>PDGT01000003.1:11028776-11046663 GCA_003671415.1 Megathymus violae | reverse complement strand
TGATAAGGTTAGTGTGTGAATGTGTCTGGTGTTTGTGTCCGTGCGTGTGTACGTGCGTGCGTCGTGAGTTCGTGTGTGTGTGTGTGTGTGTGTTTTAACACACTGATAAGTTTTTTTTTTAATTGCTCAGTCTCACCAAAAATATAATACTACATACTATATAATATTAACAAAAGAAGAGGAGAGACTGAGATGGACTTGTCTAAGTTATCTTATTCTGATATAAGGTCCGCACCAGCTGGATAATTAGTGGAACTAAGTACCAATTAGAGAATATATTATGTAGTAAAAATATTTGGAATATAAAAAAATCAAAGCCACACACACACAATACCAATTAAAACTATTCATTCCTACTACACAAAAAATGATGCTGTCGTCGGACTAATGCTACGTACTGACACAATCAAAAATGCGTTGTTTTTGGTATTTCACGTGGATAAGAAAAAAAGGCTCATTAATGGTAAAAAATATTTTTTTAACAAACAATGAATATGTCACATTTTTAATTATTAAAATTGTTGCAATAAGTATTTGGCTATTTGCAAAAGTTCTTTTTATTTTTAACGAAACTAAACAATATACAGTTTCATATTACAAATGGAGTATAAAAACATTCGGAGAATATTCTATGTACAGTCTTTTAATTTTTACAGTACTTTTAAGTTTTACAGATAAACGCCCTATCTGGCAATTATTCATTATCATAATCTACCGATTACTCGGTTTAGATCTATTTGTATATATATTGTGATATATTGGCCATTGAAAGCGGGCGTAACACAGTCTTGATATGAACGTGATGCGAGTTTAGGGAGCTCGAGTTTAAATAATTAAAGCAGGCAACTTTAAAAGTTAAAGCTCTCGGTTTACTTTGCAATGAGAACATACCACAAAGATAATTACGTAGTGGTTGCGCTTTGAGTTCAAAGAAGTGCAAGTCTGCTCTTGTTGTGCAGAAATGAGGTTCTTTGATCAATCTTCTACTGTCCATTGAGTCCATGTCCATGCGATGAAAGAAATGTTATCCAACCTTCTTTATATCATCGTGAACCAAGGTGTAAAAACATTTGCTTAAAAATTTCTTTCATCGCATACGTTGCGGAAACTATTGATGATAGAACAAAAATATGTTCTACAATATTAAAGAACATATCAATATCTACAAATAACTTAGCGATACTATATGTCCAACTATTGTAGTTATGTCACTATAACCACTTTTTACATTTTAAAAGTTGACCAAAATCAAACCATGATGAATACCTTCGTATTAATCCTTATCCAAATAAATCATTTCATATTCAAAACTGTTTCAATACCTATAGATAACTTTTTGAATTATTCAAATCGGACATTCCGTTCAAAAGATTTTACGAACATAGGAAAATAAACACCGAAGCAGCCGTAACGTAGGCCGGCGGACAATCCGACGAGGAAGGGGGCACGAAGTGCGGGACAGGTACATCTATGAAATAGGTAGTCGCGCGGTCGGCTCCTTACGTAGTGGACATAATATGCAACATTGAACATTTTGACTATTTTCACAGCACATGCATTTATAATAAAGAAAAAAAAATACATACCTATGTCCTTTATAAAGATAAAATTATAAATGTATCTCAAAATGTTTAAAAATGGGCAGGCCGCTAGTATTATATAAATTAACACAGTCATAAACGTTTGTTTTCAACTGGAAATTTCTTAATAGTTAGTTAAATAGTAAAAAGAACTTGAAAAGAAACCCAAAATGCAAATGTAATTTAACAAATCGTTAATATCTATTTGGCACTTTAAGCAACGTGTTTTTGATACTACATTATTTTATAATCTGGCGATACTTAAGGAATACAGTATAATGTATTATTAGTGTAAATTTCGGCCTATTATTGTGGCGGTGTGCGCTAATTAGAGGATGCCTACGTCGTGTAACGGACTTTCAAAGGGTGATGGGTGAATACGCAAATTGTATGCCAATACTATGACCCAGTTATGGTCCCATTCTAACACTCGAAATATATTTACTCTGTATGTGTAAGTCCAATGACGTACATAGCTTAAAAGTTTGATTTCTGTAGAACATGTATTCAAGTTTCAATGTTATATTTATTAATAAAGGGTTTTATAGAACAAAAATAAAATTTATATATGGAGTATAAGGGGCTCCATCCATGTTCCACTCCCAGTCAACCTCCTCTGTCCTAGGTGCTATACTGAATATACTACTACTAATGCTACTGGTGGTAGATTTCACTTCACCTGCCCTTAGATAACCACCCTCCTTATAGACTGAACCGTGAAATGTTTTTCTGTGCGTTCGAAACAAGCTTGAAAACGGGCTTTCCCGCTTTCTTCTTGGCCAATCAAGACGTCAGTGACGCTTTTGGTGTTAAAGACGTCCATCGACGTCGGTGTGATTTGCCACCATTTGGCCGAGCTTCCCATGTAATTACATTCATCTCATTCACATAAAGAAAGCACGCATTTGCTTTGCATTTATGATAGATATTATTTATCCGTTATCGCATTAATTTATGTAAAAGTGTGAAACACAAACATTAATACAAAGCATATTCTGATAATAGGTCGTATTAAATTGATGATCATCAATAATTTTGAATAGTTAGGTCATTGGGTATCGACCTGGACATTTAACGTGAGCGAAGAGGAACAAGCTTGCCCGCAGGCTAGCAAGATGAACTGAACAGGTTTAAATTACGCTGTTCAAGGTTTACTGCCAAACTTTTTACACAAGTGAAGTACAAATTTCATGTATATCCCCTGATCGTTCAATATAACAATGCGTTCAGCATACTATTCGGGTTGCAGCGGCACCGCTACACTTCAAATATGTTTTTGAGGAAGTGGGTTGTCGGTGTTACGCCATCATATATAAGCGGTGTGCGTTTCGTCTGAACTAATAGCCTTGTGAGCGCGTGGGGCGACCGATTTTACGCACCCATGGTGTGACAATAGCCAAAGGTGCACGTTACCTATCAACCAGTGTAGTTGCTGACTGAAGTACCTGCTATCGTTAGATGTAAGGATGTTTTCTAACATTCATTTTCCTTACATTTTTTAAACACAGACTTGCGGGATGTAAAGTTGTAATTAACTTTGAATGAAATATAAATAAATATTCGTTGCGGAGATATAAAATAAATTTTAACCATACTTGTCCGCTTTACTAGTCCGAGCAGCACGGGGGCGTCCGGTCGTAGTGTGAAATAATGCGGCATTGATTTAGCGATTTAAGCTAGATTGATTTAACAATTGTGGACTTACTGTCAGCACTAGCCGTAGTTTTCCGTCGGCATAGCGGCAAGGTGACCGCGAGACCGAGCAGCACAGCCGCAGCGGCGGCAGCACCTCCGGCCGCGACCAGCGCGCCCCCTCCTCGTCCTGCCCCCTTCACGTCCTCGGGCGCGATCGTGGTCGTGCTTGAACCCGTGCTTGTGTTAACGGCACCCGTTGGTCGGTGAGTTTTTGCAATCTGAATTCAATTTGAAATGTTTTAGTAATCACTTTCAGAGGTAAAACGGCAACGGGTCGGTAGTGTACTTTGACTAGGGAAACCACCGTAATTTCTACTGTAATGCTACATTGAATTTCGTATTCCAAATACGATTTACGCCATATTTATGCAATGCGTTTCAATTTAATTTTTGAAGTATTCGATTGATTACAAGTTAAGTACTAAGTGACATAAATTAATTTCAAAATAACGTAGTATTAAACACAAAAATTGATTCATTATGTATGTAAGCATATTATGATTATTATATGGTATGATTATTACACAGCATAAATAAGGACAGAATAGTATAAAATCATATACCTCCAAATTTATCAAATGTTAGACGGTCAGTTTCACGCATCTACTCTAAGAGGATTGTCAGGCATTTACGAAGTTTCCATACACAACTGAACTAAGTAAAAATACAGTGTTACGTGTTATTAGTAGATCTACTTACGAGAATGGTACTGAAATCTGAAGGCGCCTGTGCTGTATACGCCTGTAGTTTGACCTCGTAAGCTGTATCAGCGGTTAGATGCGACAGGACCAGACTTCTAGCGGTGCCGCGGGCGGTGACTTTCTCATAAGCTCCAGCTGACGACACGGCTCGGTAATACACATAGAAGCCCTCCGCTTCCACTCCACCATCGCTTGACCACTATGAACAACAAATACACGTATAAGAAATTTTGTAGCAGATTCTTATGTCGATGCGTACAAATTAGCCGAAGGGTCATTTGATGGCGGTTCCAGCCGCTCATCAATGTTGAAACTCGGAAATACTAACTCTGACACCACAACCGAAACACTTCAGAAACATTCCGGTTCATGCCAAAAGAAGAGTGGTACCTGGCGAGGCAAGTATTAAAACTCTGCTCCCACGCACGAGTACCATCGTGACTGAACTGAATGACACAGAGCCCAGTCACCTCAAAAGTTCTCTGAAAAACGAGAAAGAAGATAGACTTGGATTCGAGGACAGATACATCCGAGGTAGAGATAAAAAGATTTTAAACTGGTATATTCAAATTACTAAACTGAACTGATGCAATCTAGTCCAATAGTTAGAGCAGTAACTAGGGAGCTACCTCAACACATTCCTGGTGTTGTTTCTTTAAGGACTTGTATTTTATTTGGAGAAATTTTAGGAGTATCTCAAGATAATCTGATTCAGTTCTCAGGTGGAATTACTAGTAAATTCCAATAAGTGTACAATTTTAATATTTCTGAGACTAAAATAAATTAATTAAATTTTGACAGACATTTTCGGTGACATCTTAGATATTAAATTACAATGAGACGTTCATACATCGATTCTCACAGGTAAACAGTGTAGGTATTTTTATGCTATTAGAAAGTTTACCAGTTTACGAACAAAGAGAAAACAAGACTTGTTATTTTACCTATATTCATAGTCTTATATGTTATGGTATCCTCATGTGTGGTAAAGCAGCTAACGATTCAATAATTTGTATTGTAAAAAAGAGCAATTAGAATTGCTCGTACATGTAGATTAAAGGCATGAGTCTTTACCGGAAAAAAATTTAAGAAACCGGTGTACTCACCGTAGCCTGTTAATATATTTATATCAATTTTGTATTTATACCAATTAATATGTACAAGCAGAAAATTGATACACACATTGGTGAAACACGAAATAAGCATGAATTGCTTACGTCTTCATATCGCATTCAAAAAGTTCAGCGTTCTTTTAACGGACTCGATGTTCGTTTTTACAATAAGGTTCCAAACTTGATACGTCATTTACCTATTGGAACTTTTAAGCGACGCGTTAAAGCACAGCTTGAAGTTAATTTATATGTATAGATGAATATAGAAATGAAAAGGACGGCTGGAAATAACAGTTATCGCAACCGATTCCGGGCAGATTAAAAATTGCTTTGTAATTGTCGTGAATTAATATATTTCCTATGAAGTTTCTTTCGCCCTTTCTTCTCTTCAATGTAAAGCATCTTTTCGAAATGGCAGAAGAAGAAAACACTACGTGCATACGTGTATTAATAAAATACCTTAAGGATTTGTATTTGAATCTGAATTATTATACTATAATATTTCGCGCTTACAAAGTCACGCCCTATTGTGGATTCAATGTTTTGAAGAGTAAATAAAAGTTGTATAAACTTTACGATCAAAAGCACTTTAATAACTTTACCAAGAAATAAAAACTTATAAAAAGCAAACAGGCCCACAACAGCATCCCTTCGATAAAACACTGAATGTTCGTTTAAGAAAAACTTTTAGGGTGCCATTAAACTTAAGGAAGCTTTGACTTCCCTTGTAGATTTTTCAAAGCAATTTCCGAGAAAATTTCAAACCTCATTATCTTGGGAAGAATTTAAAATTATGATCGCTAAATTACTTTTCTTAAGCCATCGCCGAGATTGTATGGCAGAAAGCCAATGCCCGAATTCGGATCGACTGATATGCAATCATAAGTTACCTCCTCGAGTTAATCTCTAAACTCGGCTATGGTAATTATCTTGACTGCAAAGTATTCGAAGTTTACCAAAACAACTAATGTTAAAACTAAACAAAATGTAGAACTAAAAATAAAATATAAAAAAAAAACTAAACTAATAACTAAAAGTTGTAACGTTAGCTAGTTAAGTAAATAGAGAATATTCAGTAATGCACATATATTCAAAGTAAGCTTATGGACAATAATTGGACACAAATTACCAGAAACTGCAATTCTAACATATAATTTGAATTCTTGCTTAAATAGGCTACTTAAGACTTTGTTATTTCATGAAAACTCTAATTAACATTGTAGCAGACTAAGTTAATTAAACTACTTTTGATGAGAAAATGTAGAACGGTAAAGAGCGCAAGAAAAACATATCACCCGCGCAATCGTCTTTTCGAACACTAGTTTTTTTTTTTTGATGTCATTAATCTGGACGTCACCGATCCTATTCAGCCAGCTTACATCTCCCGCGCGGTGCCACGCGTATTTATTAAAATAATATAAATGTGGTGTCGTGGGACACCAGGTAGGAACGAAGTTCCTTCGGCTAATGCAGAATCGACACAATTTGCAAAAAAAAAATCGTGCTCAATTTTATGTAGGTTTTCTTGATTTTTCTCTTAAATTTTGCTGATTAGTTTTTATTTAAGTACAGGAAAGTATTTAGGAAATTCAGTATTTTAGGAAATAATAAATTGCGTAAAATAAAAAAAAAACGTAATTCAAATTATCAACTAAAATAACAAAATATTATTATTATAAGTAATTCTTATTAATCAGTCTCGTCATTAAATTCTATTGCTGAAACTATTGGCTTGAGAAAGAGAAAGGTATTATACACTACTCGCTTGTGTATACGACTGTCGCGCCTGCGCACGTCTCATTTAACGGTTTTATTCCACGGACTTTTTCTTACGGTTTTTACTATCACATTTTTTTTAGTTCGGTCGCGCAGCAAAATCCCTATCTCTTCCAAGCCTGCCGTAAGGAACTTCGTTCCAATAAAATAAAAAATTAAGAAAATATTACAATTCCAACAAAAATTATAGAAATATTACATTTAAAACAAAATAAAATTACGCGTAGCCTACAAATAGCTTACTACGCCCTTAAAACTATCGGTTGTTGAATTTACGGGATATTTCATTAAGATAATGTAATAATTGCAGTAAATATTGAATTGAAATGCATCATAAAACTGGTTTATTTACAAAATAGCAAAAACGACTCCAGCAATAAATTCAACAAAAAATATGAACCTTGCAAAATATTTCTAGTTTGTTTCAAAAGTGACACACTTATATATTTCAAATTCATAGCTGTATCGTGTCGACAAGCCCAGAATAAAATATGCTCGTCTGGCCTCCCTACGGGTTGCTGGAAGTTAAATGTGTTCAAGACACTTGGAATAAGTTGAAATAAAGCAATGTTAGTTCTTTACGTGTTTTGCCAATAGTATATGGTTTTTCTTTAAAATTCCACATTAAATATTCTTATCACGAATAAAACGATCAAAGCAGTCCCAATACGTCGAGGAAAATTTGACAAAGCTATTTTATTTATCGCTGCTTATTCAAAATATCTTCCAACACTTTGCAGTAGGTACCTACAAATTACCCAAACGGACTTGAGACAAGGATGTTTTTTTGTAGGCTTTCCGCCAAGATACTGGTATGAAAATGGAAATAGGTTTGTATTTGGAAATCAAAAACTGCGCTTATAATTAACAACGTCCATAAGAGACAACCGAATATAACAAAGAAAGGCAAGTAATTTCTTTACTATTGGCTCACAAGCTAGATATGAAAAATGTTGTAAGCCAAGTATCAGACAAAAACGACAACAAACCAAATAAACCAAGAGAAGAACATTTTATAACCACCTGAAAACTGATAAATATAACGACCGTGTTATCTATTGAGTAATGAGTTATCATTAGACGGCTGTGCCGTGACTGACTGTTTAACGAGCCTTTCGAAGCGCGGAAACGATAAGGATAAACGCCATTACCGGTCGCCCGGCCGATGAATGGCGGCGCTCGGTTAACCGCGACACTACTTGCCTTGGCCAACTCACAATAACGTGGAACCGTATACCATTTTACCATACAATTCAATTTTAATAGTATTTAATTTTATCATTGATTTTTTTTCCTCGTTGTGAAAGCACTTGCACTCCGTTTCCTCTTCTTAATCCTTATCCTTACAGTGGTCTTAATCATACGTTTGAATGTTTGTTTCTTACGACATGTCTTCTATTTCATTTATATTGTTAAAACTATAGTTATAATAAAACACCCGTTCCTGGAATCACTCTTTTAATTCTGAATAGTTAATTTCATATCCTGAAATACCTGTTGTTTAATGTAATTTTACATTCAAACCAAATTATTTTTCCTTCCTTTTCTGTTCTGATATCTAGTGACAATCTTTATTTTTTCTTTTACCAAATATATTTTTAAACGCTTTTAGATAAACCGATTTTACATTAACAACATGCAATTACTCATATACATTTTCGAGCTAAGTTCATTATACATGACTTTCTATTTTATAAATGTTAACAGTTCGTCCGACGAACTGTTAAGAAAGGAACTGCTAAAAAGAAAAAAGATTTGTCATTAGATCTCAGAAAAGAAAAGGAAGGAAAAGTAATATAGTTTGAGACTAAAGCTATATTAAATATGGTAATTACAAATACAGGTATTTCAGCACATAACATTAACTAATCAGTATTAAAACAGTGATTCCAATAACAGGTGTTTTATTATAACTATAGTTTTAACAACAGACAAAAATTCTAACTATTGTTTTGGTTACTGCTGTTTTTGGGTTGTTTCATGTACCGAAAGCGATCAAGTTAACATTTTATTATATGTTTATTATATTGTATGTTTGTAAAATATATGTATATTGAAATGAATGTTAGAATATCATGTGTAATAAAATGCGATTCGCAGCTATCTAGGATATTTGAATTGATCAAGATAAGTAAATTAATTTATAAGCTTTGAGATTGTAGCGGGGCGAAGGTCTCTATGACGGAATCATTAGAGCGGAGTGATCAGTGGATGAGTGGATGGTCCACCAAAGAAAGAGACAGCGATGTTACCACACTAGCAGCACATGCACCTGACATTTTGACCCAACTCCAACTCGGCGGTGTGGAAAAGATCACTGCCGTAGTATTGGCACGCTTTTCTATGAATACGTCTTGGTATACGAATAACCACTGTCTTAAATGGACTATAGGTACCACATTCATGGTAATTTATTTGAATTTACAATAAATAGGAAGACGGAGACAGTTATGGATTCGATTACGTAACGAAACAAGGTACGTGACCCGAGAGATGGCAGCACTGTCGCTATGGCTCTGAAGACGGGAACTAGTTGCACAACGAAGCCTAAAGGGGCAGGAGCTAGTACACGCCTCCCTCGTGTGTCAACCGTGCTGGAGACTAATGCCTCTTTGCCACAAAATGTTACATTGCCAAAACATTGGTCGCCAGACGTCACGCAATTTAGAAAGAATTAAAAAGAATTCCCAGGTTTCACCACAACGATCGCTTTATTCAATATAAATAATAATTTATTTTAAATAGGTACAATCCTTTGAAAAACTAGAGAAACATTGAGCCTAAGTTCTCCGGATGCAAGACCGGCGTTCGAATCCCTTGATTATCACTACTGTCACATATACGGCTAGGTAATGATGTCGATGGGTTGCAGGGGCCCCTTGTCACCAGATAGAATGCATTACCGTTTTCTACTTCTGCAACAACCACTACGGAGGGTAAATCTCCTCCATCGAACAACTCAACATACGGCAGGTATCCACCCCTACGTAGTGAACGTACCACCTGCACGGACGACGCGGTTTGCGTCTTCATTCATTATGGGCACTGCAAAGGAATAGAATAACTTGCCCGCGTCGGTGTTCCCGCCTTACAATGTCGGTGTTACGACGTGGGAGTCTTCAAGAGGAGAGTGAATAGGCTTTTATAAGTTAGTGCGTTCAACATTTTATACTTCATCACCACTTACCATCAGGTGGGATTGTTGTCAAGCATTAACTTATTTTATGTAAAAAAGAAATCTAAGCAATTGAATACACGAATTTTCGTGCAATTTTTATCCAAACTGATATACGAAGAATATTTATAAGTAAGATTTAGATAAATGGGATAATCACAAAAAAATAAAACAGCTCATAAAAAGCAGTAACAATTGTTTCAAATGCGATTATATTACGAACGTAAAAAATTTAAATTATTACTTAGGTCAAAGAAATTTTATTTATGTTGCTTTTTTATAATAAACGAAATAATAATAAGAATTAAAAAATGTATATATATATTCGTCGTCGGAGTGCAAAGCCTATCTATTCACCGATATTGGTGCTAAAATTAATGCTTTTGTACTAGTTTAACGAACGAATATTGTAGTTCCAGTCGTGCCGACAGATGTCGCAATGAAGTTTTTGATAATAAAAGAATAAAATTAATAAATTACATTTAATTAATGAAATAATATTTGCAAAAGTTGTATTAACTGAGGGTACGAATAATAAGTATTTTATGTTCTCAATTTGGCCGGTTAATTCTTCGGTTAGCGGTGAGTGTTCATGAGCTGCTCGTAGTGGTTATTTATATTTGAACATAAAGTCTTTTGTACGGTCCAGTTGTAGCGTTGACCACAAGCCACAAGCCACAAGCCACAAACCACACACTAGTACTAATATTATAACAGAGCAGATTATACAAATCAATATTATTGTAACAATGAACTAGTGGCGCGCCGCTACTTAATTCGGGTGAAATATTTATCAAACACTATCTAGATTAAATACTGTATTCCTAAACTGAACAAAAAAATAAGATCTAAATTAACTTAAATGAAGACATAGTTGACGTAAAATTTTGTTCGTCATGACTAATCAGCCTACGTCCATCCGAATAATGTGCTTTTTCATATAGGCGCCATGATTGCGGAGTATACTTTCCGGAGACACAGAAAGTCACAAAATTTGCACTCACACTTTATAATATTAGTACAGATAAAATGGAAGTATGCGTCGTTAATAAAAAACAGTTAAGACATTTTTCATCGAAAATACACAAATTCATTGAAATCCGATGAATACGATTCCGATTTCTGTAATATATGGGATGCATACTATAAATTCCGGTTCAAATTGAACAACTTAGGATTTCATATAAATTATATTTTTCGTTTATTGTTAGATATACTTTAAATTGCGTAAATGTAAATAAAATTATTTAATCATTATTTGTGTCACTTGTAAAGACCTCTTTATTTGATATGTAATATAATACACTTGGCATTCATTTGTGTTTTTCGTTTACCCCCCAGAATGAACTTCGAAGGTACTAGGTCACCAAATATAATTGAGAAAATTTCCTTTATCAGACCACACACTGCAGTGTTCTATAAAAAGTCCGATTCTTCATCGAATTCACGAAACCCATCAAAATGTCTACCCGTACATGTATTGTCTGTTTTATTAACCTGTATCAAAAAACGAAGCGATTCATGTGTATGTATTTTTTATCTATGTACAGCCCTAACAATGGAGTTGTTGTTTATAAAATGATTTTTGTTAAACTCATTGGATCAATTACTATTTAGTAATTTAAATGTAGAACAGTAAAATCAGACGAATAGATGACTGGAACAAGATGGTGAGATAGATGTATGTGACTGTCATGGTGTTCGAAATTAAATAAACATTTTTTCTTCGTTTCCTTTGGACTTCGAACTTTCCACCTTAACAATTTACATACCGTCCAGTTGAGTTGTATCGTGTGCGGTGACAACGCGGTTGCTTCTGTTAGGACAGGCGTCCGAGGGCTCTGGAAGCCGCCTCGCTGCAGGAAGAACTTATTGGTGCTCTTGCCCAGCTTATTGTCGTGGTTCGAGTACACCGCTGCTATCCGAAACCTGCACAAAATAACATCATAATTTAGATTCGAATCAAACTCGATCGACGTCTATCGAGCTACGTTTACTTTAAACCACATCTCAGCTTCCATTCCTCGATTATTCATAATTGGATATTATTAAAAGTTAATTTTCAATGCAATTTATAAAACCATTTAAACTTGCTAGGTTACGAACACAGCTCATACCTACCCACTCGAACTATTCGATTTAACTATTAAACTATTCGAACAGGTCTCTTCAAGACATTTTATTTGTGTTACAGAAAACTTTCATTTAGCGAAATTGTTGCAACATTTCTACGTAAATTCACAAGTTATCAACGAGCATTTGCGAGACGAACTGTAACTGTTAATTGGAGCGAATGAGGTTAATAACGTTGGAGCTCGAAGATTGAAAGACAATTATTGTGGTCCGTGAAGCGTGTCTCTTACTCAGGTGGCAGTGAAGAGATTCGTAATCGTTTGAGTGACGATATTGTGAGAAAGAGTAAAGGAAGGGCTTGTTAAAGGGTATTTGTTATTATCAGGAATAACCTACTCTGTCGAACTGTCCTACTCTGTCAGCAGTATTTAGAAAGTACCCCCGTTAAATTTTCTAAGATACACTCGTACGTTGCATTTGAAATGAATTTTTACATGATTCGGTGAAAATCTGAGAGAACCTGTATACTTAAAGGTTTTTACAATGTTCTCAAAGATCTTTAGAATCTGTTTAAACTACATACACTCAACAGCGTCGCGGACTGTGAATGAAAGAAAATAAATTTATTCACAACCTGTACAACAACATATGCAAGACAAACAATTTTAAATAGCAGTATAAAAAACGGAATATAAATAAAAATAAGACGTGGCAAATAAATAAATACAATAAAATAATAAAATGATAATTTTATGACTGTGTGCTGCGGCACCAAACAGTAAAAACGGGCGCACTCAGCATATGCCGCGGTCGGTGTGGTGCGAATGGAGTCTCTAATGTGACTGGAGATTGCCTCGTGTTGGGACAGTTGATATAATACGATCCTGTGAGTTGGTTGTTAGTGCCCGACCTATGTCGCTTTAGTCTTTTACGTGTCACAAAAAAAGCTATTACAAGAGCGCGAAGCATAAAACTTGTCTTGAAATTTAAATCTACCATAAAGTTACGGAAAATAAGCATTATATTACTATATCGTACATTTTGAAGAATACATTTGACAAATATGGGAAAATATATAAAAATAAACGCAATTTATATTATCTATGTTCGAGAATATCGACAAATAGGTCAATCAAGAAGCGAACATAACATCATCATTATATGTAATCAATCTTAAAAAGACAAACACGAAAATGTATTAGCTTGTGTAAGCAAATATTAGATACATTGATGAATAACAGCCGAGATGTTTTCAGTACAGAAATATTTCCCCAACACAACATCTCCGAAACATCCCGAGGTAAACATTGGCAGGTAGCAACAGTTACCATAACTTAGCGCTCGTTCGCAACCAGATGAACTCGAGTTGTAAATTGGGGATAAAGTTTACTCGTAACAATGAAGACGGTGAAACTGAGATTGAGATAGAAATCATTTTAATTAACGAATTCTGTTATGTCAAAAAGCGTAAAACTGAGCTTTAAAACATTATTATTCTGAATGGGTACTACTGATGTTCATTATTGGCCAGTAACAGCCCTCGGTTCGGTTTAGAAAATTTCGCAAGAACAGAAACTGAATAATCCACACCTGTTCAGTGGTTTTAGTGCTCTACGTGTACAGACAGTCGGACAAAAATTCTAAAATAATATGTTTAGGGCTCTATATCGATAAAAAAGTCTACCTCTAAGTCCATTCTAATATTCAAAAATATATAAGTATAATATAGATTATGATCGTTACAGCTTTATAATAAGTTAAAGAAACTAGCAGATGTTGAAAATAATATTAAAATAAGTAATATTCTGGAACAGCATGGTAGAGTAAGCGCAAAGTCTTCTAAGTACTAAAGAATCGCAATTGTGCTGTATTATACGAAATGATACATCTGTATAATTCTTTAAGACAAGACGACCATAACACCTGCTTGAAATATAGTGAAATCAAACTTATGCATCAGGAAGAACGGTGCTGCAACAATAACAAAAGAGGCGTCCCAGCGTATTCCTTTGGAGAAACATGTCTGAAATTTTGAATGAATCTTCTACGAAGAGTTCCAGCAACTCTGAGAAAGTTGAGCGAACATTTCTATTGTCGCTTTACTAAGCTACAGTCACATAGTGTCCTTGGTGTTCAGAGCACCTCTGACCCACTTACTGTATTCTATATGATAGTTCTAAAGAATGTATCCTGTATTGAAATTAATTACAAATTTACATAGGTTGCACTTAAAGCCGGGCGTTATGTTCATTAGCTACTACGTATATCATCAATAAAAAATACAGAACTTCACATAACCCCCGCCGGGAAAGTCATTAGCTATATTTTACGTCACCAATTAAAATGTTCCGGCTTTTAAATTTATCTCCTTTCTAAAAAATCACCTAGTTAATTACATCAAAGGTTCACAGCGACTAAGGGAAACTGGTAAAAGTGTATTCGAAGTACAAAAAGCAAACACGACTGCAACCCACATACGTTGATCCAAACGGTGGAATTAAATAAACAATTACCGTACACATATCCTATTTAGAACTAAGCGAACATTAGTACACATACCTAACGCAAGTATTTCCTAAAAAGTTCTCGTAGGACAATCAAATACAATTTTAGTATAGAGGCTTCATCCATATATCTCCCCAGTTTGCAGTGCACCCCGTTACACCCATTGCGGTGTGTGATCCCTCGTGTTGTAGGTCGCTAGGTTTTGTCCATCTAGTTTAAGGCCCATGGTACCCATGTACGAGGTTAGGATCCTTTATCTGCCTGAAGAGCTTCCTTATGAAATGTTTTAACGAGTTTCGATTTAAGTGAAAAGAAGTCAGATAAAAATCCACAGCGGCGGTGACGTGGTAATTGTCAGAAATTGCCTAATTATAAAATAAGCTTCCGGAAATTGTTTTACTCCAGTAAAATAAAAAAAGGACTCGAGTGCGAAGTGTAAGAGACAGTAGGTCTATTATCCATTACAATCATCCTTTTACCTCAAAGGAGTAACAATTCAATAAACATTTCAACCCAACCTGAAGAGACCCATAATTGATTTATCACTATTATTCATTACGATTATTTAAACTCTATAAAAAAATTAAACAAATGCCAAGCTGTGTCCGTTGTAACCGTCTGTTAATACTGTGCAAATATCCAACAATAATGAATGCAGAGTAAGTACACTATAGACCCAATTACCGAGAAAATGAATGCGATTTTATTTACGGGCAGCTGTACTGCGGTTCCTCTGACGTATGGATACTGTACTACGCTCTACGGATGCGTCCAATTTGCATAAATAGTAAACACTTTTATTGGGCCTCTTTTATTTATGATTCCGTTGGAGTGTATATTACGTGTTTTACCGTGCAAAGGTAATTGCTACTTAATGTGACGTGTATTGAGGGATTATTTCTTTAATTTACGGAATATTTAACGTTTCAATTTTATGCAAAATATTGCGCTTTATTCCGTTTTTAAAATCTTCCTATTGGTTTACACTCTCCCTATATATATTTTAATTCATCCACTCAAGTTCAAAAACATTTTTTTAAACTTGTAGTGGATGATATTTGAAGTTAATAGAGTTTTTTCAAATAATGTTAATATATTAATAAAATGTAATTACTCAATTTTATTATAATATTCTTTTAGTTTTAAAAACTTTCATTGCGACATGTGTTGTCACGACTGGAACTACGATATTCGTTAATAAAACGAATACAGTAGCATTAATTTTAGTACCAATATCGATGTATAGATGGCACTGCACTCCGATGAACATAATTAATTAATGTTAATTTTATATAGCAGATTTTTTTTACTATATCAGTTATTTAGCAGGATATAAACTTATATACATATTTAAAATAAAAGTAGATTTTTTTATATTACTTACTTTATATTAGTTTATATTACTTACTTTTTATATTGTTTTAATTATAAGGTTACATGCTCTACACCAGAATTCCCTAAAATTTCACTTCAGATTATTGGGTATCAGTCAAACTGATGTAAAATATCATTTAACTATCAAATCTGAGTATTAAATATTTATTTTTATTATTATATCAGAAAATAATAATTGCTAACCCTATCAAATAATGAAAACTTCATAAACTTATACTTCGAAGCAAATAGATGAATTCTTGCGTAATTTTCAGTTTCTCAATATTATTATTATAAAGAGTTTCATCTTTAAATTATTACGTTGGTAGTTTGAAACGGAGAAGATTAAAAATATACCGAAACGGATAAATGGCGAGCCTAGCAACGGACGGGGTAATGACATTAGACCCCTTCTGTTAGAGGTCGCCGGACTTTGTATCTATCAAGGTTTGCCCTGACCACTCCGACCCGACCCTTCAACTTTCTGGCCGACAACGAGCCGGCGACAATCTAGAAGTTGCAGAGTTACATAGGCGACGGTGGTTACTTACCATCACATGACCTATTAGATTTTTTACTGACTGTTACTTTAAAAACAATAAGTGTATAGAAGTAAGCAGAGTATGAGCGACAATTTAAGAATTTGACAACCTTGACATTCTGCGAGCGCAGTGTTTAATGGCTAAAGTAGGGAGTGTCGGCTATATGACCTTAATGTAGATGTGTTTTCAGGGCTTGGTTGCAAATGTCGTAATTATATGCCACATGTGACAAATAAAGGTGTGTGTCTAAGCAGTTAATAATTTAATGCCATTATTATGCGTAGATAATCCGACAGCACCACACTGGATACTTTTTGATCTTTGAACGGGACCAACAAATTTTATATAAGTTCCAGTGAGAAGTCGCAATCTACTTCTAGCGAGTGGCATTTGACTGGTGTTGTCAGTGATAGCTGTCATCTGAGAATGACAACCAAGTAACCAAAAACTCTTGCACATCACGTCCTCCACACACAAAAGATTCTATCACATAAAATATACCCAATAATAATTATGTTGTTCCGAATTCCCATCCCACCCAAAGGAGTTTAACTTCGAAGAATAGTTACACTTACTCACTTCCTAATAGCAAACATAATAAATAATGCACTAACTATTTATGCACTTTAAATATAATACAGACTTTAATGAACCGACAGTACGCTGCAGATTTAATTATAAACAAAGTGAATACAATCTTATTTACGCAGTACCTACCTCAGTTCCACTGACGTCCGTGCGCTGGACAGCACGCTGTTTAAATGCCTCCAATTTGCATAAACAATAAGGACTCCACAGAGGATTTTAATACGGACCAACCACGAATTTTAATTATTTCGACACAGTATTTAGAATTGCTTACATTCGATGAAAACACCGACTTTTTATACCATCAATCAAATTTCTATCTCTTGGTCTGCCGTATACGCTTTTTTAAAAAACTCCTAGACAGAAAACGTTCATATTTGGCAACTCCATAGTTAGGTGGACCGATAAAATAGATACTCTGTAAATAATTGTGATTTTGGGCAGCTATTTATATATGCGTGTTATATTTATATTTACGTAAAAATGTAAAATTTTGTTAAGCACATCACGTAATATATCGAATAAAAGCCCTTGTTTTGAGAGACATGTACATGATTTTTATAATTTTAAAGTGGATTCGTTAAAAACAAATAATCGATATTTAAACAGTGATTGATTGGCACGGAATAGATCGATTCCAAGTAACCTTTCGATATTTTGAGGCTTTATGTATATAGCGTTTTTTATCTCTCTTCATTAAAAAGAAGAATAAAGGCATATTATTTCACTTTTACTTAATTTTTTCTTATTTTTATTTTATTGTTTT
>PDGT01000003.1:10989020-11028699 GCA_003671415.1 Megathymus violae | reverse complement strand
GTATTTATATGTATATTATTATAAACGTATGCATATGCATTTTATATATACGAGTATCAACTGTCCATCCCTAGGCCTGCTGGAAGAAATTTCTTAAGCATGCATAAGCATAAGCATAAGCAGTGCCTTTGTACAAAATTTCTTCTTTAATATAATTCTTTAAGTACCCAATGTACATAAATTATTAAATAAATAATAAATAACATACAAATTTAAAGCTTTATGCCAATAATAAATCGGCTGCAGATTACTTACATCTATCAATTGATCAAGACCAAGTTTAGTATTTTAGGGCATTTAAATTTTTTGATACAAAACGTATCTTTGGAGGGCATACAGCTATATCAAAACTAACGTACCCGTTGTGAACTCTCTTTGTCAACGAACGAGGATAAGCGATAGGACCAACCATCTATTATCGCAATCATCTTCTGATGGACACTAAAGACTAATAATTTTATTGATAGATATAACCGATACAAAACCCTAAAAACATTTCTTCATTACAGCTTACAATTGCATTCAATTATTTCAGTAACACAAATTTGAAGAGTCCAAACAGAGTTCACCCGGTGAAACAAGTTCGTCGTAAACTACGTTTACCTAAAAGGCCGTTGGTTCTGTAAACGAGCCAGTATCGCAGCTCGGTTACGGTAAAGGTTACCGTCGAACGCGATCCTGTGCCGAATTTTAAAAGCTCTCATCGGATTACGTCGGATTCGTTCCACATCGGATTTTTCGCTCCACCAGACCTTTTTGTTCGGTCGCAAAGCAACTACGTAAATCATTTGAGATGTACAGTTTTCGTATAACATGTGTAATACCAAGTAGGGTACGAAGTATATTACTTCTACACATAGTGAAGTTGATGTATGAAAATCCATAAGCAAAGTTCAGTTTAAAGTCATTTAATATGCTAACATTATACGATTTAAAACTTGAAGATAACCACTTATCGTTTAATGCCCGCTAGGTTTAATCGATCTCCTATTAATGACCAGAGTTCAAATTCTGCAGATCCCTAAATCAAATTCAAGTTTATTATTACTTCCTTAGGTGAAAGAAAACATCGTGTCTGCATATCTGGAATATGCACATTTATACGACTCAAGCGTGGGGTGCTCGATATATTAAATATGACACAATCATTCTATTATCTACGAGAGAAAAGTTATAAAAATGAAGTAAAATGCACCCCACGCTTTTTACTTTGATTTGAATTATTTTGTTAATAACTTAAATTTTATTATAATGTTTATTTGAGGTAATTAATTATGATTGATTGTCCGACCTTCTACTACTGTAATAAAGACTCTTTGTAATTAAAAATTATTTTCTACTTTTTAGTTCAATTAGCAATAAAAGCGTGTTTTTTTAGTTTTTTTAAACTATTATTTATTTTAATTCATTTTCGTTGATTGTACTTTTATCAATAAAATTATTAATTAAAAGATTTTGATCACGATAAATATCTTATTTACTTGTCGAATTTTGTTCTGTAAAATAATTTCAAAATTTATGTTCTGATTATTTTATTGTAATTAATAAGAAGCTTTTATAAATCACGGTTATTATATAACATCTTATATGAATATTAAATAGAGTAACTTGCGTTTATGAGACTTATTAGTACCCACGCATGTGTAAGGAATAAACAAGGTTAGAATGCAACTATCCTAAAGACATTTTGGTCCCCGTTGAGCAATACCGCGTCCCCGAGCAAGTTCGAAAGAGTAAGCCGTAGACTCCAGAAATCAGTAAGAGTAACTCTGACTGGAAGTGCAGGCATGCGCAGATCGCGCGCCAGCTCTATCTTTCTCACTCTCCTACAGAGGATCTAAAAAAGAATTTATGAATCCTGGCCGTCCTAATAAGGATAATGGGAAACTGTTATCAAATTATTGCATTGTCATCGGCCCTTGATATGTGTGCAAAGTTTCAAGTTGATCAGACTTTTAGAAACCAGTGAAAATTAAGCTCAAAGATTCCGTTACATACATACATATATAGATACAACCCGAGCTAATAAAAGCGTATTAAAAAGAGCTAACACCTTACTTCTTTAAAAATTAGCGTACATACCGGTACACCTTAACTTAGTATTACCATATAGTAATTTGGTATTAATTTACTTTGCAGCAATCCGCAAGGATAATGTATGATGGATGTAGCCGCAGAGCGATTAATACTCGTAGAGTCTACTACCCTGATGATGCTCTGTTTCGGAGCGAAACACGTGTTGGTGACGGTATGTGTGTTGGTATACACTTTGATTTATCATAAATGCATGTTTTCCTTCGAGGGAGGGAGGGAGGTTCTATGCATGTATAGAAGTATATACCATCATACGTTGTGCTTGCAGATTGTTGCAAAGTAAATTAATACTAATTTAATAACAATGAATTTCCGCAAAGTAACGCCAGATACTATCAAATATATTGCCACATACACAGAAAAACTGTCAAACATGCTAACCTAACGCGGTGGAACATCTTTTAAAGAATTACGTTGACAATAACAATAAAATGGTAATATAGCTACACTCATTAACGTTCTTCGTGCTTCTCTATGTGACATCACAATACCAGCCATAATACGAAGAAAAGCAAACATTAATAAAGAGCCATTAGTAAAATAGTAGTCGCACCGTATGTACATAATCTATGTTTCTATGTGATTTTTAATTTGAATATGGTTCTAATCGATTGAGCTAAAAATCGATACATATCGAAAGGTTTTTAAGGTATTCTTTTAAAAAGTTTAAAAACTCCATCCAACCTCGCCTACATTTGGTGTATCCCTTGCTGAACAATGGTGCCAAGTTCCTCTTATTAAAGGTCGTTGGACTGTACCACCCAGGTAATTCCAGTGGTACTCGTGCATGGTGATACGTGACCAATCAGGTTACCCATCCGCTCATGTATCGTATATATTATATTAATATAAACAACACGAAGACTACGTGATTCGTTAAGTTATTAAATAAAATCACTTACTTGTAATATTTGTTAGGCGCCAGTCCGTCTATTTCGTGTGAATGTATGTGTGACGGTATATCGTAGTTGGAGGTCTGCCACGGCGCGCTCGACGAATTGCCAGCCTCCTTGTATTGAACCTGGACACACACTGAGTTATACACTACCCTGTGATATTATAAAGAGAGTGTGAGAATTTTGATTGTTTGAGATTGAATATGCGGAACGTATCTTCGGACCCATGACACCCATTTGAAAAATTCTTTTACCATTTGAAAGCTTCATTATTCCCGGTGGATGTAGGATATAGATTATTTACATATATATATTATGTGTAAATAAACATAATTGTTCAGCCCGCACGATATCGGGTCGGGTCCGCTAGTCTTATACAAAACTACTAATCTACGTTTGCTTAGCTTTAGAAAATTCCACGAGAACAAATCCATTTCCCGAAATGAAATGTACCTAAGAGTTAAACCCATAATATAAGTTATAGATACGCCAACAATCACCTGAATCTGTTCAGACAAACAATCCAAAAATATATGTTTGGGCTTCCGTATCGAAAGCAAAGTATAAGTACACTTTAAAATTTCTATACTATCTTTTGTATATAGATATATATATATATACATATATAGAGTGGCATAGACAATTCTACTTTAATATGTTAGGAAGTACAATTTGAACTCGAAAATGGCCATCAAATACGAATCAAGGCTTGTGGTGGCCTTTAATTTTCTATAAACTGTGTAATAACTGTAGTATTCTTAAAATATAAAATTAACCTAAAAATACAGAAAGAAGATCGGATTCTTACTAAATAGAGTTATTATATAATTTTATAACTCTAATGTTTTTTTTTGCGTATAATTTTTTTATGTACCAAATAATAAATTTGCCCATAACAGCAAATTATATTTTACTTGTACTGGAATTTCCAAATTGGGAGTTTAATTTCTTGATATATATATCATATCGAAATAAAATAAATATTTTTTATCTATAAATACTACAAACTGATACAGAATGTTTACGTCCTTTTTATGTACCTTTACATCTTTTTATTTATTTTATAGTAAGATTCATTTTGTTGGCATTTTTATAATTATTTAAAGAATTTCTTCTATCAATTTTACCTGCATACCTACATAACTCACCTCGTTTCGAATCGGTAATACTATAAACACTATTACTACCCACTAACACCAAGTAAATCTAATTAAGGTCGGTTTAGATAAAAAAATTAAATTTATTGAGAAGTTTAAATATTTATATTTACGATAGAAATATATGAACAAGATGGTAATAATATAAGAAAAGAAGAAATAATTCGTTTCGATCAAATTGTAACATTATTTTTTGAGATATTTCGCTAATAGAACGCAGACTTCAAGAAACTTGGATAATGAAATGGCTACGCACCACTTACAACTTAAAAAAAAAGTAAGCAAAATTAAAAAGCGTCTATAAGATTATCTGTCTATGCCTAAATAATATTCCATTTATGGATAATTTACTCATGAGCATTGATATTATATTACAGACAGACACTCCTTCAAGTTATTTGTTTGTACATTACATGATCAAACCTCATGTAAAAAATAGTATGAGAAATAAAAAAAACAAAACCGGTAAAATCCAAATCGGAATGTACCGTTCCGTATAAATTCCTTACTCAGAGATATTTTCCGTCTCATGTTAAAATTTAGGAATTCGAAGAATAACAAGAAAAAAGAAGAAAAACATTTTACTATGAATTATCCGAAAATACCTAGATGATCAATTTTTGTACATATTCATGTATGTGTGTAGTATATATATGTGCTTATGTGTGTGTGTAAATGTATGCTCCTCATAAATTTTCATTTGATACAGAACGCGCGCAATAATTCAACTAAACTCTACATACATATATTTGTGCATAGCGGATAACTCGGCAGACGTTTTTCTGTAATATATTTCCGAACCGTAGCGCCACCTACTACTAATAATTTAATCAAAATCGGTAAGCTGTTTGCAAGAAGTTCAGTCACGTACATGCATACATACATAGGTCGAAGAATTTTATATATAAAGATGCATCAAATTTCAATTTTTCCCTTTATTTTCAGAGAATATGGCTTCTGTCAGATGGACCGATATGCGACGTACGCATCACCGGATGTACGGACCCCTTTAAAATAACTGCAACTTTTCCTCACCTTAAAGAACTGGATGGGGAGACCGTGATTGTCGTGAGACCAGGACACCATGACGCTCTCGTCTGACATACGCGTCACGTTCGGTCGTGACGGAGGTACGAGCACAGCTGTAAATAAACATACATCACATTCTTTACAAAGCACAATTGATATTGACGTACCTTTGTACTAAGGTTCAGTGAACTCATGACACATCACAACCAATAACACAGAATAAAAATCTTTACTGTACACCCATAATATCAATAGGTTATAAGAAGTAGTCACATATGGGGTCGATGGACTGAAGATGATCTTATCGCGAAAGCGATCTCTTTCATACAACCTCTTGGTAGGAGACAAAGATAGAATAGTAAGGAAAGAGGTGTACGAGAAGAAGAAAATAATATTTGACCTAATACAAAACAAAAAACAAAATTGTGCATATTATTTTATATGACTATGAATAAAGGCATACAATAATTGTTTTTTTATTAAGAGAATTATATATTTTTTGTAACTAGTCAACAAACGAGCAGACGAACCACCCGATGGTAAGTGATCACTCTCGCCCAAAGTCTTCAGTAACACCAAAGGTAGCACCGAAGTGTTGCCGCCCGAAAAGAAAGCGGGTGTCTCGCATTATTACTGGCTTTCAGACACTGCAACCAAAACACGTATGAAATATTTCACGGTCGATTCTAGAAGCATGGTAGTAACTAGCCAGTCGGGCAGAATACCCTACCATCATGCATGTATCGTCGGAATTAAACTGGGTGGTACAGAGCCCAGCGACCCCCTACAGGCGGGACCGGTCACCATAATTTCATCCGTTATTCGCAGGGTGTACCACGAGTAGGGAAGCTTGGCTTGGACTTAAGAATGGATGGAACCCCTAACATCGCCTATATATGTGTATTTATATATAATTCAAGCAATGTCACATGTGCGTATAGAAATCTCTGGATATTGTATAAATTGATTGATACTTATAGTCTTATAGTTATTTATAGTCTAAAATAAAATCAAAAATATTTCTATATAATAAGTAATAAAAAAAGTTTCTCGATTCAGCTCTTCAAATCGGTCTCATGTAAAATGGTGCTTTTGCAGATGTAACTTTGTGTAGAACAAACCTATATCCGTAGGGATATATATAATATATGTCGGAGATGGTCATTAGTATAGACATGAAACGAAACCCGGCACGATATCCGAGTGATGGCAGCACCGCCGCGATGACGTCAATACTCGGCTAACATCGTGCTACAACAGAGCCTAGCTAGTGGAGTAACGCCGGATGGAGCCACAGTTTACATTCTGCGGTCAAAGAGATCGGTTCCTCCCCACTAGGAACTGTTACTTGTTTTGTTTGCCCGGTGTGAAGTGTTTGTTAACAATTAATTAAGTGTTAAACGATTGTACGCCCACGCTATGTTACACAATGCTTTTAAAACTACTGCCATACTTATTTAATACCAATTTACAATACTTCCTAAATTGGCCCAGTTTGTTCGATACGTGAAAACTTTTCACACGTTATCCTTTAACCCTTACTTTTATTAATACACTAGCAAACTACCCTCGCTTCGCTTCAGGAAAACTACCTTACGCTTAGAAATAGCATGTGCATTGTTTTAGATTAAAGAAACGAACTTTAAATATTAAGTGATGCTTAATGTAATACGTTAATGGAGAACATAACGTAATCGGTTAAACCGTTTCGGAGATGAGCGCACACAATCGCACAGAAAAACAGACAAAAATTGTAACAACTATTTTTTTGGTTCTATTGCATTAATAAAGGCCCCTAATAATATTTTTCCTCATATATTATCCTTCATGTCCCGAGAGCGATCAGTTATAATTTTATCATACATATATTAGATTAAAGGATTTTTTTTTTACAAATGTCGCAAATTCACAGTTTATACAGAGCAGGAAATGTCAGTGATTTCAATTGTTTTGAAATGAGGTTTACATGATGCTTATATACTGTTGATAATTTGTAGTAGCTCTTACACTTTTTTGTGCTCTGAAAACATTTAAACGCATTGGGGAATTCCTCCACAAAATAATTAGATATTTGATAGCTCAATTTAGAGCACACAGACCTAACATAATTTGTATTTGTATAGAGCAAACGAATACATATTCAATTTAGTTAGACGTGCTCCGATTGAATTTTAAAATTTAGATCATTGTGTACACATAGTTCTAAGAATTTCGTTACATTCGTTTCATGTATAGTTTTTGGAAGTTTAATATAGAAAAAAATTAATGTAATGAATTTTTTTTTAATTATTAATAATGATTTTATAATATAAATGCTGTATCTTTTCGTAAATATGGAGACAGTTTTTTAATTAAGCGCGTATTAAAAATTAATTATTTTCACTTGATTCAGTATAGGACAATAACGTGAGAAAACCTGCATACCCGAGAGTTCTTTGAGAAATCTGCCAATCAAGACTCGGCTAGCGTGGCAGGAGAGACCCGATTCCGAAAGTGGATAATAATTATGGGCTTGCAATAACGAATTTAGTAGGCCCGAGGTGTACTGTATCATCTTGTTTTAGAGCGAATTTTGGAGGGTTTTGAAATCATTATTTATATAGTGTTTGCGGTGACAATCTAAATTCAATGTGGCATTCAACAGCCTCCGCCAAAACTTAGTGACTGTTATATAAAGATAACAACCAAGCTTAAGCTCGTTCTCTATCGACCTATCCACGTCCGGCTTTAGGAGATATTTGAGGGTACTCTTGACAATTAATTTTAACTTTAACATAACTCAAATCCTTGCACAATTGTTTATTGCGTTTACTGGCTGACTAGAAACCATTCTTTTACTGATTCAATATTATCAATTCAAATCAATATACAGATAAAGATACAGTTAAACGTAACTCGATTGGCGATTATAGTCAATGTGGTTTAAGTTAGTGGCACGCTTACGATAAATATTTAAGTAATAAGCGCTATAATGCCTTCATTTTACACATCATTAAAAAAAATAAGTTAAAAGATTCGCACTCGCGTGTGAGAGATCCGTAATCTTTTGTGATGTTATTTATATACGTGTACGTCCATGCCATCTGTAACACAGAGAATCCTAGTGTGGGTGTGTGGGTGTGTGTGTGTGAACAATTATTATTATTAGTATCTCGGTAACATTATACTTATTTTATCTGAGTAAATTGATCAATAACAATTTGTTCCCGCTTCGGGAAAATTGTCCTTACATTAACGAGTAGTAACTGGATCCGAAGCAATAATTACCCGCTTATATCAGGCGTTTTGTGTTTTTTCCCGTGTGCGGAACATACCTAATAGTCGTCGTTAATCATTTAATATATTAAGAAAGACAGTGTAAAGATTTGTGCAGAACTTTTTGAAATTAATACGTTCAGACAGATAGAGACTTCGCTTTATACTACAAAGTTTTATGTGGTGAGTTTTCATCTGAGTATGGGTTAATTCCTGTATGAAACAATTCGCCAGTTGCCAAACAGTTTTTACAAGCGATTCACCCTGGTTTAAACTCGGTTTGCTCAAATTTGTCTGCAAGTTTAGTCGAGGAATAGTCAGTGAACCTAGAAAGTTCAAAGCTATAAATCGCTCAAATAACTTTACAGTTAAGTAACAATTTCAAACTATTGATTTACGATATAAGTGCCATATTTTATATAGCTCCTTATATATGTTATTGGTAATATGTAACTCAATTTAGTGTTTATTAATCAATTAATTTAATCATACTATATTTAAATGGATACGATTCATCAAATTTCTAGTCCTGTTTACCGTATATTTATTAAAGAAATTTAATTTTAGTTTAAAAGTGAAATTCAAAGGCACTAAGAGAATCTTGCATTTTCAAGCGCGAATCTTGTTTTATCAAGGGCATGAGACTCACAACTCTTAGAAATACAAAAAAATATAATCCACTCGTATTTTACTTTAACATCATTAAGCATTTTTCATAAAGCTTAAACTACAATTCTACCTTGTCGTTAGAAGAGCTGTAGTCCTGGTAAAGTAATCCTGTTCACTATTGAATATGTTCGCATTCTAATCGGACATCGACGCAGATTGACGACGAGTTAGAAATCGAATCGAACAAAATCGAATTAGAAAGTTATTATAGTAGAAATCATAAAGATATATATACATATAATAACATTCTATCTGATCAATTTCTGTACATGAACGATATATGAAAAAAAATATTAGGGGGTCTTTATTAACGCAACAGAACCCAAAACAATAGTTGTAAGAATGTTTGCTGTTTTTTCCCGCTAATCTCCGAAACTGCTCAAGCGATTTTGTTCTGGTTTCCACTGATGTATTGCAGTAAGCATCAATTAAAACTTAATTTTTCATTTCAATGCAATGCGTTTCATTGCAATCCGTCCATAAACAAATAAATAAATCGCTAGCAGATCAGGTTTAAATATGATATTTGGCATGTTAAATTCGCTTCGAGTCACCGGACGTCTTGGCTACGTCTAGGCACTCAGTGTAATGAACTCATCGAGATTGATTGATTTCCAATAAATGGAGCGCCTGTGTATATTGATAACCTCTCGATGGAGCGTACGTGGTGGGGTTGGTGAACGGCCGGTGTTCTACACCGAGGTACCGACCCCTGATTAGTTTCCTTTAAGTGCTCTTGATAAAAAAAAAGTCCTCGACAAGTAAAGAGGATTCTGTACTACTAAGGAAATATAAACAATTATAGTCACAATGTTTACCTTTTGGGAATTAAAAGACTTTGTATAATCATTTTATTGTAAATAGAATTTACACCCTACACTTTATATCTATATTATTAGCAATTCGAATATACATAAATAACAAACATAAATTCTAAGATGAAAACTATAAAAGAGGTCTCTGACACTTTGATTGGTGTAGCAACACTGTCCCAATGTTGTATAAAATAAATAATAAAATAAGGAATTAAAAATAATATCCTGACTGAAATAAAAATATATTTTTCTTCAATATCTTGTGAAACGGAGCTTTGTACGACAGATTTGCCTTGTCGTATTTATATTTAATTATGTAAAGATTTACTTCATAATGATTAAAACACTGTCAAAACAAAACGACGACAACGATGTATGACGACCTCATAGCCTCATGGCCTCATGGTAGTGATCCTGCCTGTCGAGCGCGGGGTCCCGAGTTAAGTTCCCGGCCGGGGGAGACTTTTGTGACAGATAAATGTTTCTTCTCGAGTCATGGCTGTTTGTGATGTCATATTTGTGTATGTCCATGCCACCCGCAACACACGGAATCCTGGTGCAGAGGTGTGAAAATGTAAACGTTTTATTTTTATTTGTTTTTTAAAATGATGTCCGCTTGCACTTCATGTTCAGACTATGTATATTTTTAATATGACTTCACACAACTAATTTAAGCACACACATTAATATAATCTTGTAAAGTACTCAAATAGTAATAACTGTCGCGTGTATTATAATATAAAACATTGTCAAAACTACCCAGTGTACTTGGGCTGATTTATAGCCGGCCTGAATAGTAATCCTCTGCAAGTTTGTGAGCATTACGATCTGTGCTAATGGCTTCATAATAAACTTGCGACATTAAATAACTTCCATGTTTGCTTGCTCGGGAGCCCTGGGCCCGGGTGCCTTTGTTTACCAGTCGCTAATATCCCGGTAATGTTGCAGACTTTTAATTGCGTATGCGGTAACAGTAATAATTTTAACTACTCTGAAAGTACGTAGTTCGCGTTTATTACCCATCCACAACTTACCGGCGCCATCAGCAACGTTGAGTTACTTCTTTATATTTGTTAGCATAATCGCTAAAGCCATGGTCCCTCGTACTATTTGCCTTTACCCAGAAAAGCTTTATATAAATTAATTTATAATCATAAACTAACAATGACGACATAAACATACTTTGTCTTTAAATTCCCTGTGTTGTGAGTAGTGGGAAATAGAGAAACGAGCAACTAATACCCAGAGAACAAACATTTATATGTAATATTATGTCAACGGAAATCGAACCAGAGTCCTTTTAGCACGCAGGCTTCTCACCAATTGCCCTACATAGTCATGTTATACCAGTTACTTTTATTTGGTTCATTTTAATGATTTTTTAAGTTTTAGTGACGAAAAATCTAAAAATATGAGGTTGCTCGGTTCTCGTGTCTAGGAACTATTATACCACGCAGACAACAGAACCGAGACCCAAGTACAAACGTTTTGTCACCAGCAATTAAATGAACACAACGCAAACATAAATTTTAGGTAATTTCTGTTTTAAGGTAAGTTAATTATCATCGTCTCAGCCGGACAATAATTAGTAATAATCAGAATAATTTAGTTAACCATATGTACTATAAATTGTTACAAAAGAAATCATACAGAAAATCCAAATGATAACAAAATCAATTGCCTTTTAAGAAAAACTTTAAGAAAAACTTGACGACCGGGTAGCCCAGTTTTTAGTGACCCTGCTGACGGAGCAAGGGGTTCCTAATTCGATGTCCGGCTAAGTTAGACATTTATCTGACAGGTAAATGTTTGTTCAAGGATACCGACGAGGGTTTGGTCATGTCATATTTGTATACGTCAACGCCACCCGCAACACACGGAACCCTACTGCCGATATGTAGGTAATGTAATGTAATGTGAATTATTTTTTATCACAGTTTTTCGGAAATGTCTCTGCAGCTAAAAAATATTTTTTAAACTAATGTGATGTTCATTACTAGTATAAATTTTTCTGTCACATAAACATCTCTTAATTGAGAATTGAACCTTCGGTGAGCAGACTTACAACCAACTACGAAGAAATCTGAGAATAATTTGGATATCACAAAACTTTTCTTCACAAACTCCCGCATAATTTTCGGCGAAAACAAAAAGCTATATTATTATATATGACTGACTATCTTACCTTTGTGTTTCCTCGGATTTTTCCTATTGTGCCTCTTTGGTTGCTGAGAGGCGACGTGCATTGTTTTAGGCGCTTCCGCTGAATATTCCTGGAACAAATCCAATGAACTTCGAAACTTGTCTTAGAGAATATTTATTTTTGCCAAATTCATATCGACAACTTATGTGATGAATATTTTGTTGTGGGTTTGGGCTTGATAGAACGTTATAAAACGTTTTAAAACTCAATGGGTTACCAATGCTATAGTCGCTTGTCTTAACCTACCACTCTCAACGCTGTATTCTGTGCTTAAAGATAACAACTTCCAACCCACGTCTGGTTGTAATTCCTGATGCAATTCATCATCAAGCCCGAAATCTTCCAATTGGTCGTATTCAATAATTTTATATCATCGCGGACAGTTTACATTTTTACTGATTCCGGTACTCACGATTGTTGTATTTTATACTAATATTCTGATTCAATTTCATGGATAAATTTCACGATATTTCTCTCACGCCTGTCGAGTAAATGTTGACTGGCAAAATATCTTGCGCGATTTCTTGCTTCGGAAGAGGGATGCGTCAGTTGTTATCGTTAGATAGCAATTAAATAATGCCTACTAGTCAACTCCTCCACCAATTTACACTACAGCACAATGGCGCTCTAAGCCTCCTTAATTACAAGAAAAAATTCGTGCATTGCTGTGAGCTGATAACGGATTAAATTCAATATACAGGATGCATTTTATAAACTGTAGTAGATATTGGCAAACTATTTTAGGAAAATATTTTGCTGTCGTTATGGTACCAATTATGCTGTGGTCAATTTTTCGTCTAGTGCAAGATGCGCGTAAAAGTAAATGAAATTATGAATGATGCACAAGTATTACATGTAACCATGATTTTAGTGTGTTGGGAAAAAAATTAAAGACGGCAGAATGAGGTGAAATGTAATAAAATATTTTTTCATACAATCAGTAAGTAATTTTGCTGTCTTAATAAAACTAATGCTTCAATATGTTCAATATGAACTCTGAATGAAAATATTGTCGGATGCAAGTACAGCCACGCTTCAGAACATTTCCACTGGTCAGAGACAAGGACGAATTGTGAATAATACTTGAATAATAATATAAAACTTCTTTTAAATATTGTACAGTGTCATATCAGGATTCATAAACTCGCTATCCTTAAAGTGACCCCATTTAAAAATATCATCGCCGTCATATAGGGTATACCTGATGGCCATTTATATGACCGTATGTGTGTATCCAACGGACCAGTTACTCGCTGTACTATTGTGGAGAGGTGCACCAATTTTTTCGACATTAATAATATTGCTAGAGAGATTAGTATCATCCACTAAATCCATCCCTATATATTCTTTTTCTACTTGGAAAACGGTTTTACTGTGCGTGCTACTAACAGTTTTAAACCTAAACGTAAGGAAACAGCAACACTCGTAAATGAATTTACTTCAATCTATATCGTTGCAAGAGGCGACTGAAAATATCGGTAAATCTCAGTGTTTTTTTTTTAAGTTAATCGCCATGAAACGAGCAGACGAGCCACCTGATGGTAAGTGGTCACCGTCACCCATGGACATCAACAAGACCAAAGGTATCATTGATGCGTTGTCAACCATGGAATGGGAAGAAAGTAAGAAAGAAAGTACTGTCTCTCAAGCCCCCGGCCGAAACACAACGAGTCGTTTGGCGGCTGACTCAAGCAGGAGGGTGGTAGCAAGCCAGGCAGGCTTCACGGAAAGATAATAATACCAGTAATAATATTAATGATTCAATAATAATAATACTGATAATATAATTCTTACACGAAAATCTACCACCAAGCAGGTTGACTTCTGTCTGGAATGGGATTGGGGGGAGTATTCTACTCGTATGTAGTACCAATACGGCAAATTAATAATTAATAGTAATATTTTAACGTACCCGATTTTGAAAATTGAATATTTTTTGGAAGTTTAAATGTAAATAGACGATTTTATCGATACATATTAACGAACATTTTTTTTTATTAATTTCTGTCTGTCTGACCCTGTATCACACTAAAACCACTGAACAAATTTGTCATATCATGGTTATAATCTAGGATTTTTATCATCCTAGGAAAAGGATCCGTTGCCGCCGGTTGGGAGATAAAAGTTAATATGGAACTAAGTTAGTAACTTAACCCGGCTGCTATTTTTCTTATTCTTAGAACTAGAAAAACCTAAAACGTTACGGGTGTTATTTCTGACCGTAAGGAGAAGATTTTCTGAAGACAAGCGATGGCGGGTTACTGGTTATAAATAAAAGTCGTAGCTAGAAAGATATTTCGTTGTTTAATTTTAAATATTTGTTTTTAAAGTTACTTGACAAGAGTTCGTAATACCACGGTGTTCGTGAATCTTTATGCAAATACTTTTGAGTCGTATAAAAGTGTTCCATATGTAAATTTTAGTATCGACCTGAAATTTAATCATGAAACGATTTCTGAACGATTTCAATGCGATTAAGTACTTCGACCATGAATTTAGGCATAGATTACTGTAATTATGCTTATAAATTTTTTATCGATCAGCCTAAAAAATAACAATTTTATGCCAATCACACTTGAACTAAATATTAAAAAATATGAATTTCATAATTGTTAGTAAAAAATACATAACTTTTTAAAGACGATTTCACTGCATCACCTCCTAGTTTCGGATTTCTCCATAATGGGCAATTTCGAAAAATACCACTGAATAAAAATTTATTTTAAGTAGCAACACTTTCGGAAAATTTATCCGATATATGTTCTAATTAAGAATTTCTGCTTAGAGCAGTACGACGTATTAGTGATTTTATTTTGACCAAATGAAAAAAATATTCAGTACTAATAATAAACCAATCAAACGTTCAGATCCACCAGTCAACTCGAATTTGTCTGTAAGTCCATTTTATTCTATAGCTGCCGGCTGACTGGTTTCTATTTTTCCAACAATAAAATATATGCAACAATTCTTCATATGGCGTGAAAACATGATAAGTACGTCAATTGATTGTGACGTTTAGATGTGTTTGGAAGGTCAAATCTTGGGTACACGATTAATCTAATATTCGCACGAGTTGGTACGTATATACTCATCTAATAGTAAACGATCACTCGATAATCGATATTCGCGTAATCGAATAAATTTTTAACAAGATGTCATTGTCAGATCGGATATCTGTAGGGTGAGATAGTGGAAGATGTTCTCCTCATTTGATATGCCACGGTCGAGTCATGAGCGGTTCTCATATCTTCGGATATATGTATGCACGGCCAGATCGTGAGTAATGGGCCTAAATGGGATATATGCAAGGTCAGATTAAGAATAACCCGCCCCTGATCATACAACTGTATTATCAGATCGGGAGTGTTTCTTACCTGATCGGATATTTGCATGGGCACGACAGTGAGCATAGCTGCGTCGTACGCGCAGCCAAGAGTGTTGCACGCGAAGCATTGCACGATGCCAGCGTGACGTTTCTCTACGCGCTCGATATATAGATCCGAATCTGCGGAAATTCAATTCTACTTTTATGTGGCAGTTTTAAATGGAAAATAAAGAAGATATCGATACGAAAGTAAGAATGAGCGACAGTTCTTAAGAGAGATTTATAACAAAAGATCTTTGGCACTCCAAACATTTTCTTAAGTAAATTTATCTTGTATATGGCGCAAGTGATAGACACAAATATCCATTCGTGGCCTTAGCTGCAATATCGTTCTGTATCTCTTATCTGATCTAACAGTCTCTTACCAGTAGCTCTGATTCCTTTGCCGGTCTTTACAACCTCGGCGTTCAGTAGCCAGTACACCTTTGGCGGCGGTTGACCTCTGGGCATGCCGCAAGAGATGTGCGCGTTGGCTCCCTCGCTGGCACTCTCGCTGGCTGCAGAGCCCTCCCAGTGGGGAGGTTGAAGAGCTATCACCTTCCACGACCTTCGAAGCCCATTAGCGGAGCAGGAGTATATGCCCTGCGAAAGAGGAAAATTTCAAAACCATCTTTGTTGTTAGCACCAAATCAATCAATCATTAAGAAGCAAATTATGTAGTTAATAGACTAAGATTAAATGTTTTTGTTTGTGTGTGTACGAATGTCTAGGTGTGTGGGTTATAGCAAATATGCTGTTTATACTTAGAAGTTGCAAGTGACGGTCTCCGTGGACGAGATTGCTGTTGTGATAAGACCAACAGATCATGACCAACTCACAAGAGTATAATTGAATTTCTATTTAAAGTCCTTCCATTTGCGGGGACAGATCTACACGAGTGAGCGTGGTGAGGTGGTGATTTAACGATGAGTATAATTAGATACACGTAATGCTTAAAACACCTGTATAAATGTCAAGTTTGTGACAATAATTCAGTTCATTTAGTTTTATTCATTGTTACAAGTCATAATTATCCCACTACATACTTCCATTCACCACGCACGCAAAATGTGCATTGGATGACTGGACACATCTTTAAGATTATTGTAGAGAACTCTTAGTAATGTTCTCACGATGTTGTCCTACTACGAACGAAGTGATATTTATACCTTTTTTAATATAGAATAGTTTTATTTTTACAAACTGATCTATTGAATATAAATATGATTTATCAACAAGCGTACATGAACATTTGTAACGTTTGTATGAGATTTGATCGTGTTGTGTTGACGACCAACAACTCCAATCGAACTGCATGTCCGACCACAACTGCATAGCGTGAAGAGAATTAAGTTTTTCAAATTTAAATTCTGTTTTAAAACGACCTTTTTAATGTAAAACTCCATCGGGGAAAATGAATAAACAACGAACAAGGTTTTTAGCGAATTTGGATTGAAGCCAAAATGCTTTAAAACGTTATCTTTTTGGCATTATTCCGTTTGATTATGCATTACGAAGCTAAATTTCAGTCGGAATTATTTAACTTTTTTTGTGATAGTATTAATACAAGTTTTATTTTAAAACGAATGTTTAGAGTTTAATACACGCACTCATGGTTACATTACCAATTTTGTTATATTACCCTTGCTTGTCGGACGAGGATCCACGGGTTCGGTTCCCGGTAAATACAAACATTTAGGTCATAGGTGTTTGTTACATTGGTGCCCCAACAATAAAAAAATATATACGTACTTGCAGTGCAGAGCCCAAACGAAATGATGAATATATTTTTGAACTTTGAAAGGCGCGAAGCATACGTACCTCCTCCTCTGGTAGGAATGGTGAGACGGTGACCAGATGGTCATGCCTCTGGAGCAGGTTGGAGCCTCCTTCCTTGGTCCACGTGAACCTCGGCGGTGGAGTGCCCACCGCGCCGCACCACAGTCGTAGAGACGAGTCAGGACGCACCGGCTTCGTCAGTACTCCTTCTTTGTCCACTGTGCCCACGTATACTTCTGTTTCTAAAAACCTAAGATATAAAATTAATTTTATTAAAAAAATTACCTTCAAATAAGCTACTGCAAATCCAAGACAAAAAATTGTTAAATTTAATTTCACAAATTTGATCACTTTCTGGTTTGTATTAAATATAATAACAACACCGAAAATTTTGCCTTATTTCAATACTCTATGATCTATAATGAGCCTAAAAAACTACGGCACGGGTTTTCATACGGTTTTTACTTTTTACCAATAGATAGACTGATTCACGAAAATAATTTATGTGTATGATATCATGAAGAATTTATAAAATCCCTATTTATGAGAGTTCGGTAATCAAGTTACCCGAAGCGAAGTGAGGGTAGGTGACTAGTTATACTATAAACTTGTGATACCAAAATTTTCCCGTGCATATCTATACTAATATTATAAAGAGGAAAGGTTTGTATTTTTGTATGTTTGTATTTTTATTGTATGTTTGTACCGAATAAAGTCAAAAACTACTGAACCGATTTTAAAAATTCTTTCACCATTAGAATGCTACATTATCTCTGAGTAACGTAGGTTATATTTATTACTAGAGAAAAGCAAGCTGTGTTCCGAAAATAAAGTTTTATTAAGATTTAAAAGACAGGTGTAGAGTTTGAGATTAATACTATGTATTATTGTAATCAGAACAGTTCAGAAACTATACTGTAAAAAAACTTAAAACAATACACGAATATCTTACATAAGAAAATGCTTTCGACCGCCGGCGCTGATAAAATACGTGAGCCAGAACACAAAGCCTAATGAAAGTCTATAATTGGCAGAGTCCTAGATAAATCCTATTTCGTTCCGCGTACGAGAAAGTTGTCGCAAACTGTAATTAAGTGAAACAATACCAAAGTCACGCTACTTAATGTTTCAAATTCTTGCTTTAATCTTCTTTGTTAGGGGCCGGAAACTCCGAGCTATGTTCTTTAAACCGACATCTTTAAGACACGAGATACATTTAAACAAACAAATCTTTGTATTCTCAATTTCAAACAATTTCAAGAATACAAAATAATTGTTGGCGAAAAGTAATTTCAGTCGGTAGGTATTTCCGACTTTAATAAGATTTGAAACGGTGATTTGTAATTGTTGTTTTCATGTTAGTATTAATTATTCGTATAATTTTTTATCTTTTCTATCTAGTATGAGCTAGCTGGGCTATTATTTCAACCTAATAGAAGCCGACTGTAGAGCACTGGTGCTTGGGAATTTCAAGTGTATTTTGCTCCACTAAGGATTAGTGGAGGATTTATTAACGAATCCAAGAGTCCACCTGTCACCCGAACTGACAAGACTTAATGACTAACACCTAATAGTAACAACGGTGATAAAAAGCTTTATAAGTTCTCCAAAGCACTTAAAAGTTCATCAATTATCGCCAATATCGGCAGCTGATCAAAACCTTAACCAAATTAGTTTTAACTAAATCGAATATCGCCTCCAATTTAAGGCATTCATGCTATACGCACTGGACTACAATCCTCGATACACAACAACGTGGATGGAGCCGTTGAAGGCCCAATACAAAGCTGTCCTCGTAATTGGCAAAGCCTGGATCATTCTCCACGACGTCGTAGCATTCCAGAACAATTTAAATGGCTAAAAATAACCTGTATCCTCCAGCACCCTCATGTTGGACCTTTAAGTAAGTTCTTTCCGGCAGATCCACGGTTTGACCACTGAGCTCGTTGCTAGCCACGCATCCGTACGTTCCCGTGTCATCTGTCGTAGCGTTGTGGATGACGAGCACACCGTGAGGAGTCTCCAGCTGCTTTCTGCCACCCTGAAAGACAATTTTTTTTAATCACAACATTTAATACAGTCAGTAAATATTCCGCGGAGAGTACGTGTTTTCATAGTAACGGTCAATTAACTCGCTGACGGGCTGCGGGATAGTAAATGCAATCCATCCATGCATCCATCAGCATACTAAGTGTAACACAAAGCTCATTGTCCCCAAAAAGAGGGGATTAAAACCATCGCCTCGTACGTACGTTACAGAGCCCACGAACAGACGACAATGGCTTATACTCATAGATGGTTGAAGAACCTGATAACCCAAAATTCTAATAAATGCTCGTTATAGAACACAATTCGGTGATGATTTGACGGTTGAAGTTACCGCCGCACAAATTCAATTACTGATCATTTCAAGCAAGGGCAGTCTATGGTACTGATAGCTTAAGTATTTATTCATTATAACCATTGATTGCTATATTACGAGTATAGATTAGGGATGTTATCGAGGCCCGTAACAGTGAACGAAACTATCGGATATCCGAAATAAAAATATATCCGTAACTGTAACCAAATCCGATAAAGTTTCGAATAATTTCGGATAGGCGCAGAGTCTAAACGAAACACGTTATGCCAGGTTTTCAGCAGCAAAGCCTATATACTAGCCGCATCGCACTCATTTTTTAGACAGTTTCTATTATTAAATTATCAAGGATATTCTTCTTTTCTATTATCTAGGTATTAACTAGGTAATATTTGGCATCGATTGTAATACCAAATAATACCTAGATTATTTCTAGTCCAAGTGTTACCTTATAAATACGATATATTTCTTTCCGATTCCTAAATCATCTATTATCCGCAACCGTAACCGAAACCGGTAAATATTATCCATATAGTCGTATCCAGATCCGAAATCTCATGTCCATATCATCCCTAGTATAAATCCCACTGGATAAGTTAACATAATAACATTTCTATTTACATTCGTTTATGTTTATATAAGTTCGTATATATGTCCGTATATATAAATATGTATATTGTATTTATATATATCTTTATATTCACTCCTTATAATCCCTCTTTTCGTTCTTGTCTGCTTAGCCCAATGGTTAGCCGGTAGAGAATGCAGTAAGCTTTAAGCTCGCCATTTGTACCATAAACTTTAATTTGTTTAATAAATGTTTAAATAAATTAATTAAATAAAAAAATTATGTTATCGCTTATAGCAATATTTTGAAATAAAGATGAATGGAATTTACACTGCAGTCGGTACAAAAGACGGAATTAAACAAAATAGACTACAAATAGTAACAAAAAACGACGTCAAACCAAACACTCACTTTACCGGTATCCTTCCACCAGCTCATAACAGCAGGTGGTTCTGACAGTGGCTCCTTGCAGTGAAGTACGACGGTGTTGTGGAGGGGGGCAGATATGACTCTCTTCTGCGCAGTGTTCCGGCTGAGGTCTATCTTCGCTATCGACAGCTTGGCAGGAATGGACACAAGGCTTATGCCACCGTACCACACTACGCACTGGAAAGGAATTTTTTTTGTATATTCTATAAATAATTTAATGTTAGATTTTTATTGCTCCCTAAATAATATTTTATCTCTTGCTTCTGTTAAGGGAAATATCTTGAAAAAATTTGTATGCCTAAGAATTCTCCACAATGTTTTTATAGAAGTTCGCCAACTCGCACATGTACTTATCGTTAATATCAAATTTGAATTATATTTTAGAATAGATGATGGTACGTCTTATTTAATAATTTGGATATAATCTCTGCAGCGGCTTTGAATTGTAATATGAGTGTTAGATTTAAATGTGAATTAAATATCACTTCTTCATATAAGTATTTCATTAGTATTATTATGCACCTTTTTTTCGCTTTCAATACCATTTCGAAAAGGTTCTTAATCATTTAGGTATAATCTCCTCATCACCTGTACCAAGTTTTCTTCTGATTTATGTTTAATTGTAAAGATTAACGATATATATGTCTGTTGAGGAAGAAATTCCCAGTAGTTTTACTGATAAAAGTACTCGCCGTGGCAATATACGGCAACGCTTTACCATTAGTTGGTACGAGTGAAGCATTTCAGCACACTTTTAAACAGTTAACACGTGCGTAATGTGCAATGAAACTAAAGATACACAAATAAAAGAGCAATTCTTAAATGAGCATTGCAGTTATAACAACAGACGATTTGTTACGTATTTCTTTAACTGAAATAGGAACTCGATCGGTTCTATACTGTGATGGTTCCTATGTATGCATTGTTACAAGGTTTCCTTCCTCAGTTAGTGGGCAGGAAGGCGCATTATTTTGCTTGAGCAAGCATACGATAGCCAAATGAAATGATGCGTTAAACCCAAGAAAGTCCTTCGTATTAGACCTTTCATTGAAAAACAATATATAAGTTAGGTGTTTATCATGGATTTTTCCCATGAAAATATAGGTATTGAAGTTCTGTTGCTCTGTTCTAGTGTTGCGTGGCTATGACCACTTATCACATGATCAATCTACTCGTTCACTAATTGTTACCACAGATAAAGAATGTACATAAAATATCACAATAGTATATTCAGGTATAATATTCAAGATTTTTACCTTCTTTCTTACCATATATTCTATCGCTTCAGAATGTTTTTGTTATGCAGTATATGCATCACAAGAAAATCCATAAAAGGTCGCTATATACAAAACGTCTTACTAACAACCTTAATTTTAAATGTGGTTGTCTTACGTAGGAGTTATTCATGAAAACATAGCGAACCGGTTGGTACTTCAGGCTAGCATCTATTTTGCATAAAGAATTAGTTTAGAAATACAGCGGGGCCATCAGTCTTCTAATTACCGAGGCTATACGGAAAAAATTTAGATGGCATATTTGTTTAATAAATATGTATATACATGCTTATTATGAATAAATTTATTTTATTATTACTATTATCCTAAGGATAACTATTCAAATTCAGCTACATTACCTCAAGAATAAAACTGTAGAATCAAGAATAACCTTCCTCTAACTATATACAGATAAAATCGTCACTATTACTTTAAAGTTTTCAAAAAATGTTTCACTTCCAAAATTCAGACTTCTTACAATTTATTTTTAGTTAGAAAACATAGTGTAAGCTACACTACTTATACTCGTAGATACACCGGAGAACTATACCTTTCTTATACCAACTCGGCTAAAACTCGGGCTAAGTTAAAAAATACTCTTACTTGCTCAGAATCCAATATTACCGAAATGAACACTGTTCTCAACAAATATCGTGAGAAAATTACAAATAAATGTTTTAGTGTTAATAAAGTATACGAATAGTTGTGCACAATAGTACTAAATAATACGTAATGGCAAACCGTGTTACACCTCATCATCCATCATCCTCCTGCCCTTATCCCAATTTTATTTGTGGTCGGCACAGCATGTATTTTTCTTCCATACATCTCTATCAGACGTCATCTCACTAGTAACTTCCATTCTAGCCATATCATCCTTCACACAATCCATCCATTGCTTCTTTGGCCTTCCTCTACCTCTATAGCCATCTTCGTTCATACTTAATACCTTCCGTAGAACATGCTCTTCATTCCTTCGCATAACATGACCATACCACGATAGCCGGTTTCCGCGTTAACGTTCCGGTTTCGGTTACCGGTGCCACTTTCAGACTTCCTCTTATGTACTCATTCCTTACTCTATCCATTCGCGTTATACCACACATCCCTCTTAACATTCACATCTCAGCTGCATGCAATTGTCTTTCATTCATCCCTCCCCCCATCCCCCCCGTGTTACATCTACCTTTATAATAACATTTGTGATAGGGACTACGGGGTATGCACAATATAAGTACGGTTAGAGACGGTAGTTGTCAAACGGGGAATGTTATATTGTACAATATCAATCCCGTTACTGACATGGTACGGATCGGACGTGTGCCAGCGCACGTAACTGTGTCTAGTCAAAAGTACGTGTGTGTCCCTTGATGTGGATATCATAGGAAGCACCAGATACTACCAGGCCTCTTTTCTAAATTAAATATATTTTGAAAATCTTAATTAAGGCAGCTTTTGTAATTATAGCACTCAATCACATTTCTTTGGAATTGTTAGTTGGCTTGTATCACGCGAAAACTACGAAGCATGTTGAGTTAAAACTATGGCACAATATTTAGGATTTGTTTCCGTGAGATAAGAGATAGATTCAATAAGAAAATCTAAGTTTTAGGTAAGCTACTATAATAAATAAATACATTTCTAATACATAGAAATCCTAAAACTGACAACTAAAAGTAAAAAATGGGATAAATATTTAATTTAAATAATAATAAATAAGGTTAACTTTTGCTTGTGATGTGAGTATTATTTCTAAATGTACTTGTTTCTAGGCGAAGCGAGAGCAGGTTGCTAGTAAAATTGTAAAAATGTATGATTCCATTATAACTATACTACAATAATTATGAAAATAAAAAAAATAAGATCAACATAAAATAATCTCACAATGTAATCGTTAAATACGTTCATAACCCTATCCTACATATTTGTTCGCTTTCGGTTCGATTCGGTTAAGGCGCTGAAAAATTCATAATATTCTATTTAAACGGACTGCTTCCGAGAATTTCCTGCGAAACTGGAGTTCAATTTCATTTTGGAAATTCCTCGCGTTTTGTCTTCACTATTTTCGGCACACATTGAAGGTCTCGCATCGCACCGAGTTGAATGTTCGCGGCTTCAGCCAATTCAGACGAATTTCTCTTTGACTTGGATCTTAATAATTTAATACAGTATATGACACTAAAATGAGATACCTTAAATAAATAGGCCCACTAACAAATTATTGACACTTATCTATTTTTTAAAATACAATTTGAGTAATATATATATACTCATATATATAGTATACCGTCGACTAATTTCAGTACAAAATCTATTAGAATTTTGTAAAGTTGTGAATAATCAAAATCAGAAATATTTAGAACTTAACAAACTGACTAGAGCTAGCTCAAAACGAATTTAAGGGTCTTGTTTCCCAAATTGGCAAACTAATTTGTGTAAGATTTCAACAAAACAGATTAAAATATTGTAATCAAAGTTGGAATATGGTAAGAATACTAGAGTTAAGAAACTAACAAATAACTCTCTTCCTTTCTTCTTATTTCTATACCGATAACACATCACTGATACCTTAAGTGTTACTAACGTCTATGGTCGATGGTGACCATTCACCGTCAGGTGGCTCGTCCGCTCGTTTTTCGTTTATTTACATAAAAAAAATAACAATAGGCGAGACCCGGCAGCCCCGGGAAACATGGTGAACACAAATCCCGTTCTTAAGTAATACAAGTAATTGAATCTTCACGTTAAGGGACTTCCCTTACATTAAATTTACTCCTATACCAATTTGCGCTTTGCACTCTACTATTCGACAGACAAGGCAATGACGTAAAATACTTGCGAAAGTGCATGTCGCTAGAGTCCATTACCTGCCTGGCTAGACAACATTCTCCTCAATTTAACCGGGTTACGTTTTTAACCTCTTACAGTTACAGAATTTGAGAACCAGTTAACACTCGAACTCTTGTACAAGAAAGAACGATAAGAAGAAGATAATAATTACAAGTGACTTTGCGTCCCAAGCAAGGCGTTCTGGGTTCGATTGCCAACCGGGACAGATACTTATGTTAACGTTTCATCTCGTGTCATAGGTATTTCCAATGTATATACTCATGCCAACCTCTACAGCGGGAATCCTAATGCGAGGAGGGAGTTTATGAACGTTTTTCATTTCATTATTGATTTTTAACGATAAAAGATATGGTTTTATATTTTACCTGATAGAGTGCAGTAGGAGTATCCTCCTTAATATCTACTACGAGTTTTGTAGAAATACTATCACTGGCACTGGTCCCTGATATGTCATTCCAATCGTTCCAGTATTCGGCCTGGTCCTCCGGCTTCCATCGCCAGGCTAACCTCTCCCCGGGCACGCGAACTGCACACTCGAACGTTACTTGATCTCCAATAGGAGCTATAACCGATTCAGGGTACTTAGTGAATTCCATTTCGATTTCTGAAACAATGCATTTATGAATAATTAATCAAAGAAATATAGTTTTAGATACGCCGTATTTTTGATGAACGTAGAAGTGAAACTATAATGCATTATGTATAGGAACGGACTGACCAACCTATAGTTTAAAACCCAAACAGGTTTGGTTTGTTATAACTATTTTTTCACCATATTTAAGAATATATTTATTAGAATGATAAATACAGAATATATTTATTAGAATGATAATTCTTCTGAAATTAGATTTAAAATAATGCCACCCGAAGACATAGGTACATACATGAGAAAGCAAGTTACTAAAAACCTGTCAAAAAACTATATAATCTAGTACAATATAAACTTACTGCAAAAAATGTAAATATTGAAAACCCTGACACCATAAACTGAGAAACTATAAAAATACAAACAGAGAGCTACAGAACACACTCTGATTCCACAGCTCGCAAATACATCCTAAGTCGAAATCCGAGTTTACGTAGTACATTAGAAAGATTATATAATAAATTCACTATCAAACTTCATACTCTATACGAGTAATACACAATATTATACAGGCGATGGCATTGGTTTTCCGGCAAAAATAAGAATAATTCCCTTGGATTTTATCGTACAAATCGTCAACATTGATGCATTTCGTCACCGGAAAGCCATAATGGAACAAAAACAAAAATACGCGCACATCATATAGTCGCGTAAAAAGCAATAATTTTGTCGTAATAACTGCCCTAACAAACAGTATTTAAAAACCGACATATGTTCTAACAACAGAGCAAATCTTATCTCAACTGTGATGTGTTTTTCTGTAACATAGTTTTTTAAAAGGATTATCAGAGTCATGTTTTTGTCCGGGTGTTGTAGAGCGAAGATGGCCTGCAGGAATGTTCGCACTTAAAGCTTTTTATTTGCATACCAAAACGAATAAAGTCATGTCGCTGATGTTACAAAAAAAAAGAAATGAATCCAGACGGCCTTGAATATTTCTCCGCACATATTTTGATCTCAAATGACTCACTCAGTCTGCGATTAAAAATCTACCTTTACTGGACCCTCACTCCACATAGAGACTTAAAGCTAGGTGTTTAAGGTCTGGTATCGGTTATTGTTTTTTTAATATTACAATTGTATAGAAACAATTTTATGAGATGCCTTACGCGTCATTGGTCGCTTACGGAAGTATCTCGCATAACATAATATTTTAAAAGTTTTCATTGCGGACTTTATACGTTTTAAGTTACTTATGATTTTTTTGTTTATAACTCAAGAGACTCAAAAGTTTCGCCGTGACCATGATCCATGTAATTGGCTCGAAATATCGATGAAATACACAAAAATCGTAAGTACCCGTTTAAGAGTTAAAGTTTATCTTGCATAACGGTTTTATCTGCGTCGACTAATCGCACATTTAAATCCTTTTAAGAGAGACATTGACAAGCAACATAATAGGAAATTATTAAGTACTGTTTAAGACATGGCATAGTATAGATGTGCTACTTTTAATAGGTATGGTAACTATTCTTTCTTTTTCTTGGTTTTGTCATTCTCATTAAGGGATCAAAAGAAATTCTTGTGCGTATTTCTTCAGGAAACATAATTTAGGAAAACATTTCATGGAATTTGATTTATGAATTCTTTGTAACATAATATAAGGTTTCAGCAATAAAGGCAATAGGAGGCAGCGCGATATAAGCAATTAACTGTTTCCAATTAATTTACATCAATTGCCACACCTTATAAAACTTGGTAAGCCTCGCATAAAAGTAAAATATTCTTAGCGCGCGGAGCTAACGTCATTAAAGCCGTGTTTCGCCAACGATCGCCTATTATATTTGCATGATTGGTCCTATTACTTCGAGTGTGGTCTGAGGATTTTCTTCCTCATTCGAACGCCAAATACCGTCTCAGTATTAGCGGACGTTTAATATAAAACTTTTTTCGGATGAGATCATATCAATCCAATTTATATTTTTTGTTTATTGAACATCTGGTTTTCGTGGGTCTATTCTGCTTTGCTTGCTCAATAGAATGTCATGTGGATAAGAAGCGAATAATTAACTTGCTTACATATTATGTATACTTAATATTGTTTAATTAAATACATCTGAATAAATTAATCACGATCACAAAAATCTATGAAATCTTTATCGATATTATATTGTTTTTATACTACTTCTTTTCGTACGTTTATTACTTCTTTTCATTACTCTACTAATATTCGTCGAATTTTTTTTAATATTATAAACAAAACATTCTTTAATTTCAAAGATACGTAAGTGTCTCCTTACATCATAAATAGAAAAGCTATATACGTAGTTAAACTTTCCGGGACAGAAAATAACTATCGAGTAACTAATACTTCACGTTAGTGTGGATTAACTATGGTAACATTTAGATAAAAAAGATATTATAATAATAATTATAGCCTATATCTTACCTCCATTTAAACGTACGTGTAATAATTAATAATAACAGTATATTTAATATTATTATGGACTTGACCTCGCTTTTCAACTTTTATTCAGAAAAGACCACAGAATTATCATTGACTGAATCACCACTGAATCCTTGTCATTACAGAAATTGCAGCGGCATGATTTACATTACTTTTTTCCTTAATGCTTAGTGACACATCTGGCACATACCACCCTGTTCATATATTTTCTAGCGGCCTGCAACGACTTCGTTCGGAATGAACAATTATCTATTTATTTTTCGCCCATTACACAATTCTGTAGATAATTTACATGCGCGTGAATTTAGTTCAGTGTGATTTCTCTACAAGATCGTAATCACCCATAACTAACGACAATCCATTACACACCGTAGTATGTGGATGCTAAAGGAAATGAGCTGCATATTATACAATGAATAGCCGAACTATGTTTGCGACTACGGATACTAGATATCTCATAATACTTGAGAAATGTTTAACCTATCGCTTGCAGTGACTTAACTTGTTGAATCATGATTGAATATATTTTGTCTTATTGCTTTCATTTATTTAGATCAATGCAATGTAATCTACTTCGATTGTGTTGTCTCTTTCATAAAATTGAGCAGTCGATAAATAGATATGTGTTCACAAACACAATGTTCAAAGTGGTGAAAGAAAAACCGGTGATTACTGGAACCGAATGATTGCCAGTGAAATTTTTTTTTTAAACCGATACCTTATATTTTATTGTTTTACAAATGTATAAAAACATTCCAAATATGAAGTGTCGTTTTGTATTGTGCATGCATCCGAATTTGCTTTATGGTTAGGGAGTTTCGCTACTATAATCCAAACAAATGAAATCAGATACTCTCACTGGGTTAATGATAAATTAATAATGCATTAAGCAGTTCTAAAAGTGATCACATTTAAACAATATTACAAGAGAAATTGATTGAATGACGACAATACAACATATTATTTGATAGTTTATGGAAGCTTTAGATAGAAAAGTTGGATAAATTTAAATATACCGAACGAATACGTAAAAGTAAGTATTGTATAATTATTATTATTTAATGTTATATTATTGGTATAAGGTATATTACAAAAAAATTTAAATATACCACACATAAATATATATAATTTAAATATAACGGTATAATTTCAATACATTGTTTTATTTTCATAATGCTAAAAGTAAAATCCAAAGCAAAAAGAAATTCAAAGTCCATACCCTTTTCTGTTCAGATGTGGTATTCTTATTACTAATCATGAAATTTTTGTTCAAGCCATGATGTAGAATACGATGATACATATACCTTGTACTTATAACTCTGGAATCAATTCAAATTCAACATCTATATTGGGAGATCATTTTTATCAATCCTACTACGATTTTGGGTTCCGATTGTGGATTCCAATATAATTTTTATATCAATAACTGAGTAGCGCGCAACCTTATGATGGTAAGAGATCGCTGAATGGACCGTGGACATTCGTGGCTCAAAATACATTATTGGGAAAAACTCTGAGAACTAGATAAACACACGAGATTCATAAAACTTCGAATCCAATTTGAATCCTCCATCCGACCACTATATATTTAATTTAATATTATTAAGAAAAAATGTTTTATTTTTTAATTTTTTAAAGTACAATATTCCAGATGAACGGAAATGTAACATCTATATAATATATAATAGTTGAACTTAAACGCCGGCCATTAGTCGTTAATAATAGAAGCAAATTAGAGCACTTCATAAATATAGGTTATATTTCTATGTTAACACTAATGTCAGGTTACGTTCATTTGATAAAAGACTATAATTATAATAAAACATCTGCACCTGGAATCACTCTTTTAATTCTGAGTACTTAATTTTATATCCTGAACACTTTCTGAAATAATTAGCAATTTAATATAATTTTAGGTTCAAACTATATTTTATGACATCTCATGACCAACTTTATTTTTCCTTTTTTCTAAACATATATTTATGAATCATTTTAAAAATATATTTTACATTAACAACAAGTAGTTACAGGTATACATTTTCGAGCTAACTTCATTATACATTATTTTTTTATTTATAAATGCTAACACATTGAACAATAAAAAAAGCGTTGCTATTTATAAAACAACTTATCTCCTAACTGTTTATTCGGCTTCCATAAATTCCTACGCACGCGACATTTAATTACACATAACATTTGCATATAAATATTAATAATACATGATTATTTATCTGCAACTGACAAGATACGGCAATAATCGGCCTGTCTAGAAGGACATAAGCTACAGATTAAACAAGACAAATGATTCCACCTTAGCCTCTGACACCGGCTCGAGTTAAGCATGCACAGGTAGTAGACAACTTTCCTTAAAATTAATCTTATGTAAACGAGATAGAAATCCGGATTTAGATGAAGCTAATGCTACTGGCGACCTTTATATCTCTAACGAACGCAGCCATATTCATAATTGCATTGTTCAATCGTGGTAATAAATAACTGTATATGTATACGATACGTTTACTCTGTATATATAGGATGTTAATACTTCTGGTTATTGAATAAAATGATGTATACAAAATATTTGTGTTGCGCGTTCTGGTGACTTACCCCGGTGGTTCCGGTGTTTGTACAAATGAAAATACATAAGATAATATAACTATACTTATAAATACAAATAACTATTCATAATTACAACGCTTCTTCTGTAATGACTTTCGGTAAATTATATTTTCGTTTTCTTTATGTTCCTCCTGTTTTGGTTATCGTCGCGTTAATGTATACGTCACCAAGAAGCGTTATGAAATAGACGTACCGCAATATACATCAAAATATAATATAAATTACCAGATAGCCCACCAAGACAACCTATTGTTATTAAATCCTCGTCCCTGACGTCCTAAGAAGTAAGAGCTATAATCCGTCAAGCCGGTCAAGTACAAATTGGCAGAACTCCCCATGCTTTATTATTCAGTCATCCCGTCCAGTTTAAAATTTAACATCGTTAATTAAGACCGTACTTATTTTAAAATGTCACAGTAACACTTTATAGGTATATGTATACTCGAACCCAATTTCAGACGTTAAATCTGACTACCGTGGGACTTTGTCTCGTAATCAATTTCATAGTTGCGATGTAATAACACAACCAGCACCCGCCCGACCAGTCCAAAATGCCAGAACTACTTTGGTCATCACAGTTTTTGTTATCATAATAAATATCCAATCAACGTATACAATTTCGCTTCTGAAATCTTTATTCCTTTCACATTAGAATTCTTGCAAGGCTTTCATGAATTCATACATGACCGTTTTTGCACTATTGCACGCTTCGCGCAAGAATACCGACCGCCTTCGTGGATTCTTAAAAAAACTAAATAAGCTCTCTTTAATGTATTTCACATTTGTTTTCCTTCATTGCCAGAATATAATAAATATTTGATTACAATCTCTTACACTGGCATTCGGTATTATTTTAATAACCTTTTTTAATATATCTGTAAATGTTACCAAGAAAAATCGTTATTCGTCTACGTTTCTACACTTTCCGTTAAATTATGAAACAAGTTTCAATAAGTTTTCCATCCGTCTAAAGTCCACTTACAATACATTCAAATTATTAAATAAATACAGTAGTAGCAAATAGGCATATACATAGATTGGGTCCACGCGGGGTAAAAATTATGATTAAGTACTAAAATCTACTATAAATGGTTTCATAATCTCCATACATTGGTTTATAATATCAAGATTTGACTAGCGTATTAAAAGGATTTTAATCGCCTAGCTAAATTTCTGAGGTCAGCCCAAAAACCTCAAATGCCTAAGGCTTAATACCTCTATTGTAATTTTAATATAACCTAGTAAATACCCTATTTCGTTTCGCTTCGGAAAACATAATCCTTAGTAATTCAAATAGTAGCCGTACTCGGTGTTTTATCAATTTCGTGGCTACCCTGTTTTATCCGTTTAGGGGTCGTTTTTCCTAATTCTTTTAGCTTAAAATAGTATATAAAACAGTACGCAGAAATAAATATTTACGAAACCCTAACTGAACTTCCATTGTAACATTAGTACCAAAGTAAGACTGAATTTTTGAATTGGTACTTACTATTGGCGCTTGATATGATATATATTTTTAGTAGCTATTATTTATTTATTTAAATTTGACATATGTTTGTTTTATAAACATGACAGGAGCGACTCAATGCGTTTACTTACACACTACGGATTGAATGTATTCGCTGGCAGTTCGGTGAAATACAGCAGGTTCGCAAAAAAAAGTCCAAATTAGGGCTGTACACCACCTGTAACCCATTAAGTAAGGTCAAGACGCGAATGAAAGGTGACTCACTCATCGAAACCAAGCGACAATTTGGCATTGTATTATTATAGCTAGCTTATTATGTTAGTACATTATGATATTAATTATATTGACACAAAGTGGGTAATATTTAAAAACAGTTACTCTCATGTTCTGTAGCATAGTATAAGAAGATTCGCACCTTGTAAGTGAGCAGCGGTGGCGTAATAAAAGTGTATAGGATTATAGAACGGCGACACCTGAGTTCAAATCCTGTTGAATCGAATCATTTTGTTTTGTTTGTGTTTATTTTCTTAAATTGATTTAAAGATTGTTTTGAAGAGGGAGATGGAGGGTCGATGTGCTTGCGTGAAGACGTGTTTGTATTTTGATTTACAATAGCTATAAATAAATTATAGTTTGTTGCATTTTAAGTGATTGTGTGCAGAAAGGGCCTATGAGAAACGCCCTTTTTGAAGACGCACTGTGTTATGTGTATCCCTGAGATAGCCGAGGCTGGGTTTTGGCAGAGTTCCTCTAAACGAATAAGAAAAACTCTCCTGGCGTCCAATGTACCAATTAAGTTAGATGTAGCTACAATAAGTTTTCAACAAGTTCATTGTAAACCGTGTGTACGAATTATATTTCGTTCCGCGAAAGGACTGAGAATTTTATTTACCAAGAAAAACCCGTAATAAGCTATATATTGTCAAATATCTAAAGTCGATATTAAAAAATAGATCAATTGAAATCCAAAACCTTTATTCGTGCAGGTAGATATAAGGATACCCTTATGACTGTACAGTTCCTTATCACAATGTATTTCGGTTTTCGACAGTTGTATCGAAAATAATATTTCTTGAAACTGCATTTTTAATTTTATCTGAAGAAGTACGTTTCACACGAGGACTTGCTTATTCTCCGGTAAATGATTTGCTTCTCCAGACACGACACAAAGTATTTTAGTGACCTACTGCTACTGCCCCATTGTGGGGCTTAGAAAAGTTGTTAAAACAGTGTCAATTGATAGTCATCATATACGTTTGAGAACAAATGGATACTGAAATACTAGAATATATAGTTATGTAGAATACTATACTTATGCAATAAATAAATGGAATCTAATGTTTTTAGTATGTTTGTCAGTCACCCCGTCAGGATTTGGCTCTGTAACTACCGGACAACGACTGGATGGATTTGTTAAAAAAAAACAAATAGATTAAACCAGTTAGATAATTTACGAGTAAATTAAACTCAACATCTATAAAATATTTTACTGCACCTACTCATTACTCCGTCGAAATCCAAAATTACGGCTAAATGGGTAAAATGAGAAAACAAGGAATTTATAAAATGTTTCGGACCAACACCAATTTATAACAAGAAAACCTTCACGAAAAATACTTTGTGAAAACAATTATGTAAATACATGATAATATAGCCTATGCTCTACCGGAATAATGTACCTTTTTAATGGTAAAAGAATTTTACAAATACATGCCGCGTTTACGGAGGACACCCTCCGCATATACACAAATAAAATCCGCGCATTTCTTTATAATGTTATTATAGGCTTGTTGATTTTGAATTAGTATTGTGAATGTACAACTGACTCCCTTTCATTCCCATTCCAAGGCTTGAACTTGCCAGAATAGGTAGTTAATGTTGTAGAGTTGAAAACTAATTTTTACCGAAGCAAATCGAGAACCGACAGAGGCTTAAAACATTAATAACCTCTTTATGTAGCCCAAGAAATAGTTACTAATATCCATGAGGTGCTATCCTCAGTCAACAGTGTGAAGTTAGCCGTGTGTTAGTTCCATAGCGATGAAAAAAGTACATTCAAATATTTCACAGCTACCTACGCCGGTCAATTACATCCATAGTTGAAGTTAAACAAGCCGTCGTATCCCAGCGGCAGCCTCCGCTAATGAATCCTCTCAAACAGAAGAGACAACATAATGCCGACTCGCCGTAGAATTACTTGGACACACACGTACGCTAGGGATGCAAGCTTTGAGAGAAGAAACCTTTCATTGAAGCCATTGTTTAGCGCTCAATTGTTAATTTCTCCTAATTTACGAATGTGTTCAGTATTGAGGATGCAGATTGAACTGTATTTACAATTGCCTATGGCTTGTTTTGTAACAATAAAAATTAATTAATAGTTATCGTATCGTAATTTAAGATGTATTGTATATTCCTATAGTGAATTGTATTTACAATTACCAACAAGTTGTTTTATAATCGTAAAATGATTAATGAATTGTTATTTTTTCGTGATCGAAGATGTATTGAAAACATATAAGTACCAACCCTACGTAATAGTAAATACGGTTCGTATTTACTATTACGTAGGGTTGGTTTTACAACTATCGACTGTAGATAATGTTTTACTGTGGGTCATGAAATAACTACATACAATAAACTATTATTGAACAAGCGATAATATTTTATTTATGTACTTTCGTAATAACTTATCAAGTTATTATATATAATGACATAATTATTCAATGAAATATAAATATTTTTACACCATACAGATTTTGATGTAATTAAAAAGTAAATTTAAAACGAGTCACAATTTTATTCAGTGTCAATATCAATATTTCACATTTCCAATGAAGCGATTTTAGAACTGCTTTATACTCATTCAAAATAATATCCATGTCAATACGACGGCAGAGCAAACAGCTCGTTCATAGTAGCTTCCGTCTCCCGAGTTCTCCGGAGTCAGCCCGCCGAGCCCATGTCGGATTAGTGACTTTTATTTACCAACAATAAACACATTTGTCAATGTGTGCGTGGCTACCTGCCGTATCCGCTACCACGATGCTTAGGTTGCAGGGCTGTCGCTCAGTTAAATAATTTTATGATGTAAATAATATGTGTATGTATGAGTATATTTGAAAATATTTATTTACTTAAACTTTATTATACCTCCTACAATGTGATATAAAAGACTGACTTAAAGCTAAAAGCATTCTCTGCCACTCAATCTTTAGGCTAAGCAGGAGTTAGCAATGGCGACATGAATAAATAAATGTAAAACATAAAATGATAATAATATAATAACATATAGGTCATAAAAATAAATTCTCGAACAAAAATTGAAATCCACCAATAACTAAAAAGGTGTAAGGTGTAAGCGGCTCCGGCTATTCTTCAGTCTAAGCCAACCTCACTTGCTCTATTAGGGGTCGATGGGCTTTGTATTACCCAGTTTAATCCGACGGTACTTGTGCAGGGTAGTTAAATTTTTAGCTACCTTACTATCTAATACCCTCCTTCTGGAATCAACCATGAAATGTTTAAAAGTGTATCGGTTTCAATCTCAGAGGTCCAATAATTTCTAACAAGTATTGTATCAAATTCTATTGCGTTAATAAAGACAATAAAATAATAGTTATTTTCATTTACAGCAAGCGATCAGTTAAAATTTTATTATATGATAGATTGATATAAAAAAATCCAATGTTTCCTCCCGTTGACATTTGTTGTAAGAAATGACAATTTATGCGCGATTATTAGTGACTTTGATGTTACCTAATATAGCCATAAAAACTCTATCTTATGAATGACATGATAATTTTACAATATCGAAACATCCTTACATTTACTTTCTTTATTTACAGTTGTTAACCCTAATAAAAACTACGGGAACCGAGAACCCCGATTATCGAACCAAAATAAATAGCTACTCATATTGACAATCTTATCACCTTTACAATGCCACTTTTTATAGTTAGTCGCTGATGAGGCGCGGCGTCCGAACAGCGTTGCATAATGAACGACGTGAAAAACACATCAGAGGAGATCGTAATCGGTAGAGAAACGGGTCGAAGGAGACGTGCCCCATCAATTCGTTTGGGATTAAAAATGTGGATAATTCTGTTGGCAATTAGTTTTAATGAGTAAACAAATCGCGTTTCGGATGCCAAGTTGTGTTTCATGCATATTTAAGAGTGAAAGTTCAAATGGTTTGTTCGCTAATGGATACTGTAAACTTTTAGACGCAATTGCAGAGCTTTAAGTTCGAGTTTAAGCTAAGCTTAGCTTAACTCTGGTCATATATTTTTTTCAATAAGTAATTTTATTACACACCTCTTAAGTTTGGCAGTACAAGTACACAATGGCCCGAATTTTTCATCGCGTTTCAAGTCTTACGTGGATTCTAAGGCCGTTCTAATTATAAATTTCTCATAAAAACTTACATTTGTCAAATCTTGAGACGTGACTCGATTGAGTGTCAGAACTTACAGTGGTTCATGGTCTTTGGTGTCGGAACTAAAGCCAACACTGTCTAGACATCGTATATTATTATTACTTATTATTCCAACTGGCCCTGCATGAGGCCATGGCAAGATTAATCTAGAAGTTTTGTGTAATTTTTCAATAAACCACTGTTATTTCTTGTTAAACATGAACTTCACCTTCATATCTTTCATCCGAATTTAGAAAAAAAAATACTTTTAATTAATAATAATAATAAACGTTTACACACTTACACTCCCGCACCAGGATTCCCTGTGTTGCGGGTGGCATGGGCATACAGAAATACGACATCACCAACACTCATGACCGAGAACAAACATTTATCTGCCCCAGCCGGGAATCAAACCCGGGACACCTCGCTCGGCAGGCAGTGTCACTACTAACTGGGCTATGGGGTCGTTATTTTTTTTAAATAATTTACAAAAAAAAGGCTTATCAATAAATCAAATGTTATCAAAAAATCAATAAATGAGCTCAGATTACCAAATTCGATGATCGGAAACGAATAATCGTAGTCATAAACGATCTCAACTAATAATTTTATGTGGTATTCTGCATCATATAGAAAAGTAATTATATTTATTTAATATTTACCAGCCGCAGTAAGAGCCACGATGCCAAGAAGAAGCTGGAGTAGCAATGCGAACCCCATTGCAGAAAACCTGAAACAAAACCAAAATATAATTAAACACATAATAAAATACTACTTGCACCTGACTGACTCGTGACCGTTCATGACCGTCATTAATAATTTTTATAAATATAAGAATTAAAATTATTAAGTGTGATGATAGAAACTCAATTAATTTAATTCTGTTTTAAAATATTGTTTTTTATTTAATCTAGATTGATGTTTCTTAAAATTTAAATTAAAAATCGTTGAATCCTTTAGGTATTCTATAAATACATTAATACACGTTATTTTTAGCTTCTACTATCGTTTCGAAAGGGAGCTTAAATATTGAGGAGAAGAAACGGCGAAATAAACTCCTAAGCATATCTTTTAAAACAACACATGACGATTACAAACTATTAACCTGCGCGGAATTGGTTTCGGTACGATTTTTTCCAGGCTTCCCTGTCAATAAAATTATCTAGCCTACCTACATTAATATTGAATAAAAGAAGATATAAAAAATTTAAACAAAACATGTTTTATTTACGAAAATGATATTTTAGAAAGAAAAATATTAAAGATATTTTAATTCACTACTTAGGACACGTGTCGGTTTCAAATTTCAAATGCGCTCTATTTTCGAATATGACGTTGCGTAGTGTGCTTTCTCCGTTGTGGAGACAAAAATAAATTTAAGCAAGAATAATTTTAAATCTCGTAGAAAGATTTTGCAAGCAATCGTACACAAATTTCGACCAGCTATGCCACCCAATCATTGCTGTTTACGAATAGGTGGTATTGTAATGAAGCGTTGACTTATGAGTAGAAACAATACGGACTCAAAGGCATTTACTTACCGGTGAAACAGAAAAAAGATGTAAACTTATCTAAAATACGAGCACTAAAAGTCACTCGCATGATATCATGTACAAATAATAATTCTGTCACAAATTCTTCATTCTTCATTTAAAACCAAAGACATTTTAAAATTACAATACTTGATTTTAATACATTTTGCCCTGAAGATTTACCTTAAAATAATGAAAATAGGCTAATGCTAAACTGAAATATAAAATGAACATATTGTTTACATGTATTGTTTTATATTAATGTAAGCAGTGTAGAAGAATATGTCATTAAGAACTAATTATGTATTTGCGGCAAGACGTGTTATAACCATTTTTACGAAACTAGTTTAAAGCCCCGCCGTACTTAACCGGTTTATTGCAACAAAAAATATATTAAAAATTGTTTCAGACTCGTGAAACTTCGTATAGATCTTTTTCACCTACGTACATACACCCATCTTATCTACGTACGTATATATACCTATTAATAATTAATTAATATAATCGATTTCAAATCGATGGGACATCCTAAGTACGTGCGTTAAATCGGCGCCGGCGCGGCGTAGCGATCGATGTACTAACTGCGTCTCAAACAACTTAAATAAGGCGTAAGTTTAACGGTGTACCTCTATCGGTAATCCCGTCACGTGCTTATTACGTCAATTCCTAACAGCATGTTATTGTCATTGACTCAAGGCTATCATCTCAGAATGTTTATATCATTTTAACGGTCTCTGTTTCAGAAGACTTAAGGGAGAACAGTGAAAGAAGAAATAAAAAAGAAAAATATTATATGCAGACTCCGACAACTTCAATTCAAAGTTAAGAAGTATATGGTGCAGGAGTAGTGAAGCTTAAGTTGACTTACCTTAGCGACATTAATTTTGCTAATTAATTTACGTATTTCCTTACATTTCCAAATAAATGTCCAAATATATTAAATAAAAAACAAAAATTATGGTATTTATGTCAATAATATTTTAAAACACTCCGCAACACAGGGAATCCTAGAGCGGGGGGGTGTGAGTGTGTAAGCATATGTTATTATTATTATTGACTGGCAAATGCCCTCGCTTTGCTTCGGAAAAACTATCTTACGCTTAAAGATAGCATCTGCATTTTTCTGGGTTTTTTCCATTCTGTGAATTAGAAATACATATATTCATAACTTTTTTATTTATGAACGGATTGCAATGAAACAAACTTTAAGTATTAAGTGATGCTTACTGCAATACATTAGGGACAACCAAAAAAAAATCGGTTAAGCCGTTTCGGAGATTAGCGGGAACAAACGCACAGACAAACAGACAAAAAATCTAACAACTATTGTTTTGGGTTCTATTGCATTAATAAAGGGCCCTAATAATATTTTTTCTCATATGTCGTTCATGTACAGAAAACGATCAGTTAGAATTATATTATTAGTATAGATATGTCTGATTTTGTGAGTAACGATATCACTTGAAAACCACTAAATAATTTAGGATAATATAATATACTATATATATATTTATAACTTCAACTCATAATATGTTTTTGAAACGAAATGTCCCCGCGGAATAGGTGATTAATGTTAGTAGAGTATAAAAAATCCATAAGTTACTAAATAATAAAGCCGTGATAGCTTAGTGGTTTGAACGACGGTGTATCGCACGGGAGACACGAGTTCGAGTTCTGCATGCATCTCCAATTTTCAAATTATTTGTTTATTACTTGCTTCGATGAAGGTAAAACTGAGGCGAAACCTGCATATTGGAGAGCATAATATATACTGCCTCAACGTTATCAAAGGTATTTGAAACCTATGCTAGGCCAGCGTGGCGGATTATAGCTTTTAATATCTATC
>PDGT01000003.1:10843758-10988931 GCA_003671415.1 Megathymus violae | reverse complement strand
ACACATAAGGACTTAAAGCGTTTACATGAAGTAACTTTTCTTGAGTATGAGATGCTCCATCGATCCTCGGGTCAAAGTCAACTTCCGCTAGGCAAGAAATAAGACGAAATTACTGCTGTTGGAGGTCGCTGGGCTCTATATTACCCAACTTAATTCCAAAGGTACTTACGTACGATAGGATGCTTTAGCTACCTGGCAAGCTCACACCCTTCTAGTATTATGCGTGTATCATGTTAACATGTACACTGAATAAGAAACGAGTTCCCGGGCCGTCTTAACAGATAACGTACTAGGATTTATATATATAAATAAAAAACAATTTCGGCAGATTTTTTGCTCTGTTCCTAATTGTCAGGACAAAATTTCTATAAAATGTTCAAGTACTGCAGGTAGTACTGTTCAATGAAAGATTCGGTAGGATAAATCCATGTTTAGCGATTGACTGATTCACTACGCACAACCGAAACCACTGAAGGTGGAGACTTCATATTTTTTGCTTAGTGCACTTTCCATTATATTCACTCATAAACCACACACAGCAGGGAAGGGTCCTAGTATATACTAATATTAAAAATAGAGGGTGCGAATTTTATGAGTTTGTATGTATGCGGAGGATAACATCCAATACCACGGCACCTACCTGGAAATTTCTTTTACCATTTCAAGGGTACCATATTACTGATTTACATAAGCTTAATATCTCAAATTTGTTTTATGATATTCACAGATTAGCATGAATTATACCTGCTTAATATCTATTAACATACTCGTAGTTCAACCCGAACGAAGCCGGGGCGTGTCACTAGTAATACATGAAATCGTACTTGTGCGATAGTAAAATTATTTTTTAATTCAAAAGGAACATTTATGAAAAAAAAATTATAAAATAAATGTTACGCTTATTTCATTACCTATACGGTAAAAGAGGAAAAAGAATTCTTAATAGAAGAGCGCGCAGCTTTTTAAATGGAGGTCGAAATATAAATTAAAATTCTCTTTACTGGCAAGAAATAAGACGACATGGAAACGAACGAGCAGATGTGTACTAGACAGCTATTTTTTACTTGCTTACTTTGTAGGTATGTACGTGCGTAGGACATCATGTGTTTATATTAATAATTTACACGTAAAAAATATGGCTCCTGAGTAAAAACAAATTAAAAAACAGGATGCCGAAAACATGAAAGTATATCGAAGCGTGCGGTATAATATCGCACATCTGTATGCAAATACAGCCTTACACAAAATTTATGCTGATAGTTTGAGCCACTTGTAAGGATTGGAGCCATGAATATAACTATACGTATATTCTACATGTATATTACTATAATAACATGATAATTGAACTATATTTGTATATTCGTATTATATAACATTATCTATAATAGGAGAAGTTTCATCACGTTAAAAGGTGCAGCGTGCAAACTGAGTGAGCATTCCAAGTTCATATCAGGCCTGACACCGCTGACAACAGCCAGCGGCGAGGACGGCGTTAATAGCTGTCAGCGGCCACAGTGTTTATAGTTCAACCGACATCGGTGGAGAGTGGTGTAGAAATATCATGTCTCAAACTACTCACTATAAATACTATTAGAAATTGAACTAATCACGGAGAGGAAGGTGAATAGCTACCAAATAAACAAAGAAGATCAATTGACAAACCGAGAAGAATAATGTACTGAACTGTTGCGTTTTTGCCTCTTTTTGTACATATAGAGTAGTCGCGTAACAATAATTAGTCCAAAATATTTTCATTATTACACAGATTATTATACAGATATTAATTGCAGATATATTATTGTTACCTCTCCGTAGCTGCTACTGTTATTATATATTTATGTTTTTACTTTTGGTTGCGGATATCGAATAAAACAAAGTGAGGTAAAAATTTTATCAGTAACTAGAATTTATCCAACCTGAGATTCTTAAATTATAACATTACAAATCTTGAAAATTACAAACAAAGTCAATACTTACATATTTTTAATGAACCATAATCCCAATCCAAATTGTTACTCATGCACTTAACCTGAGTGACCTTAAAACTTTCATATTACCTACATTGTACCCACATTCATAATTTTTTGGAATTCCATTGACTGACTTACCCCATTAAGAACCCTCGCTGTATTCGAAAGAAGTTGATTCAAATTCCGCCGAACTCATACCTAATTCATACAATAACTCTGTCGACACTGTCCGGATTGTTTATTGCTGAATGTGGTTCACGTACATGCTTTGCTCGCCGTTGCGTCCATAAACCAATTTAATATTCTCAACACGAACTATGTCCGCGAACATATTTCAAACTTAACACGCTGACGTTTCCTCGCTGATCTGCCAGTTGGACCTGGCCTTAATTTAATACATCCTCCACGTCCGAATGAGTTGACAGTTCTGTTAAAAGGATGAACGTAAATTCATTAACAATTAATTCTTTCAAATTTCGCTTTTACCACGAATTACGCATGAATAAATAAGTTTAGTAGGTGCCTTTTATTGGATCGAAGAAAGCAATAGATTCCGCTATTCATGGATTATATTGGAACACACCATAAAACAACTGGATAAGCTACCAGCATATTTATAAAGGGTCCAAAATCTCCAATGATTGCAACGATTGGTATCTCATCAGCGGAATTCCTCATGGGTTCGTCACATTGGACTTCGCTAAAGCTTATACCAAGTTCTTCACTAATATATTATGAATTCAACTGTACAATACTCATCATCATAAATTATGATTATAACTTTGGAGCCTCTAATCTTTGTTACGTTGATCGCCTATAGTCATCATGGTCCCGTGAGTCATAATTGATGAATGAACGGAATATTTTTAGGCTGGCCGAAAATCTCCAATAAGCAAGAGCATTCGCGGGCTGTATGACGTCAACCCCATCCTGGTGTTCGAATATCTATGCATTACTCAAAAAATTCAAGATAAAATTATTGTTATTGGTATCACTTATATGTATTTACTTATGTGCCTAATAATTATGTGTTTATAGTTTTATATATTTACTATCTTGTATAAATTTAATGTTTTGGCCTCTTTCTTTTACAAGATGAAGAAGAAACGGCAACAAAATTTCTCTGCACATCTTTTAAAACAATCCATGTATTGATGTGACAAACTCAGCTGATGGTTGGTGATTTTGCAGCCTCAGCCAGCTCCAGGCACCGCTGCAGTTCATTCTCATATATCACATCGAATTGGTTTCATCTGGTTTAAAAGGTTACCTAAGATTTAGGTAATTATTCCCATTATATTGTGGAAGACTAATAACAGTACTTTCTGATATATAATATCGAACGGACTTCATTAATTTACAGCTTAGGTTAATAAGATTTAGGTTATTCTTTCTGTACCACAACGGAAAAGTAATGAAAGTAATTTATAAATTTCTGCCCCAACTCCTTTCACTCTGAACTGAAGCCCATTACATAGGTATTTACCTATTATCAACGGTCAACGCAATCTAACATAGTTTTCCATCGCCTCCCCTAAACCTTTACCTATATTAATATTATAACATATATATGTATATATTCTCAAGAACCACGGCACACTCTTGAAAATTCTTTTACCATTTGAAAAGTACATTATTCCGGATGGACATTGGCCATCAAGTGTTTATGTATAATAATGAATTGTTGAACGAGCCTTTAGTATAAATATAATACAATATGTACCAAAAATGTGCTATAGAAACGCATCTACAAAAAAAGGCCTAGAAAATGTAGGAAAATATATGCATGAGAACGGAACAAAAATATTGTGAAGCTACTTTGTTTGTCTCTATACGTGACCGGCTTACACCTTAAAACGTAGCTATACTTAAACAGACCAAACTCCTAAAGAAGACATCCGAATGCCATATCATAACAGTAAAAGTATTCTCGGAACTGTAGCCGCGGGGAATGCTATGTCAGTTGTAACTTCCGTGTCAAACTTCCTAACCCATGACGCTATAGGTCCTTATATTAATCATGAATAATACATTGTTTTCAAATATAGTACCAAATCATTTTCTTTGCAGAGTAGTAAAACTACTAAGTAAATTGATTTTACAATTTATGCATAAGTATTTAGAATACTATTAGATGTAATAAAGCCAATAATACCAATTATATGGGATGATTATGTCAACGTTCAAATGGATCAAATAACTAATTTAGGTCATTAGGACAAATGTAAGAAAATAATTGATGAACAGTTCCAAACAAAATTTTCAATTTCTTTTTTTGGAGAATCCAAGTTTTCGATGCGGTAAAAAGATTGATTGATCAGTAAAAAAATAACCTACAAGTCGGCAAACTTGTACATCAAACGCGGGATTAAAAAGGTTAGAGGTTAATGGACTGACGAAAAGGCGATTTACTGTTATCTAAATTATTGTTGAAACGAGTTTTCGCTTTGAGGGAGTAAACAGATTAATTCTGAACGACTCCTAAAGTTTGGTTCGTCAATGTGTTGTAAAAGCACGGAATAATTACAAATAACAACGATTCACCAAATCTATTCGTATATAGATATACACATGTATATGTATATATACGAGTATACCCGAATTATCGGCATTGTCACTTATAGATACCAGATACCAGATTACCAGATAATTTTTGATATGTATGGTCCATTGAGCTTAATTTTTCGTTAAATGGATTTGTAGTATATTGAAGCAGTTAGTTAATGCAATTACTTTGTAGTAACTAAGTTAGTCATTTATCTCCCCACATCTGAAACACCGAGGGCATTACCGTCGTCGTCGGCGTGCCGACTGGTAACTAGCTGTCCAGAATTATCACCGAAAGAAGGTTATTATCACAAGAAGGAAGCTATTGATAGTGTTTTTATCGATTATAAAGAAAACTTTACGTGTTTTTCATATGTAAGTAGTAAATGGAGCGGACCTCATGAATGGACTTTGCATGGAAAAGTGTAGGAATCTGCAAATAGGACTACAATCCTATTCAAAACAGTCACATGCGTATTACTACTACCGAGAACTGGAAAGAAACTTACAACACCTTGAAAAAGACTATAGATATCCACTGGGTGCATAAGACACAGTATTACATTGGCGTAAGTTAATGCGAGCCAATGATATGGTATAAGTGTCTATCAATATATGTATGTATGAATTTCTGCAAGTAGAAATCCAGTAAGTTTCCAGACTATTTGAAATTCGGGCCCAGTCGGATGAGCGGAGTTCATATCCATTGCCACATCTCTGAATTAAGAAGTCATGCTTATAATAAAAACTATTAGTAAATTTCCTTCGGTGAAAGCATCGATCTGATCGTGATAAAATCTGCAAAAATCTATTAACTACTAAACGCCCCAATAATAATCCTTCGAGAAAATTCGTAGCAGTTTTGTCCACGGCAAACTTCTCGAGCTAAAATGGCTAAGACTCTGCGCCAATAAATCAGGATTGCTACACCCGCTATCGGGTCAAAATATTTGATTCTGCAATCTCAACTAAATCGATTCAATGAAACTTCTACACATATTCGACTTGTATATATATGCAAAACAGCTCAAATTTACTTCATCTTTGTTCATCTTTTAGCACTTACTCGTCTTCGTGTGAAGACGGTCGGCACTTTCAAATTAATTCTAGATTATTCGGCGCTTGATTCTTCCCTGGCTATGGCAGAGTGTCGAACCAAATATGTGTAAAAGATGTCAGGGCGAGCGACCTTTTTATTCTACAAGTGCAACAAGCCATAGAAATTCAATGCAATAATAAATTAAATGACAGGTAAAATACGCATATGGAGTGTTTAAATTATTTTATCTACTCTCATGCTTTAAATCCTCTATAAAAGATTCTGAACAGTTAGCTTACTGCCAACATTAAAACACCCAATGACATAATAACCATTATATCATCCAAACGGATGATATAATGTTGTACTGAATTTCATTATAACACTCCTTTGTTTCTTTTCGATCCCTTCTGTGTAAAGGGTTTACTCAACAGACAGTCCTATTCTTACTGCTCGATGTGTAGTATCTCTATGAATTTAAAAAAAAAAGAACATCTGTAAGAATTAAAAAAAAAGAACATTCTCATTCACGTGCGTTTCACTACCAGAACGTCATGCGCCGTATAAAAAGTAGGTTATTCGAATCCCCGCCATTTTTCTTCGATATTTTTATTGTTTTGTTTACAAAAAAATTAGCAAATGTGTTACAAAAATGTGTTACTATATGAAATGGTAATTACTACTACAATAAATAATTCTTTCATTAATACTTAGTTTATTTGTATATACTCAGTATTGGATGATATTAGGTTACTAAGACTGGCTGTTGTAATGTTAGCAGTAAACTGTTTCAGAATCTTTTATAGAGCATTTAAAGCATGGGAGTAGATACAGTCTTGTATGTAACTGTTAATAATTAGGTATTAAAACACTCGTGTGATACTATTATCACACTCGGCTTCGCCTCGTTTGATAAACACACATTCGTGTTTTAATACCCCTTATTATACAACAGTTGCATAAATAACTATTATTATTATTATTATATTATAATCTATTAGCCGGCTTCATGTCATTATTGGTTGGAGCTGGGAAAACAGCCCACAGCTGGACGATAGAAGGCAACCTGCTTGGTGGGAGAGTTCGCGTAAGGATTATATTATCAATATTATTATTAAGTTATTAATATTATTACTAGTATTATCTTTATCTTTTGCTTGAGTCAGCCGCCAAACGAGACGTCGTGTTCCGGCTGGTGGCTTGCGAGCCAGTAGTTACTTTCTTTCTTTCCCGTCTTTGGTGTTACTCATGTCCATGGGAGACGGTGAACACTTACCATCAGGCGGTTCGTCTGCTCGGTTGTCGGCTATTCACATAAGAAAGTCTGTTATAATTAAAAGAAGTTTTGTTTATTGCTAATATGATAACAATAAAAGAATTAATATACAATGCGTGTATGATGTTAGTTAGTTAGTTACGTTTTTTGTTTCCTCCATCATCATATTTCATTATCACTACAAAACTATAGCAGAACTGACGACGTACATTAATAATTCATACGAGTAACATACACTTTGGTAAAGATGGCGGCATGTCCGCGAACCCTACTCGATGATAGTTAGATATTTCGTGTGTCGATGTCGATTAATTTAACTAGTTAGTTATCTAAGAAAACTTCTGGATTGTATTGACGCAGCCTTCACTGCCAAAAACGAAGATCAATCACACAAACTAAATAAAAAGGTAAGCAAAGAAAACAAATAATTCTTCAAATAAATCTTTGGTCACATTCAATATTAACATTGCTCGTAGAGTTCTGACTTCACATTTCATACAACAGAGACGAAAAAATACTCTGCTATTTATTTCATGCGAAAGAAAACACTGGCTTAGATTAAAGCCACAAAAAAATTTGGCATATTGTAGTATTGCTGATACCGAAATGTAAATAATTTATGTAACAACATGATTTGTTTTATGTTCATAATGAATAAAGGATAGCTGTTTGTTGCGATGACAAATGAGTGATTTCATTATCGCACTTTCGCCATCGAGATAATTTTATCATAAATATTTATTAAGGTCGTTAATGGAATGGTATAAATATGATTTATATTTTGCATATCCCAGCTATTTGACTACCATTTGGTGGACATAAAATACTTTTCTGAATATAACTTCGGGTTGTAAGAATTGGGTAATATTATTAGGTATTGGAAATAGGGTTGTAAGGTTGTACAGAATTTCTTGGTAACTAAACTGAAGTGTCAGATATCGGAACCCAGCATGACTAAAAATAGCTAAATATGAATAAAATACATTTGGATCAAAAGTTGCTGCAGCAAAACTAACTTATTGTGTATAAATGACCTTAGTCACATTCAATTCATTCAAAAGTTACTCAATCATAAGCGAATATGTAAATATATTTTATACGAGTAACATGGAAGCAGATCTTTTGTACGGCAAATGGGTTATTACACCCATTTGCCGTACAAAAGACATAACCAAAGCATTGCTCACCAAGAAGAAAAAGAAGAACCCACTTTTATGATTTATTTATTCACATATAAATTTACTAGGCGTGTTGTAATAGTTGGTAGTTCTACCGATGCAGGCGCAAATTATTCGTAAGTACTAGTAAAAGATAACGAACCAGTTCACCGCTTCTTTCTTGGCCAGCAACGCATCTTTTCTCGCCTGTATTGTCTCTCGTGCATGATTAACGGTTATCATCCAATATCATGATCGGTTCTATCGTTTTGATGCTGTCATTATAGAAAAAAATATTGTTGCCAATCCCTACCTCATCGACATTGTGGCGCCCTCTAACGACTTATATAAAAACAGATCTAAATCAATAACCGACGGTGTAAGCGACGAGTGTTCCCTACCAAAAACAGGAAAGACTCACCTGACAAGGCGCGCTACAGCATTATTACTACAACAGGCGTCGAAGTAAGACATCGTCGCTACCTTCTATTCATTTCATGTACTATCTTACAAGTATCAAGTCCTATCAAATAGTGCTCGTAATACTTCTAGTTTGTTACTTGTAAATGTTCATCATTTTCATCATCATTAAAACTAGGCCATAGTTTGCCACGCTGGCCAGATGCCGGTGTGGTGGCTTTACACACATTTGAGAATATTATAAAGATCTCCCAGGTATGCTGGTTTCCTCACGATGTTTTTCTTCACCGAAGCAAGTGAAAATTAATTTGTAATACGCACATAATTTAAAAAGTTAGCAGTGCATGCAAGATTCGAACTCGCGTCTCCCGTGCGGGAGACCCACGTTCAAACCACTAGTCTATCACTGCTTTGCTTGCAGGTGTTACTTAACAATATTTTAACCCTCGTTCTTATTTCACGAAATTAATTTCCGACATGCCCAAAACATTATATTACTCTCATTTGTTTGAATGTTTTGTATAATAATTTTAAGATGGAACCGTAATATCTAATGACCTTTTAAACATTTAATGTCAATGATAAGTGACTCACGACATAAACTGTTTCGTACAACATAAATGATATTAACTTTGGCTTATGTAACCTATATATCGTAGAGAGAACTAATTAGGAATTTATATATAGTCTGTTTTTGATCCGTTGATTATTTTTATTACATCTTTTCAAGAAACATTAAGGAATGCTATCAAGATTATTTGAGGTGTAAAAGGCTAGTATCCCTTGCTCGTGATGCGTCCTGTTGAACAACTGCTGGAGACTCACTGAGCTATGTAAATCCCAGTCGCCTGTTCCATAAAAAATATTCTTCCATTAAGTTGTCACCAACGGATATTATTGGTATGAATAAAAACGTGTAAAGTAAATTTGGTGCGACGTGGACACTGCAACATATTAATATCCGTAACTGTAACATAAGGATCGCATACATTTTTTTAAATTATTATAATATGTAAGTCCTTGACTACTGTAACAGCTGCATGAGTCAGTAACAGTGGTCAATACCACCACCGTTACAAACCCCCTTTAAATGTGTGTTGTGTAGTTATTTTAATTACTACATAGATAAAATAAAGTCCGCGATTGGGTCTAAACGTAATAATCTAAAAACTACGAAGAAGAGGGTTGAGTAGTAGAGCCTTTGTTTTTTTTTTGTTTTATGCCTTGGGTATGCAAACGAGCAGACGGGTCACCTGATGGTAAGTATTCACCGCCGCCCATGGACACTAGCAACACCAGGGGCGTCACCAATGCGTTGCCGGCCTCGAAGGAAATTATAGACCCGCTTCTTGAAGGATCCCATGTCATAGCTTGGAGGAAACACCGATGCAGGAAGTTCGTTCCACAGTTTACACGTGCGTGGTAGAAAGCTGCGTGAGAACCGAACTGTGGACGAATGCCGGGTATCCAGGTGGTGTTGATGGAACCTGGTACTCCGTGATGTGCGGTGACGAAAACTAACCGCAGAGATTAAACCAAACAGTTCTTCAGAACATTCCCCATTATACAGACGGTAGAATACACACAGAGAGCTTACCTCTCTCCTCAACTCAAGCGACTCTAGACCGTCTGTAAGCTTGGGATCGTCGACAATACGAACGGCTCGCCGTTGAATGCGGTTGAACAGATCCACTTGGCCAGCTGGGGCTCCAGCCCATAGGTGGGAGCAGTACTCCATGTGCGGTCGAATTTGCGCTTTATAAAGCATAAGCCTGTGCTTAGGCATGAAGTACTGCTTAGCTCTGTTTACCACTCCCAATTTCCTTGCAGCAAGATTGGCCTTACTAACCAAGTTGTCCCGAAACTGAACTTCATTCGAGATGTCAACACCAAGGACCCCAATACCTAATACCAATCCCCAACCCCAATACCAATCTCTAAAAAGATGTTAAGAGGAATGTTCTGGAACTGTGGTACTACGAATGGGTTTTTTAGCGGTTAACGCGCAAACTTGTGTCTTCTCGGGGTTGAAATGGACTAAATTAAGTCTACCCCATTCCGAGACCCGCTTCAAAGATGTCTCGACTTCAGACACAAGTTTTTTCCTCTTCTCCTCAATTTGTACCCGAGAAAGATTTGCCCGGCCTGTGTAACTAGCATCACCCGTACTGTCATCAGCATAGCAATGGATATCCCCGATGTCGAGCATATCGTTGATATGCATGATGAACAGTGTAGGTGAAAGCACAGAGCCTTGTGGGACGCCAGCATTTATGGGCTTCGTGTCCGAGCATGTTCCATCAACAACGACCTTGATGCTCCGCTTCGATAAAAAACTAGCAATCCATTTGCATAAGTTTTGCCTAGTGATCTCAAAATTAACCTTACTCCATTTTTTCGTCCGTTGTTCAACAAATACTCAAAGGTGGTAAGAGCCCCTTACATCCCAACAGTTTTACGAAAAGATATCCGAAGCAACAACTTTCCAGACATTGTTTGCATCAAACTTGAAGCACCGTTATTTTTACCTAGTTTGACGCATGCTACAGGCTAACAATAAAAAACAGCATCGGCTCGGAGGGCCCTGGGACGTATCGGAATGTAATACTTGTCACATTTAAGATTGAGATACGATTTTGATTGGGGCGCGTGGTTTATTACGTAGTATAGTAAAAAGCTTACTTTCGACAATATCCAAGGAGTGAATTTTCTGCGTACCATTATCAATCCCGCTCTTACATGAAACATTTAATAGTTAATATATAAAGGGTGTTTCTCCTCCTCATCATCATCATATCAACCCTTTATCACCCATGGCAGGGTATAGGCCTCTCTTAATTTTTGCCAGCCTCCTCGATCGTGTACTTTTCACATCTAATTGTGCCCAGCGACTTTGACGATGTCATTGACCTAACGCGCTTTTGGACGCCCACAACTTCCTTGGCTTGATCTTGGCCACCACTCCATCATGGCTTTAGTCCATCGACCATCATCACGTCTGGCCAGGTATCCTACTCAATTCCACTGGAGATTTATCGCTCTATCAACGACATCGTAGACTTTTGTCCTACGTCGGACCTCAGTGTTGTGTACTCGATCTAATAGATTGATCAAGAGCATGGCCCGCGCCATGGCCCTTTGTGCAACTCGAACTCAATGCACATTCTCCTTAGTGAGCGTCCATGTTTCGGCGCCATATGTCATAGTTGGCAGACTGCTTAAAAATACGTGTCTGTTGAATTTATTTTGACCGGAGGATGTCTTCCAACTTCCAAAAATTTCCAAAGTGTTTCTGCTGGACTGAGATTTACCAAATAAACTCTTCAGAACAAAATCCTTATTTTTGTATTCAAATCTTCAAATTCTAAAGAGAATTTGTAAAAATTTAACTTTTTCACACTTAAGTGAATATTGCTGTAACTTCGCACGTCCCAAGTTTGCAACTTAAGCCTCAAAGGCTTAAGAAAATGCAAAGAATAATGTAATCGTGTTTCACAGACAAGATAAAAAGAAAAATTATAATAAAAATATCACAACTCGAAAGAAGTTTAATTTAAAGTTCAATTCAGGTCGTAAATATAGACGCGGCTTTCTCAATTCATAATCTCACTTAACAGTTCCTGAATATTTTACAAAAAATCAATAACGATTTTGCCACCAACATCGCGGCCACCTACAGCAAGAATTTTCATATTCATAATACGTATTATATTCATAATAAGTCTCACACACTTAATAGAGGGAAGAGGAGATGCTTGAAAGTGCAATGAACTCATAAGAGGATAGATAAAACAGTAGGTTCTGTATAAAAAACACAGTGAAAAGATGGACTATTAATTTTCATATAAGCTCCCGTCTTAGATAAGGCCGTTTGTATATTGTAAGAAATAAACGATAAAAGAGTAAATAAAAAAAATTAATGAAATTTTCAATAGTAGATGTAACAGAAAGATAACGTAAATACAAATGCATCTGATAGTTACCTATCTACTTATGGTAGCTATACACTTCTAATGAGTAGCGGCGGAACGATTTATAAAATCAGGGTGATTTGATTTTTTCGTGGTAGTAATCGACAAACGAGCTGACGGGTTGTCTGATTAGGTTGATGCCCCCGTTCACGAACAACCACAGTACCACGGTCATTACCCAATGTTTGGTGGCCGAGACGGAAGCGGACTGTCGTCAACAAACGATTACTGACGAGTACACAGTAACTAAAACGAGTTGAAATGTTATGTTAAAAGCCGACAAACGAGCAGACGGGTCATCTGATGGTAACGGGTCACCGTCACCCATGGACATCAGCAAGACAAAAAGTATCACGGATGCATTGTCGGCCAGGAAATGAGAAGAAACTATAAAAGAAAGTAATGGTTCTCAAGCCCCCAGCCGGAACACGACGAGTCGTTTGGAAGATGATAGCTAGCCAGGCAGACTTCACGTAAAGATAATAATAACAATAATAATATTAATGACTTAATAATAATACTGATAATATAATGCTTACGCGAAACTTCACTAACTTCTCTTTATGATGTGGTTATAAAACAAGTACCTCATGCTCGCTGCGTCTTCATAGTTCATTTTTATAGCATTCAATAAAACAAAAGATGCCCGCATATTCCACTTACTTCGCGAATGATCATAAAACTTTACGCCCTTACAAACAGTCATACATAATGCTTCGAAGAGTTTAAAAATATTTCTGTTTTCGACACGTTTAGTGGTTTTAAATTAGGTTATAACAATAAAGCACTTAACTACAACAACAAAAATAAAAATTAATTTGTTATAGATCAGTAAAGAACACTGTAAGAATACACGAAAGAGTATTCAGTCGTAATTTAAAACGAAACTATTTTTCAAACAATTTATGTAAGGAGGTACAAAAATAATTTATGTAAGGAGTAAATGTTAATTTTAGTGATGTTAACGAAACCCAAAAATAAGGGGATACATAGATATTCAATCCTCTTCGTCCTGTTTTTTTACGTATGATATAAATTAATGCTATCATCACCTTAATGGTTATGGTAAATAGCGACGTTGTCCTGAATAGTAAAACGTACTAACTTAGTAAACGCCCATACATGCTTGACTTGTATATTAATTATTTAACTAAAACATGTCCGTAACTGTGCTAGTGAAACCAGGCATTATATAATTTATGTAGCATTTGAGGCATTGGATGGCCATGGCCAATTAAGGAAAAGGTCGTAAAAATTCAATCATTTTTAACATAATCTTCTTAATCGTCGGTTACGATTACACTTGTAAGCGAAACAATTGTAAGCCAAAGAAATGGAGGACCTGCTTCTTAGTTAAAAAAAACTATTTGATGATAGACTAAAGTGTGACTAATGTCAGCATTGCATCTATCAAGAAAAGAACGTGACGTTTTCGGATATGTTTAATCATATTTGAGACGACATCCCTACCCAAGGGCAGCAGTCGACAAGATGCACTCTCTCACGACACAATCCGGCCACAATCCGCACTCAATTGACTGCGCAAATTGATTCTCGTCAAACGATGGAAATTGATCGTTCTGACCAATAACCTTAGATATTGTTCAACTTTTCTTACGTCATGAAAGTAGCGAATGAAGGTGTAGTATGATTTTTATGTGGAATATCTACTGAACATCGAGCACTGCACTTATAAGGGTAAAACTGTTAACTGTAACTGTTTATACTAATAGCAACTGCAATATAGCCTGACGAACTCTTGTTCTAGTTGTTTATAAATCATGTTTATTTGGCATCTCGTCCCTCTGAGTAAAAAATCTGTCGGACATGGTCATTAGTATAGACCTGAAACGAAACCAGGCACGATATCCGAGTGATGGCAGCACCGCCGCGATGACGTCGATACTCGGCTAACATCGTGCTACAACAGAGCCTAGCTAGTGGAGTGACGCCGGATGGAGACACAGTTTACATTCTGCGGTTGAAGAGATCGGTTCCTCCCCACTAGGAACTGTTACTTGTTTTGTCTGCCCGGTGTGAAGTGTTTGTTAACTTTAATTAAAAGTGTTAAACGATTATAAGCCCATGCTACGTTCGACAATGCTGCTAAAAGTACTGGCGTTGCCGATAAATCTAACTATGATATTACCTGTGTCTTGTTGTCACTGTTCGTTACACCCAATATGCTCCGAATGGAAGGAGAAATATGAAATTTGCTATGAAGTCTAACGATGATGGTATACTGATTATAAGCCAATTCTGACTTTAGGGGTTCATATTTGGAGAAAATTAGAAAAATAACTTTAATTAAGTGTATTTAATTAAAGGGCTCGTTTAGGTTTTGTACATCAATATGAATAAATATTAATATTTTAAGATGCACAATTTAAAGGTTATTCGAATAAAACGGAAGTTGATCATTTCACCACATTGCATTCCACACAGTTATTTCCAAACACCATTTTTAAAATAGCGCATACGAATATTTACCCATAGTTTACAGGTATATTTACTATCGGAAAACTCGTATCTATTCCATACTAATAATAAAATTCTAACTGATCGCTTTCTGTACTTGAACGATATATAAGAAAAAAAATTATTACGGCCTTTTATTAACGCAATTATTCTAGTTTTCACTAATGTATTGCAGTAAGCGTCACTTAATACTTAAGTATTTTGTTTCATTGTAATTCGTCCATAAATAAAAAATTAATTAATTTAAAATAATGTAAGGCGTAGTTTTCCTGAAGCGAAGCGAGGGCAGTTTCCTGGTAATTAATAAATTTCTACGAGAAACGAAAATTATTCTTTGATGCAGTAACACTACGGAACTCTATTGATCTATTCTATTTATATTAAATCATTGTATGATGTGCTGTGTAGAATAACGCTTAAAACAATACGTTCGTCTATATTTATATTCCATAATTCTACATCTTCCAAAATACCCTCCCGCCATAGTTCAACCTTTCTTCTACCATTAATCTTATTCGCCATTAAAACATCTTCAGAATATCTCATGACACGAGACCACGCCGAGCACATTGCTGAATTGACAAATAAAGACCCGGCAATTACGATCGTATAAAAACTATCGTCATAGACGAGCATCGTAGCCACATAATTAAGTAGCCCGATGTTCAACTGACCGAGAACAAATTGGAGCTCGTGGAGCGAACGAGTCGGCCATTACTAGCTTGCTCCAAACTTCACTCCACTCTAATTGAACACGCCCTTGAACAGGCATGCGAAAACTTTTTCAGTTTCCCCTTAAAGTATGGATTATTGGAGAAACCGTTCATGTGAGTAGCGATAAACCGTAGCGTAAATCCGTAAATAATTTCTTTTGGAATAAGATTGCAAACGAGCAAGTTCGTTTTTATGATTGAAAGTAGCGGACAAGCATACCGTTCACCTGGTTAAAGAGGGCCACCGCTTGGCAAAGATTCTCTGCATCGTGTTCCTCCCAATTACTTAGGATCGTAATCATGAATTAGTTGTTGCTTCACGATGCTAGAACTAACGCGAGTTGCCCATTGGAACTTTTAACCGTCGCATTAAAACACAACTTATAGTCAAAGGATATTATAGTATAGATGAGTCCATGAATGACAAGGATGCCTGGACAAAATTAGTGTCGAAACCAGTTCCGCACAGGTTTAAACTTTTGTAATTACCATATGTTGTTTAATAGATGTACTGAGGAGTTTCTTTCGCCGTTTCTTCTCCTCATTGTTAAAGCATCTTTTCGAAACAGTTGTAGAAGCAAAAAATGACGTTCATAAGTGTATTTACTGAATACCTATATGATTAAAAGATTTTAGTTTGAATTTGAATTTGAATTGCTCCTAAGATGTAATCAAAAGTGAGATACTCGTATTTCTAGCAAAAAAGCAACAGAAAGCCATATGTCACCTATAAATCCTAATGGTACATGACTCAATCTCGTGGATAGATTTTTATACCTGGGGCATATTGCGACGAGTAAGCTCATGGACGAAGAGAGCATAGAGGCGGAGCGCAGGGTATTCGCAGATTTTAAGCTGGTTTGGTGCTGCAGAGTTTCAGAGATATACGTAGAAGCACGCACTGATGGTTTCAACACCACATGCGTCAGAGTCCTGAACATAATTGCTGGTAAACTGACTGCTCTATACAAAAGCAATGGAGGGGTTGGAGGAAAAGGACATCTTCGGTCCATTTTCTCTCTTCCTTCGTAGTTATCATCCACCCATGTTAAGGGTTTTACCAACAAAATAACTTAGTTTATGAGGCAAAATGTTACTAACAACAATTATTTATATAGTTCAGTAATTTTCTTTTGGCTCGGTTTTTGACCGGTAAATTTAAGAAGCCCAAATATGAGCATAAGCCAGTTTCGTTCTCATATAAACTTATTATAAGTTAGTGATTTAAAAAAATGAAAGTAGACATGGAAACAGAAATATTATTTATTCGTAATGTTTACAATTTCAAAATTTTACAGGTAAAAATAAATTTAATTGGCTTATAAAAAAGTCGGGTTGGTTCAACACATGGACTTTTGAGAATGCTCAGGTTTGTGTATCTTGTGGAAGTGGACTGTATTTTTCTGGTGCAGGTCACAATGAAACACAAATCGAAACTTTCAGTACTTCTATTACACGCTTTTGAGAGACACATTAAATTTTTACGTTACACAACTGAGCAAAAGCGAACGAACAGAGAACAGAACACGGTGTCATACCAGGTTTTGGGGTGGGTTTTTTTAGCTACCTTCCTACATATAAACCGTGAAATGTTTAAAGTGTTTCGATTGTAGTGCTAGATATCCAATGAAGAAGCGGTTTTACAGACTTCTTGGCTGGTATGACTATGACCACTTTACTCCAGATGAGAACCTTGGTTTGATCTGATATTTTTATTAGAAGAAAACTTGCCAACTGAGAATATCTGTTAAGGATATAAAAAAACACATGTAGGTTAAAAAAACACGAAAGTTCTCCTTTTTTTTTTCAAGTTTTGTCGTATTCCAAAACCCTGTATTTACAATGAAAAATCTCTTTAAATACTTTTTTAATAAAATTAAGTGTTATCTGTGCTTTCTTTGTAAAATACACGAAAGGTTTTTGCAGACCAAGTTCTTCATTAACATACGTCTGAGTGACCCTGTGTATGCAACGGAGGGTCCAAAGTTCAGTTGCCAGACAGGGAAGACATATGTAGGCAAATATTTAGTGTCGGATCTCGGTTCTTTATCCACTTTATCATATCCATGTTATCTGTATCACATGGAATCTTGGTGCGAGGATATGTACCTATAATGTAACCTTTTGCTTATTAGTTTTATTCATCTACAGGTACAAACACTATTAATACTTCTGCTAAATAATAGTACTACGAGTAATATTCCATGTGCAAATAAAAATATATTAGTAAATTAATTCTGAACAAACTCTTTCATGATATAAAAAGAATTTCCGAGTTATTAAAAGAGCGTTAGCGCGAGATGAGATTTCAATTTACAAAAGTGAATTGATAACTATTTTGAAATTATTACCAGTAATTTCTATAATCTTCATTAATTAAATGGAACCTGATTAATTAATTTCCACCCATATTGATCTATTGTATCGTTTCTAGGTAAGTTGTAATAATCCCCAATGATCGCAGATACTTTTATTTGTGCTTTCACAGTGTATTCAAATTCGAAACATTCAAAATCATTTAATCATGTAGGTATTCTGTAAATACACCTATGAATGTTATTTTTTCCGTTTCGAAAAGGTGTTTTAACATTGAGGAGAAGAAACGGCGAAAGAAACTCCTCAGCACATCTTTTAAACAACATATGGTAATTATAAAAGTTTAAACCTGTGCGGAAATGGTTACGACACTATTATTTCCAGGCGTTCTTGTCATTAATATATTCATCTATAATATAAAATCCTTTGCTTATAAGCTGTATTTTAATGCGTCGCTTAAAAGTTTCAACGGGTAACTCACGTTTCAACTTTGGAACCTTATTGTAAAAACGAACTCCAAGCCCCATAAAAGAACGCTGACGACGATAGGAAGAAGTAACCAAATTATGCCTATTACTTGTTTCATAATTTTGCGTATCTCTTTTCTGTATATACATATTTATTTATTTTTTAATAAATACTAAATAACTATAAATATATTAACTGGCTACGGTAAGTATACCTATCTCCTTAAATTTTTCCCTCAATAAATCAAGTGACTTTATATACAGCTCTGATTGCTCTTTTCTGTCTTTCTTCTTTCTCCTGCCCTCTATCCCACATTACGTGGGGTTGGCACAACATGTTTTCTTCTTCCATTCTTCTCTGTCAGACGTCAACTCCACATTCACACCTTTCTTATTCATATCCTCTTTCACACAGTCGATCCATCTTTTCTTCGGTCTGCCTCTACTCACATATCCATCCACATGCATACCCATCACTCTTTTCGTAACATGACTTTCGTCCCTTCTCATAACATGCCCATACCACGCTAATCCATTACTCCTCATTTTCTCCGTCACAGGTGCAACTTTCAGGCTTCCTCTTACGTACTCATTTCTAATCTTGTCCATTCGCGTCACTCCACACATCCATCTCAACATTCGCATCTCTGCCACATGTACTCGCCTTTCATCCGTCCCTTTTGTAGCCCAACATTCAGAACCATACAGTACGACAGGTCTTACGATCGTTTTATAGATTTTCCCCTTAAGTTTAAGGGGCATCCGTGGATCGCATATCGTTCCTGAGACCTCTCGCCATTTCATCCATCCCGCATTTATTCTATTCCTCACTTCACGGTCAATATCGCCATCGTTTTGTATTAATGACCCAAGGTACCTGAAGTCGGAGCAGACAGGTAAGGTTACACCATTTAAGGCAATGTTTTGGAAACCGGAGGTTCCACCAAAATCGCAGAACAGATGTTCGGTTTTGGTTCTGCTGATTTTGAGACCGAACTCCTCCAGTTTCTTTTGCCACTTTCCCAACCTGCTCTGGACCTCGAGTGCATCTTCTCCAACCAGTACGATATCATCAGCAAAAAGCATGCACCAAGGTGCCTCCTCCTGTATGTCTGATGTCAGAGCATCCATTACCAGAAGGAACAAGTAAGGGCTTAAAGCCGATCCTTGGTGCACCCCGACGCCTACATCAAACTGGTCGGTCACTCCGGCTTCCGACCGGACGCGAGTGTTTGCTCTTTCATACATCGCTTTCACCAATCTTATATACTTACCTGGTATACCTTTCACGGTCAGAGCCCACCATAACACACTCCGAGGAACCCTGTCGTATGCCTTTTCAAGTTCAACGAACACCATGTGTAAGTTTCTATGTGCACGTCTGTATTTTTCGCACAGCTGGCGAAGTGCAAATATGCCGTCCGTCGTACCTCGTCCAGGCATAAATCCGCACTGGTTTTGGGTCACCTCACTCTCATCTCTCATTCTTCTTTCTATCACTTTCTCCCATATCTTCATCGTGTGCGCTATGAGCTTAATTCCTCGATAGTTGTTGCAGTCTTGTATATCACCCTTTCTCTTGTAGATGGGCACTAGCAAGCTGTTGCACCACTCGTCAGGGACCACCTCTTCTTGCAACAACTTATTGAAGAATAAAGTCAACCACTTCCATCCATCAACTTTCAGAACCTTCCAAACTTCCACTGGTATAGCATCTGGGCCTGGTGCCTTTCCATTCTTCATAGTTCGTACTGCCGCTTTCACTTCCTCCACACTCACCTCCTTAACCATTCCTTTATTCACGTGCACGTTTTCTAGCACTCCATTCCAATCATTCTCTTCATTCAGAAGTTTACAAAAATATCCCTTCCAACGCTCTCTAATATACTTATCCTCAGTTAAAACTTTTCCTCCTTCATCTTTCACACACTTCACATGCCCAATATCCCTTGTATTCTTCTCCCTTTCTCTGGCTATCCTGTACAATGTTTTCTGACCCTGTGGTTTTTCTAGGGATGAGTACAGTTTATCCTGCACTTTTGCCCTTGTAACAGCAATAGCCTTCCTTGCGTTCTTCTTTGTTTTCTTGTATACATTCTTTTTCATTTCTTTCATACCATTTCGTTTTCCATTTCATTTCGTTTTTTCAGCATTTAAAACTAAATTGTTTATGATAAACCAATGCGATACATGGGACAAAGCATTGATTACATCGTCAAAATTTAATTTATTTCTTTTAGTCTGAAATATTAGAGATGTGTCATCAGCAAAGAGTACAACGTTCGCATGTTTGCTAATAAAATACGGCAAATCGTTAATATAAACCAGATAAAGGAACGGACCTAGAATAGAGCCATGTGGAACACCCATTACAATTGCTGATCTCGATGATTTGGTATCATTTACACTAACACATTTAATTTATTAAATATGGAAATTATTTTAACATACCTAGATGATGTGGTAAAGAATTGCAAGAACGTTATTTGTCGGGACATACATTTATCACAACAATGTTTGCCCCAGATCTTGGATATTTATGATGTTTCATTTGTGTTTACCACGTGTGACAGGGAATTTTACTTCAAGTAATTGTCAGTACATACGCAGGGGATTGAAGTGGGCATTGTGACCTATGTATTACAGGCTCCTAATGGAGGACGCAATCTTCTGGCCTCGTTCCAGAGTATTGCTTCCGTGCTTCAGAATTCTATACAGTTCAGGATCGAATCGAAGTAGAAGCAAAACGATGTATATACGTGTATTAAAAAAAACTAAATGATTTAAAATTTGCTCCTATCTCTAAAAATAATCCACAACGATAGATCTAAAGTTCCAACATGAAAACATCCCTATCACAATTCATCTCAGGGCAATACAGCTAGACACGTTGTAACTTATAAATAATATCGCAAATTTTCTATAATATATATTTATTTTCTTTCTTTTGTAATAAGAGTTTGGCAAACATGCCCATTTGGCACAATAAACATTTCCTTGACCCAAAATAAACCCGTTAGGCCGTATTTCCAAGAAAGTTCTACTAAATTAATAAGTACGTAAATAACATTGTACCTATTACGCCACGTAAGTACACAAAACATAACGGTTTGTTTATTAAAACAATAGTACAATGTTGACCAAATCGACGCAGTCCATAAAGGCAGTTTGATATGGACAGTCTGGATTAAATGCGATTGTTGACTGTTATAATCTGTTCTAATATTTAAAAAAATAAAGTATGAATTTTGTTACTTTCATTTCATATGTGGGGGATAATGTCTGAAACCACGGCACCTATTTGACACATTCTTGTACCATTTCAAAGGACATTATTTCAGATGGATTAGTCTATTATCATATCATGTATATATATATATTAATATTTCAACCAGAATGAAGAGAGGGCGGACTGCTGGTAATAAATAAAGAAACCGATAAATACACTCGCCCCTATTTATACCAGCAGCATTCAATTCACGTTAAAACAAAACATAACAGTTTTAGAATAAGATTTATATATGGCCAGGCAAAATTAATAACTCTACCACCGCGTACAAGGATCTTCAATAATTAACTGGGTATTACAACTCTCAATGGCCAAGGAGACACTGGTGCTTTGTTGGTGACACTTGTGCTGGTGCGCCAAGGAGCAAGGAAGGTCGAGTTGAACCCAAGAATAGGAAGAACGACTATCTCGAAATCAGATTCATTGTAACATTCATTCATTGTACATGGGCATGCATTTTGCTCAAAGAATTTGTATAGCCATTCAAAGAGGGAATGCTGCAAGCATTTTGGGAACCTTGCCCAAAGATGGCGATGCTGCAATTTTTTTTTATAGTGTTTTTTTCTTTTTCTATTTTTGTATTTGTTTTTTGTATATATGTATGTATATTTTATAAATAATTCCTTAAAAAATATTTTTTTTTTGTACATCGACCTTAAGCTTTGGAAACCAGCACTACAGGATGTCCTGAAAATGGAAGAGGACATTGCGACCTTATTTATGCTAAAAGCGTATTGTAGCAGCGAACAGGGCACGGGTTTAAGAATGTATGAAATTGAGCTCCGTTGGCCCGTATAGCTACTTTGTTGTATAATAAATATTTGATTCCCACTTATACAAAACAAGAATATATACAACTTATTTGAATGTTCGGTCGTAAAGTAGGCTAAAGTGCTACAATCATGCCTTTATACACAGATTAATTCACTCACTTTTTCAAACCCTCGTATCTCGCTTGCTCTCAAGATTATGAAATTTAAAACAAAGAAAAAGCTCAAGTATTTCACAAAACTGTGATACGATTGTATACGAGCTCTTAATAATAAGAAATGCGGAAGATGTTCGAAGTTTAGGATTTTGTAACTCTCGAGTCACTCAAAATCAAAATTATGAGACACCTCCCTCATTTAGGAAACCTTATGTACATATGTAAGATGATTATACTACTGAGTAGTAATAAGTTTCGATCATACTTAATCCGACTTATAATCAATCTCTGACACCTATTACACATTCTCATAAACAGCATAGGGTAACTAATTAAAAATGCCTTCACAAATTAACGTGAATATCATAAAACCCAATACGCAATACGTAAGAACAGAACTTATTTTTATTAGTAAAATGTAACATATATTACTAGCATTTATGATCGCTATAATTTCACTGAAGTTTATAATTATTTACATATATATCGTATACAAACAAGCACTAAACTAGGCCATAAATTCGATCCACGCCGGAGCGATATGCATTTGCATCGCGGTATCAGCCGTCGCACAATAAAATTAGTAATTTAAAGTGTTTTCATTATAGACAAGGGCTATTATACACAAATGGTAATATTCCATTTCACTCGCACACGACAGACAGCAACTTATGCGACGTGCTTGCTTATAAGTGTAACAGAACATATTTTGTTTGATCACTGTCTAAATGACAAATTTTGCATCAACTTTTGTCTTCAAAATTTTTCATGTATAAACGAAGATAAACATTTTGTAAAAACTACTTAAAAAAGAGATATTACTAATGGTTTTGATTTAAAAAATTAATAAATACAAACATGTGTTCTTAGTTAATAATTTTCTAGTAAAATTAAAATATTTTTGGCTCAAATATGAGCACGGCTAAAACATAATCAGTACTATTAGTCTATGGGCTTGATCATCTAAATTGCATAATTACATAAAGAACAGATTAGGTAAGCGTTACTTTACCTTAGTTGTATCTTATGCCAATGATCTATGGTTTATTATCTTTATTTATTGAGACTATGGGCGATCTGAATTTCAGATGACATACTATACCAACTATCTCTGGATGAAAACGGGGAGAAAGTTAAGTAAGAATTTCTCATTACATGAAATGAAAATTTACTTGTAATATGCAGGTGTTAAAAATAATAATAGGAAGGTAAGAGATAAAATAAACACGAGTCGAATTATTGAATTTAATTCAAAAACAATAGACTAAACTTACACTAAACCTAACAGGCGGATAAACTTCTCTGCCTGGCTGACTAGTTACCACACTTCTCAGCCGCAGTACTACAAAACTTATTCTTGTTCATATTTTAATCATGTAAACTTTATACAACGTTCTGTCGTAGTGTTGGTAAGCCAGTATGCTTCTTGCTTCCATTGTGACTTTTAATATGCATGGACGGAAATTACTCCTTATAATCTTTTCTCTGATCTGAAAACTCTCCTTAAGTTTCCTTCACATAACTCCAGCTTTTATACCCATTTCTTTTAAGTTCAGGCGGTTAATTTGTGGAACTCGTTTCCTTCTACTGTTAAGTGATTCTGACACATTCTACATATTTGAAAAACGCGTCACAGATTTCTACGTAGCTTCCTTATTTGTTCCGTATTTGTGTGTGTGTGTGTGTGTTTGATATGTATTATTTTTATTTCGGTAGGTACTAAGTTTGTCAATCTGAATGAAATTTTAACTAAGATGAAGTAGTGTCCTTGCACAAACTTTTATACACATTTTGTGTCCTGGGAGTTTATTGTGTGTACAGTATTTATACTGTATATTTATTTATAAATAAATCGTTCGCGCAATAAAAACGTAACTTACACTTCAACCTTTAACGACTGCTTTGTCAAATCATGCACATTCCGTTTGACACATTCCTATAAAATAATGGATCGTTATTGTTATTCACAAAATAACGTTAATACATTTTGATGAAGATCGGAATAAAATTATACTTAGTATAATTTTATTGCTGGCAGTGAAATTGACTTTATACGAAGCCGTGCTCAAGTGGCACCGTCCTATCAATCAACTTATATTGATTACATTAAAATATAATGACAAGCGGTGTGTCGTTTACCTGCATTTAATCGATCGGTATATATATTTATTTTAAAACTTTCGGCCATGGCATGTGTCTTGTAATAAACCAAGCACTTATTTTTATCAAATGGTAAGGGATATATTTTTAATACAATCATAAATTAATATTGTTTTGATTTTGTATTGTCTTGAATAAAACAGGAACTTGTATAAGGTTGTTTCCGGTAAGGTTGTGACGTTTGACACAAAAATGGCAATACGTCACTGTGGATTGGATAAAAGGAAGAGTGCGGTAAGATACCGGATTAGTTCGACTTAATCGGTAGCAAAGTGTTCAAGACAGTGTAAAACGTGAACAGCGAATGAAGAAATGACAAAGGTAGTGTTGGTGAATTTAAAAGTGTTCATGAGCAAGAAATATATTATTTAAAGTATTTGGGTGTTTTTCTTATAAAATACATGTAAAGACCCGAACTTAAGCGAGAGTTTCGAGAAACGTGATCTTTACGTTCAGAAATAGTCACCGCGTCCGAAACAAGTGTTATTCACTATTAATTAAGCGTTTTTTTTTTCTTAAATTTTTCATATGTCACCATGCACCCAAATCTTCCACATAAATCACTCTGTCTATTGGTAAAAACTGCATCCGTGCAGCAGTTTTTTTAATTATCACGTTTGAACAGACGGATTGTTCTACAGTATACAGTCTACGAAGAAGTTTATGGCGAATTCGGTGAGCCTCCTGTTACGCTAACTCTAAAGCGCAAGATAATATCGGCCTGACGTTTCGTTTTAAAAACTATCTGCACATGTTACCACACAAATCTCTGAATGTATCTCTACCCTAACGCCCCACAACTCTAACCCAACGCCTCACTGGGATCTCGCCACGATAAACTTAGTTGCCCGCTTCCTTCTTGGTTTGCAACGATTTATGTTTATAGTGATATGAGCATGGGCGGCCATGACCATTTACCAATGGATAGATCCGCTGCTTTATTATCGGCTATTCGATTAAAAAAATGAGGTTCAGTATGTCTCTCACTGCACTGTTCCAGTAGGTACGTACGAGTTCGTTAGTAACCGCAAGTTTCAGGTCTACGGCCGCGCAAAAGACTGGTCTCTAACAATAAAAAGGAAACCGACTACTTAATTTAGTGAATATACACGGAAGCAGTGATTTATACAGATATACGTAAAATAATATTACAAAGGTTTGCGGAGGCTCAGCGGAAAACAATAACAGCCATAAAAACCAGGTACTGATAAGAACTACCTCGATTACCTTAAGCGAATTTCGCCCTTATGTCTTGTACAAAAAGGCGGACATCGCGTATAATATTGCTATATTACCTGCGTCATTTTCTATTGTTTCCCGAAGAAATTGACGCGAAAGCATAGAAAGTTCTGGAAAGGCCGGAAATCGATATATAAACGGGCAGAGCCACTCACGGATCACACCTCCCCGTTCAAAAGAGGAGGCTTTTGTCACCAGGGGGCAGTTGAACCCCGGGCATAAAAGGTTCCCTGGAGTTCCAAATTCCCCACACTCGCCCGGGGGTTGCACTTCGTCTCTTCGGAAGAAGTCTCGAACAACAACAACGGATCATTTAGATATCGAATACGTAAGCGAAGAGTTCCCTCTACGATGCGAAATACCAGCGATCAAAGCGTGCGACAACGACTGTTTATTAGTGTGAAGTGTAATAAAGTTTCTGCAAAACAACTGGCGTTTTTCGAACCCGTATACCCTAACACGTAACAATAATAAATAGATACAGACAGCTATGGGCTATATATCTTTACGAGCAATTAACGAGAATGGGGTGAACATAAAAATTATAAAACGCGTGATAAAATTATTAGCAATTGTATTGCATACAGATATTATTTGTATACGTAAAGATTGTTTCCCAAAGCGAAGCGAGGGTGGGTTACTAGCGAACGGAATAAACGTTCAAAGTAGCGTTATTAGTACATGATCAGTATAATGGCAAACGGCGATCAATCGTGGGGTAACCTGAACTGCCCGGAAACGGTGTGTGGTCGGTCTTCGGTATCGATATCACCGAATCGGGTTTCAAAATAAACAACTAGACGTATTAGTGATTGTCGATTATCGATTGTATCACTCACATTACAAATTGAGGTTATGGTCTGTGTACGCGAATGAATTAATTGAATCCAACTCCAACTAAATGCAATGTGAAAAACATAACCAGAGAACAAACATTTATCTGTCACATGAATGTTTGCCCCGCCCGGGCATCGAACTCGAGCGAAGAACTCGGCAAGCAGAATCGTCGCAAGATGTTTAACAGACTAATGGCTTCTTTGTTGGATAGCACCGTTAATACCTTTAATGCTTTGAATGTCATTTTCACGTTTAGATCACCAGATGGTGATCACTTATAATCAATTATTACATCTGCTGGTATTTCATTTATTTTTATAAAAAAGAAACAAGGTATAACATAGTTAACAGTTGAATTACAGATTGCTTTAGGTGCCTAAATGAATCTAAACCTAGCAACACTCGCTCTACCTACCTTTCAAAAACAAACTTTTTGAGTGTTTCTCAAGCTAGACGCTAACTTCTAGACAGGCAACACTGGGAACAAGTTAAAAATTTCAACAGAAAGTTCTAACTTTTTTTCACTTCCTGCTTCCCTTTACTTTAGCCCGCAACTGCAGTATCCAAGTAAAACAATTTGAATTCTGCATAGCTGACGCAGAAATAAGCGGTAAAACTATTTATGTCGTGTATGGCATTCGCAAACACGACCAACGACGGCAGGAAACCGCCGATGGTCCAAACGGTCATGCAAATTTTAAACTTATATCATCACGGACATTACACAGTTTAATTGTAATATCGGTAATAAACACAAAAATCGTGAGTACCCGTTAGTTTTAAAAAAACACATTGTATCGAATTTACCGATTTCAATAAAATGCCATATTTGAAATTATAATAAAATAAACACTCCCCAACACACCTCTGCGCAAGGATTGGCTGTCACAGTTGGAATGGACATACACAAATGACACCCGAGATCAAACATTCATCTGTCACAGACATCGTCGAACAAATATATAAGAAAAAAACGTGAGTTAGTAAAAATGAATTTAAAGGCGGTTTCTCGATTTTTTTTAAACCGGTAATTCTCTGTGACGGTCTGATATTACGGATGACTGAAGGTGGCTGTGACAACTTACCATCAGGTGGCTATTTTACCGGCTATTCACAAAAGAACATAAATGTATAATCTGTTGTACAAATTATTCTGGGTATGCCCCCCCCCCCTACTACATTTTTCTGAAATTGTAGATTCGTCAAAAAAATAACTTGCAAATAGGTTATAAAAATATTAATACAATGCAAAGGCTTAGTGTGAGTTTATTCGTGTTTACTTATTTAATTAAAATATTATATTCTGAGCATACTCTTTAATAAAAAATATCTGTGAAGCAGCTTTTATATTTCGTTCTAAAAATCTCACTATTGGATGTAAGGGAACGTTCTCTTCGCATGCTCAAGAGGAAGACCACAAATTACGAATTTCCACGAAATTATATCCTGCAACCTTCAATATGATTTCACACCCGTGAAGAGCTGACTGAAGCTTACTACTGTGATTCCATAAAAACATATGAAACAAAGAAAAAATGTACTCCAAAATAACATAATATTCTTCACAACAACTAACTAGTACATTACTAATTAAAAGATAAATGTTAAAGGCGAGAACAGATGCTGGAATTAGGAACCATTGTTCTCCTGTTGAGTGCTGTTCATTTGATAACGTTGTTTGATTTAAATCGATATGTGACTTAAATGACTAAAGATACAATAAATACCTTTCAAAATATATGTATACTCGTACATATAATAAAATTTAAACCGATCGCTTTCTGTACATTAAGGGTATATGAGAAAAACTGTTATAAGGGGTCTTTATTAAGGCAACAGAACTAGTTTTTAGAATTTTTGTGTGAATGTCTGTGCGTCTGTGCGCGCTAATGCCCGAAACGGTTTAAACGATTTCGTTATGGTTTTCACTAATGTATTGCAGTAAGCATCACTTAATATTTAATGTTTGTTTTATTTCAATCCGATCATAAATAAAAAAGTTATAAATTAATATATTTCTAATTCATAGAACGAGAAAAATACAGTCTTGAAATAACACAGGTGCTATTTCTAAGCGCAAGACGTAGTTTTTCTGAAGCAAGCGAGGGAGATTTGTTAGTTTGAAAATATGGTTCCAACCAACGAATATTACAAGTTGTTAAAATTACCAAAATTATACTAAAACTGATGAAACTAAGAACGTTTCATTCTGCAAGCTATGTAAAATAGTACTGGCACCGACCATTAGCGAAATTAATATAATATTTTATTATATGTATTAATTAAGCGCTCCACTCGACTCGGGATGAGGTGCGAATTGCTAAATGCAAAGTGCTCTTTTGAGTCCACGCGGTCGCATCCGTCGTTACATGTTGAGATTCGGGATGAAATGGGATTGTGAAAAGTATTTTTTGTATTATAACGTCGGCCAATTGCATACAGTACACAAAGCATAGAAAAGAAACATAATATAAATTAAGCCTTTGGTCTTGGCAAAAAACATTATCGCCTAGACATTGCGTTACTTCGTCCGAGTTATCACATAATACAAAAATAATATTATATGATATACGGTAAAAATGTTGCGATGAGCCTATATAATTTTAAATACACAGATACATTTTGGGATGTAAAGCACTCTATAGATCTTTGTGTCCAAACCAATCTCTCTTGCTCGTGGTGCATCCTGCTGTCGATGAATGAAATCAAGACAATAAGTCCGTCCTTGGTTAAAGATCGCCGAGTTTTATACCAACCAACAAATCAATGATATTCATCCATATCACTAGAGTTATTTAACGTCTTCGCTGGCCACCTTCTTCTAGAATTAATCTTAATTTTTTTAACGAATTCAGACGCCGCTTTAGACTCTTCTTGACCGGCGACCTGTCGATGATACTTTAAACGTTAAGAATTTCCTTGGGCGGCAGTTATGACTAACCTTCGGATGACCGTCTTGATGGCTATAGATATAACAAATACAGATTTCATCCTCAATACGCATTTTTTAAATTTCAATAGAAACGAACAACCCCAAGGTGCCCCCAAGCATTTGTGTTCTGTGAAGTTTAAATGTATAGCATAATCTAACTTATCTAATCACCTACGGCGACCCCCTGCGGGGTACCGTACTGCAAATACGGCTCTGTATACCGAAATATTCATGATTCAACAGCTACAGTGCGCCGTATAATAAAAACACGTGTTATTTGTCGGTCTCGGGTAGTTATTTGTACACGTTCGTTAAGTTATACCTAAACAATTCTAGTTATAAGATATCGTTCGCAAATCGGCTAAATTCAGTAGTTGAAAAGTCATTGCTAGTGGAAAACTTTTATTAACATCCGTCTTCAGTTTCGGCCATCGAGCCTGTTGAAACATGTATTGCTTGATTGAGGAATGCTTGATTCAATTGTTGCAATAGTCGCCTATATCACTTACAATAAGACACTATCGCAGTCCTGAGGTGTAAGATAGTTTTGAACTTGCTATAAGTTATTGCTTACACTGATTCGTATCGAGAATTTTACGCATTTTGTAATTGATTGCTGAATTATGAATAATTATTAATTTTTATCCTGGAAGATTATACAGATTGTAAAACGAAATATATTTCGAACAAATAATGCAATACTCCTTTGCAATGTAGTCAATAATAATAATGCATATTGTAAGCTCTAAAACTACCACCTGGAAACATGACATAATTTAAACTGAGTGAAACCATATAGGATGAGTTGCAACACAAATTATGATTTCAAACAGATTGAAAAAGATTTGATTTAAATTGATATAAGAAGATAAATCTATCTAACTATGTATTACCATAGTCAAGCTAATTAGATAGTGTTTGATTATTTATAAAATGTATACATAAAATTTTATATGTACTTAATAGTAGGCCGTTGTATAATAGGTTTCAATTTAAATAAATAATACATACGTCACAAAGTTCACCTTTATTTCTAGTTGTTTCTCTCAAAGTGAACCTATCGCTAGACTAGTGTAATGTTAAGGTCGTTACTCAATACGCACGAGCCGGTAGCGCTTCAACTAAAAAAGCTCTCACCGCCCCCTTTCGCAATCCACGTGCTGCTATCGACTTTTCCTGTGTAAGGACCACCATGTAATCGGAAGTCCTGCTTAGCGCTAACCGTCCTTTGTGTAGAGATATATTAGTGAGCGGAACCAACTCCTTTTATATTTCAGTAAGTTCAAGCGATATGGAGTGGTATTGATCAGGGATGTCATGGAGCTCCGTAACCGTAACCGTAACCGAAAACTATAGGATATCCGAAATAAATATTTATCCGAAACCATGACAGAATCCAATAAAAAAGTTTCGAATAATCTCTGATAGGGGCAGAATGTAACTGAAACACGTTATGACAGGTTTTTGCTCCCTGAGCCGATACACCTGCCGCGTCGCTTTCATCTTTAGACGTTTTTATTATTTGATATGTAAGGTTTTTATTCCATGATTACAAAACCAAATAATACCTAGTAAGAAAGTCAAACCCTTACCTTGTAAATACATTATATTTTTTACAAGTCCTAAATCATCTAATTTCCGTAACCAAAACTATCCGAAACAATCGTGTAATCCGAAATAATTTAATATCCGTAACCGTAACCGAATCCTGTAAAATATTATTCATACATCTTTATCAACATCCAGATTTGAAATTTCACATCCATTACATCCCTAATATAGATACCGCACCTTTAGAATTAAAGTGACTTAACTCAAAAATTGCAATTTATGGGATATGACGAAAAAAGTTTTCAAAAATGTATGGTCTTGAGTGAATTAAAAGAGACTGATATATGAGGTTTTCCCTTTTTCTCACTCATAATTCGAGCTCTTTTTCACCATGGGGTTTTAGAGTAGGCTTTTTTAAGTAAATTTATATTAAAATCTGGAATTTCAGGAATTTTGAGTTAAGTCACTTTAATTCTAAAGGTGCGATACTGTTTATTCATTATATATTATCATATATACATCGCAATACAACAGTTATTTTTTTTCATACATACTCGTAAATACACGTACACAGAACGCATATAGTTTAGTATATTTTGTTTTTGTTTTATATATTGTTACTGGTTTCATAATCACCGTGGAACTGCGGTGCCGAGGTAACACTCTTGACAGGAGACATACTTCGCAAATACCACAAGTCTTAGGACCATCTGCTCTCAAAGATCGCTATAATTTTTCGGCTCTTATCTTTTCTGTGGGACACCTACCCTCGATTAAGGAATAATTTATAAAATAATAAAAAGGAGGCTGCCGATTTTGTTCAATTCTTAAAGAATATCTGAATACAATTTGAGAACTGAGATTGAAAATGAGCTTTATATCGCATTATTATTAAAAATATTCTTACAATACGGTCCAATGTTTCCTTCCTAAAATCGAATATTGGGAAGGAAAGTGGATAATTTAACAGCAGATCAATGAGTTTCATCTTCTTTAAAAGCAAAGGAAAAACTTTTAGGACTGCCGTACTACATAAAAAAATATCTTGGCCGGCAGTCCCAAGACAATTGTTTTACGTAAAAGAATGACATAATCTTAAATTTATGTACTACTATATAAACAATTAAAGGTAGCTGCGACTAATAATTACGAGCAAAAACTCGAACGTCTTTGGATTTCAGGTTTTCTACGTTCATTAGCGACCGATTGCTATAATTAGATAATACTTTTACGTAACAACCTGACGTAATTAAATTCTAACCTAGGCTGAATAAACCTAATTATCGTCGCCCATAATTATTTTAATAATGTTTCTCGGGGCTTTCTCTTCCAACCAAGCAAACAACGTATAATCTCGTTTAAATAATGAATAGTATTAATCGCGTAGGTACTTGGAACTGCGTAATACATATTATAGTAAGTCATGAGGGAATCAAAGAGTCTCACATACTCGCATTCCCGCACTAAATTCCAAACACAAATCACAAACACTCAAGATCCGACATCAAAAATGTATGTATCATGAATGTTTCTAAAAAGTAGATGCAAGAAATGACAAATTATTACACAAGGGATGTATAAAATAAATTAAATCCAGAATTTTTAGGCGCACAATTGAACGACGTGGGCTAATATTCTTATAATTCGAAAGTGTACTCGAAATTGACCGGATTCACCATTTTTACATACTATTGAACTACTTTACAATATTGATACATTAAACGAAAGTAGTAGTTGTAAAGTGGTACCTCGTAAAAAAATGTGTTCTTTCGCAATTTGTTCTCCTAAATAAAAAAGCACCTTTATAACAAGAAAAAAACGACGTGCATGCCCATAGTATTTTCAAAATATCGTAATGATTAATAATTTTGAATCAGAATTTGTATGTAAGTAAATTTGAATTTATATTTCCTATTGGTGTTTGCCTAGTTACGCGGTGTGCGCTGCAGAGCTTTTTGTTATTTTAAAAATAACCCTGTAAAGGCTGACGGCTTCACAGTTCGGTTCACTGAACACAAAAATACTGACGTGCAACTGAAATATGGTGCTTGTTTAAAGCTTTTTGCTGGTCCCATATAGCCCAGTTTCTGTAATGATGTCGCTTTATTCAAAGTCCTGAATGACTAATTTATCAGCCGCGACCTTCTTTGGAGTGTGAGCACAAGTCACGTAATATTTTCCCTGATAGCAACGCCCGGCATAATATTTTCACAGCGAAGTATTTTGAGTTCATGCGTAAATTTCTATGAAATAATTTAATGGAGGCGTAAGCTTCCTCTACAGCTCAATACACACGTATATTGAAATTGAAATAAGTGTATGAACTTGTATAATACGACGAAATTGAAAAATAATAAAGGGGGTGGTTAATTTATTACTTATTATGCCATGAAGCATGGCGCTTGAACCAACTTAGCACTTCGATTACAAACTTCAGTGGAACACCCATGTAGCAACTTTCACTGGTAAACTTTTAAGATTGTTTATCTCGTGAGATAAAAAATATTTAGGCGAGTGAATAATCGAAACAGCTATACTGTCTTGTATATTACTATAATTCCATACTTTTCTAAACTTCAATCTAGACAGAGAGAACAAAAGATATATGGAAGATGCCTGTCTACCGATCCTTTAAGATGACCGCCGAACATGGGCATTCGCTAAATAAAGCTAGAGCTCAGCTTTTTTATTTTTTCGATATTCTTAGTAAAAATTTCCATCCACCACATAATATTACATATAGGACCTGTGCAAACTTTTCATGTTCTGTATAGTTTTTATTCAACAACTATGCTGACTTGGTGGAAATATATTAAATTTTAAAATTGACTTAATAAAATATTTTTTCATTTAAATAAAACATGTAATATAAGCAATAGAATATTATAGGAACATCTATAATGAAATGTTTAAACCACATATTTTGCTCTTAATTATTTGAATGTTTCTGTTTAATTTGAACTTCCGCGACAGTCCGCCACAAACAGGGCGGCTATCTGCTTCAAACATACATCGTACGAAGCCCAATGACGTATAATGAGACTTGAAACTTGAGATTTTTTTCAAAAAGCAATAACCACCGTCGTCGTTTATTGCCATACAAAAAAAGCGGCCAAAATTTGTATTAAATATCATATGTCTTACACCCTCCATTACAATCGATGTTCTCGCGCTACGGAGCTCGGGTATCTTCTCACAACAGAAAGGTTAATACATTAAACGATTCCATGGCCTTCAATCATAAATACATACATACATACAAATTCCTAACGTTGCAAGTGCATTGTACTCGTATGTTAAGCAACGGCTGAACGTAGAGACGTAGAGCCGAGGGAACCGAGGGTATTGCGATTTTTATCGCCTCAGTCTTCGATCGTCTCCGCAGCCCATCAACTAGATTTATTTATCCAGAAGCAAAGCGATGTCAGATCGCGTCTTAAACAAACAGGTTGCGAGTGTTGTTGTAAGTAATAAGCATTCTCAGGTCATAATTTCACAAATCTCACACGTTTTAAAGCGTAACTAATTGTCGAATTAGCGCCAGTTACCAATAATATTTAATTGCTATCGATTAACTTCGAATCCATATTGGATAAAAGCTTATATTGAAAGATAAGATGAATATAGTTGCTGCGTTTCTCACCATTACTTTCAACGCGTATACTTTTTAATTTAATCCCTTCTATCACTATAATTATAAGAGCCCATCTTACAATAAACAGTGCAAATTCTTAATATAATACTAAGAATTCAAATCCTCATCCAAAAATCATGAAATGGATGCGACGTGACTAATGAATAACGCCCATGTTGATTAATAGGATTTCGAGTACTGAAAACAGAAGTGAAGTCGGTTCTACAGTGTGATGCTCACAGAAAAAGGAAAGGGCGGTCGTCGCAACAAATTTTTCTTATTTCTCATTAATGCACAGCAGGGTTACCGAAACTATCGGATATGAGAAATAAAATATATCCGAAACAATCGCATAATCCGAAATAATTTTATATCTGTAACCGTAACCGAAACCGGCAAAATATCATTCATACATCCGTATCCATATCCAGATCCAAAATTTCATATTTGTAGCATCCCTAATGTACAGACGCAGTAAAATAATAATTTTACATTGGTATGTATGTCTATATTACAATTTTTTTACATAGTGTAGTTTGTAGTTTAATGTGCTTAACTTTCAGTCAATTATATATTCCTTATAAAGAACGGTATTCTCTAGAACCTACTGTCAACATCCTGAAATGTCCCAAACGTAGAATTTAAATTTATTCAATCATTAATTCATCGGCTAATTGAATTACCAAGTAGTTTCAACGTATCATTGTGTGTCATTTGTCTGATGTCTTACCTATTAATAATTCATCTTGCACGTTAGACAGACAGATTGTATCAATTATTTGTCACTGAACAAAATTTGAGCTGCGTCTTTCTAATTACAAAAGAAAAACACCTATCCACTTCATCTACTTCAGATATTCTATACACCGACTTTATAGCCTCCGGACAGTGTAAAGTATAATCGGTCTAGAAATATGTTTGAGGTTTGATAGATATGTAGATATATTATTTATTTGTAATGTTTACGATTTTCCAATTTTAACGAATTGAAACACATTTAATTTTGCTTATCAACAAAATTACAATTATTGCCAATCAGAACAGGTCGAAAAGTCTCGATGCAAACATTCCGGAACGGACCCTGATTAACATTATCCTAGTGATCAGGAGACAACCGTGGTTTGCACCGGAGTTTCTTATAAATGCTGGTGTACAAGTCGTACGAAAAGTAACTTTCGATACGACAAAGACATGTATGTAGGTATGTACAGTTCGTATAAAAATCTTTATTTTGCGCGATTTGCTTGAGATTTGGCATATGTTTTTAAACGTATAATTATTTTTATTTAAGTCCTTTTTAAGGCGAGCATGAGTGATTTCGACACTGAGATTATTCATCAATTCAAAAAGTCTCACATATGTAATAATATTATGTCAAAACTATTGGACCGGGCAGGAATGCCAACTTGAGTTATGTACATCATGGCATCATACTCACATACAACAGAGTAATGAATACGCGCCACTGCCCTCATAAAGCAAAGATACTTTATACATATAACATCTCTGTGATTATATAAAATATAATGCAGAAACTTACTTTTTTAAAAAATTAATAAATATCTAGAAACCGAAAAATTTGAAAGCACATTTAGTCAATCATAAAACAAAAGACATCTAAGTAAATTAAATTAGCGATTTTAGCCGTTAAAACTTCTATATTTCATTGCTTCTTAGTCGCAAACCCGTGAGATAAAAATATTGATAAATACTCGTATAGATCTATACTCTTTATCAACATTCTAAATTATCTCACACAGAGAAGAAGAAAATAGAAAAAAGGGGAACGTATAAAAGTAACGGAGAATTTAATTAAATGTCCTTTTATTCCACTTCTGTTTATGGCCATTCATAATTAGAAGTGAAAAAGTTTAATGGCAGAGAGGTAAGAATGACTTCTTAAAATAAAATTTTGGTTAGTTAGCCGTAATAACTCTCCTCGCTTCGTTAAAATGATTGATACGATTAGTGTATAAGTTTCCGACTTTGGCAACGGCACACGAAGTTGCTAGTTTTCTTAGATATTTTTCGTAGCAAAACAGATTTCAAATTGTGTATGGATAGTCTTTGAGGTAAAAATCTGAAACGAGGAAACCTAAAAGTCTCTTATCAGTGAAATTAAATCTTTTTCAATACAGCTATGGCTTTTCCAAAATGTAAATTAAAAATAATACTGAAAAGTTTTTAGTGACCATGTATATCATACGTTATTTCCATTTTCTTTATTTTCAGGGATGAATAAATGAACCCTTCCTGTTGACGAAGACGTTCTTCATCTGAATATCGAACCTTAATAATAAAGGAAAGTAAAATGCACAGTAAGGAGATCCAATGACGTCTTTGTGGAAATTTGAAAAAATGTCAACCTTCGTATCCTGGTCTATGAATATATAATTACAAAGAAACCGTTAGCTCAAACGTTAATAACGAAAACATCTCATCCTTTCCAAGAAGGATCTTTAAAAATTCTTTTAAACACGTAACATAAAATGATCTTTATGACAACCATTTTTATTTCAACCAAATTAAATTTATTAAATGAACAGAATTAGGATTTTCATACAACTTTTTTTTTAATGTTAATAGCCAACAAACGAGCTGAGGAGACGCTTGATGGTAAGTGGTGAGAGATGAATTTGACAATTCAAGAAGAATAGAATCATTTGAAATAATTGAAAAAGAAGACCGATTACATGACTCACGGCACAGAGTAACGAGTTCCCTAGTCAAATCATAGCTTTATATATTATAAAGCTCCAAAATAGTGATACTATGATAAACGAAGTTTAAACTTGCCAAATTGGAAAAAACTTACATTCGTCAATATCCCACGCTGAAAACGTATTTAAACTAATTCGTTATCTACCCTAATCCTACTTTATATGGGGTCTATACAACATGTCCTCTTTTCTATTCAAACTATATACTAAACTTAAATAAATATTTTAATATTTAAATTAATTTAATTTAAATAAATTGTAGCTGAATTTTTTTTAAACTTTTTAACTTCCATTTTTTTTTCTAAATCGTAGTTAAAAATTTCCAGATCGAAAATAATTTTTAAGACTACTTCACCAATTATTAACATGCATAAAAAATAATTCTCCGTTCTCCGAATAATTTAACTGTGACATAAGTACGGCCATCACGAAACAATAAACGTTCCGTTAACCACTTAGTCACGAAAGCCCAAAAAAAGACGTTAATATTTTGAACAACCAACAAACGTACAACTAATAACCAGAACAAGTATCTATTCACAGAAAGTATGCTCGCCTAAATACCAACGGGAACCGTCAAGATAATTTGCACAAGAGCCAAACGGCCGCTGTTACTTGAAGCTACGAGTATAAGTCGACGTCAGCGTAATACTCGGAGACGCCGTGAAAAACTGTTCCAGACAGGCAATCAGCGTACATATCTCTCCAAAACAAAACGTACGTAAATTCCTATTTAGTATGGATTCGGTTCAGTTGTTTAGTTAATTCGACAAACAGCACACGGTTATCAGGTACAGTCGCGTAGCTAATTTGAAATACAAAAGTGTACTGGGCCACTGATTAATAATCAGCGCTATAACTAGGTAGCCCGTGTATCCGGTGGGAATTAAATACATTAGTCTATGAACCGCCTGATGATACAAGCAATGTATGTCATGTTCATTTTCAAAAAAAATATGTGAGATTTTTTTTCTCGACAGTTTTCAAAGGCGAGTGAAGTGGGTCGATTTGTAATTTTCCAGACTGTAACTAAGCAAGGAGGGGTTTTCTCAATATTACGCTTAAAATATTTACACTACAATTTCAAAATTATGAACACGATATATGTATTTGTGTCCTTCTCGTATCGAGCCCTTTCATTAGATACGACATATCACACTCATGTTTTTTTTAATTTAAAATTAACCACTAAAATCAATATTGTTTCACGTACTTTATACATTATTCATTAGATCACCGACTTTAACTTACATTTGTATCAAATTATAAGTTTTCCCAGTGAATACAATGAAAATCGCCGGAAACAAACGACAGACAGCTAGTAATCTTACGAGGCTTCAATTTCCATAGGGACAACATCAGACTAATAAATCGTAAATCGTAATCTGAGAGTTCTACATGATGCTCTCAAAGGTCTGTGAAGTCTGCCTACCCGCACTTGGCTAACGTGGCAAATTTGCCCGAACCTTTCTCATTGCAAGAAGAGACCCGAGCCCAGCGCTGGGACGTTATGGGTTGTAATGATGATGTCGACGACGTAAATCGAAAATAAACAAAAATCCCGGTGAGCGTTTCCGCATGTACCTCATAATAGTGGATCAGTTATAGCAGCATGTTTAATCGGAGCCATCATAGAATTGCTTATTAATCAAATTAGTAATGCTGAAATCGCTTACCTAAGCGATGTAACCTACCCACACTAAACTATTCTAAACTAGCGAATATGAACTTGATTCATAAACCACAATTCAACGTGCTCCAATCGTGATCGGTCGGTTCAGAGGAAAGGGGAACATGAACACGAAACCTTACGTGCAAATTCGTCACCAGGGGCCGGACAATTTGGCTCTAGCCTTCAATCCCTTCGACAAAGAAGGCCGTGGTCATACTCGGCAATTCTGATGTTGTTAATAATGATACAATTGTAAATACGAAATGTATATATTATTTTTATCATTTAAATAACTCTTTCAAGCAGGAACTGTGAAATAGTTCATCCATAAACGGTTTTTTTTTGTTCTTAAAGACCAGAGGCCACAGGGGTTACTAGCTAAGAAGGAAGCGATGAATCTGCCTTTAACTGGATATCTGACGCCTGGAACTGAAAGATATTTGTCATTACATGATTCTACAAGGCGAGTAGTAACTAACCAGGCAGTTAAATAGTGAGGATTTTTTAACCTGGCTGATACATGAGCTGGAGGGTTGATTTAAGGATAGATAGAGCCTTGTCCAGCCCTAAACCAATTGTAGGTAGAAGGTTTCATAACCCCTGCACACCGAACCAACGTGTAACTTCACAGCACACGTTCGACCGGGTGTAGAGTGCACCTGTCAGCATTAGAGTGAATGGAATGGTGTGCTAAGAGCTTATGGGTGACCTGAAAGGATGAAGATCAACTTTCTAAACTTGAGGCACAGGCGCAGAGTAGCCAGTCTCTCGATTAATGAATTATTCAATTTGGAGTGTGCGCAGGAATTACATTCGTATGATCCAACTCTCCCGTCATCGTTCCACTACTGAATAACTCGACAACTCAACCATTCGTCAATCGTCGTCAGTAGAGACGACGCATGTTGCTTTGGAATTAACGGACTTCGAAAGAAGGAGGTTCTCAATTTGTTTGTATTTTTTAAGGTTTGTTACCTCAGAACTCCGTCATTTATTAAACGATTCAGAAAATTCCGTTTTTTTTTGTTTCATAGGGTTCTTTTAATTAATTAATTAATTAATTTCCTTCAATCAATTTCCTTCATGTTTGGTCCCACTTGAATCCGAAAAAAATACCACTCCTAAGGGTGAAAAATAGGAAATGACACCATGAAGAAATTTACGTTCTTCAAACTGTTTGTTTTTTTTTTAATATTTAGTTGTTACTTGTGCGTCGTACTGCAATGGATTAGAATAATTCGATTGGTTTACAGTGTATATAACTTCAATCAAGTATTAATAGACTTTCTCTAACTTAGTGCACGTAACCATCTAAGCTACCATCGCCACTTACTATCATGCGGAATTGTAGTCAAGCCATGACTTACAATAGGTAAAAAACTATCAGTTACATTATAGACTTGATATGCACAAGCAAATTATTTTGAAAGGAATTTATTATTGCTTTTTTTTCATAAAATAAGTTGTGTAAATAACAACAATCCCTGATAGTAAGCGATACTTACTTAGAACTTATAAAATACTGATAATATTCTTAATACTATCTATTAATGTTTTTGTGATAACACAATTGTTCATGCAATTCGCTGAACATTATCGCAATTTAGTATTTAAAACCGCATTATATATATTTATAGATTCGTTCCATTGGATTGGACAATAAACATAATGCTTAATCGGCGTCGGTTACTATGGTGCGTGAAAATAATTGCTATATTAAATTAATTAGAATTTGTTCCCAATATATCAGTGTCTCACTCATTGGAAACTAACTACTGATTAAATTATTTTTTTGGTTATAATCCATAAATCGTTATTGCTTTTTAATTATTTATTATACAAATACAAGCTCTTCATTTTTTAGATCAAGAGCTAACATTCCTACTATTTTACCGGCATTGTAATGGTAAGCTTTCAATTACTCTCCTAAGTGATTATCCGCTAACCTGTCAACTACCTGCTATTCTAAGTTAATGATAAAAAAAAAGTTTGAGTATTTTTTTTAATTTTCACGAACGATTTAAAAAAAAATACCTACTCTTTTGATATTACAGTCGTAGTGCAGATAAGTTTTCAGAATCATATTATATACTAGCAAACTGCCCTTGCTTCGCTTCAAAACACTACCTTATACTTAGAAAAAGCATCTGCATTGTTGTAGGGCTGGATATATCTCATTCTGTTAATTACAAATACATGTATTAATTTGTAATTTTTTTACATATGAACGGATTGCAATGAAACGAGAAACATTAAATATTAAGTGATGTTTACTGCTATAAAATAGTGAAAACCATAAAGAAATCGATCAAGCCGTTTCTGAGATTAGCGCGCACAAATGCGCAGACAAACAGATAAATAATCTAACAACTTTTTTGGATTCTATTGCGTCAATAAAGATCCTGAATAGTCAGAAAACGATCAGTTACAATTTTATTATATCTATAGATTTAAAACAATCACAATAGAAGTATTTAACTATTACAAAGTAAATAACAGTGAATAATGACTAGTGTCAGGCATGATATCAATACTCTTCACATAATTTGAATTGATATTTGAGTCTCCTAACAACTTGGATTGATCCTGCCTGATGTGTTTTAGGCCTAACTATGTAGATTAGTCATAAGAATATAGTTTTCCAAGAAAATGGAAAATATGTTACAAAATAATATCATTAAGAATGGCTGTTGATCTCACGATAATTGTAAACGCCTATAAAGCATCTTACAAAAAAATACTTGGAAACCCCGTATTTAATTGATACCTTTATAGGTCACGGCATATGAATGATTTTATGGTTTACATACTATCTACATACGGCAATATATATACTATCGTTTATATACTCCATCAATTAGATTAGTTATTTCAAGGCGAAGTTCATAGGCATCTATTGGAATCAATCAGTGGACGTCCAAGCAAAGCAAGCGCATGATGACTCCTTAGTTTAATTTTGATTCATCATCATCCAGGTCCAGTGCGGGACTCTGATCTCTATTTCCAAATTCAAGTGTGAAGACAAAGTCCACCTCGCTGGTCAAGGGCGAATTGAAAAACTTCACACACCTTGAGAAGGTTATGGAAAACTCAGATATAAAGGTCTCCTCACGGTTTTTTCGTTCACTGAAGCAATTGATAATTACTTTGTAATATGCAACAACTTAAACTTAGCTGAGGAGTTTCTTTCGCCGTTTCTTCTCCTCATTGTTAAAGCACCTTTTCGAAACGGTGGTAGAAGCAAAAAAATGACGTTCATAAGTGTTTTTACTGAATACCTATACGATTAAATGATTTTGAATTTGAATAAAAAATTTGGAACTGGACCTCCTTAAGAAAGACCGTAATTCAAAACGCAACGTTCTTATTATAATAAATATACGCAAAAGCTTTCCGCAGGTTATAAGGTCCAAACGCACTTCATAAAGCGAATCACACAATATTTAACTTCTATATAAATTCATTGTCACTCTTCACATATGCGCGCTCACACATGTCTCGTCTACATAGTATATTTTGACCTGTCAATACTGTGATTATGACATGTCATTCCATCTTGATAACGTTGCAGTATAACCTCTCAGATGAATTCAAAGCGTTCGTTCACGTGAGTTAAATGCATCGTAGGTGTGCTTGAAATCAAACATTCATAGATTGGGACAGATATGAAACACTAAAACTTGTTAATATTAACTGGCATCATGTAGAAATCATTAACGTCAAATGCGGTGATGATAACATTACAGACTTAGTGAAACCAGAAACTTCAAACAATGTAAGTGAACATTGAAGACAACAGAAACAAAAGTGCCATATGTAAACGTTGTCACCTTTTGCGGTTCTTTGAAAATTGTTCAACAGATTTTTAATTACTATCATTATTAGTTACTGTAATTAACTTTTTCTGCTTTTTTTTCATGTAATGCATGTCCTTTTTATATACGTTAACATCCGACAAATATATGATGTTGAGGTCACCGCCACCCATTGACGTATGTAACACTAAAGGCATCACCGACGCACTGGCCGCGAAAATCTACCTACATGCATATGTACCGGCGGCATTCAATTTAGTGGTACTGATCCCAGCGACCACCAACAGAAGGGACCGTTCGCCGTAACCTCGTCCGTTTTCCAACAGGGTCCATCACGAACACAGGGGGTTAGGTTGCGCTCGAGCCACTTAAACTCCAAATAAGTATTTCTTAGAATATCCCACATAATAACAACTACTGTTTGACATGATATTTTTGTTATGTCACAAAGATTTATTTTTAGCTGCTGTCTACTGTCTGTTTGTTATTCAAAATTCCTTAGAACACCTAAAGTGAAATATCCAATGTCTAGATCATCAAGTTACTAACAATGTAAATAATTTACTTTTGGTACCTGATATTCTGAATAACTTAATATTTCAACATTAATAACAAAATAATCTTTGAACAGATCTTATCAGTTCACCTATTCGAAAATTCACCTGATATTTTAAGTTCAAAACAAAACGTGTACTCTAATTAGAGCTCTGAATGTGGCAGCGAACGTCTCCTATAAGACTTAGAAAGTAGTTCGAACTACACTCGCGTGCAATCGAATCCACTCACCCATACAAAATAGACAAACAGTGTGTTTTTATTGAAAAAAAAATAAAAAAGTTTATAAAAGGTATTTTTTTATTAAAGCCTATTCTTTTACCTTTAAATTAACATATTTATCATTTTAATCCAATCACTACTTTGGAAAATATCGTGGCATGAACGTAAGTGCGTAAAATTTACTGCTTGCAGTACTAACGAGTTGCGCTGTGCCACCCCCTATATAAACCCCCGTAAACAACGCACCCTTATCAATAGCTTATCAGAAGTTGACCTGAACACATTTCCGCAAGATACGATTACCAGTTCGCCGTCACTATGGATACAAGACCAGAAGAAGTCGCCCAAGTTGTCCTTTTGGTACAACAGGGCTTTAGCCAGCGAGAAGTCGCTCGTCGACTAAATCTGAGCCAATCTGCTGTAGCCAGGGTATACAGAAGGTTCCAAGAGACAAATTCCTACTCTAGGAGGCCAGATAACAGTCGACGGCGGCGTACTTCTGAGAGAGACAACCGTTTTATCGTCTCTACAAGTCTCACCATCTCGCCATCTCACCGGTGTTGCTGTACAGCAGCGGCTGAAAGAGGTTCGTGGAGTCGCTGTCAGTCAATGGACGGTTAGAAGACGACTAAAAGATGCCAACCTGACTCCAAAACGGCCTGCCAGAGGCCCCAAATTGACTACAGCCCACCGACAAGCTCGCCTTGCATTTGCTCGCGAACACATCGGTTGGACGGCTGAACAATGGCCATCGGTCCTGTTCACTGACGAGTGCAGAGTGTGTCCGCATGGCAGCAACAGGAGAGCTCGAGTCTACCGGCGTCCAGGCGAGCGATTTTCGCAATGTTGTTACGCCGAAACAATGTCCTATGGCGGTGGTTCGTGTATGATGTGGGCGGGCATTTCTGTCGAAGGAAAAACAGCTCTTGTTTTCATCCCTAGTGGAAGCCGAGGAGGCGGTCTGACTGCAGACCGATATGTGGAAGACGTTCTCCTTGAACACGTCTTTTCCTATGAAGGCTTCATAGGAGATGGCTTCCTTCTTATGCACGATAATGCCCGCTGCCATACAGCACGCATCACACGTCAGTTACTGGACGAAGTTGGTATTGAGACCATGGACTGGCCGCCACTCAGCCCTGATCTCAATCCTATTGAACACTTATGGGACGAGCTAAAACGCAGAGTGCGGACCAGACATCCAGCGCCTGCAGACATTGTAGAGCTAAAGACAGTGCTCGAAGAGGAGTGGGAGGCTCTCCCTCAAGATCTGGTAGTAAGGGTTATCAGGTCGATGGAGAACCGTCTTAGAGCTTTTATTAAGGCTAGGGGGGGCAACACTAATTATTGATTTAATAATTTTATCATAATTTTTTGTTTTCATTTAATTTTAATTATCCTTTGTTTTTTTCACTAATTTAATTTTTGTTACTTTATGAATTGAATTCGAATAAATTCGAAAATATTGCGCAGATTCTTGAGATTATGGTATCATTTTAAAGCCTATGAAATAAGCTTTCAAAAATATATATATACCTATATTTTCTTTATTCTTTAAAAATATATTACACCATTTATGCATTTTGTAGAGGTGAGTCGATTCGGATGCACGCGTGTATAGTTCACTATATTTATTCATATCAAATATAGTATTCGTATGTGTGTAAATTTAATAAACATTATATTGCAAATAGCTCTAGCTGGTTCTATTGACATCTAACCAGCTGTAAATGATTGATTCAATTAATACATAGCGTAATTGAATCGACCCATTTCGAAAACGTAAACTAATTGCTTTTATTATTATTATTATTTTATCAGTCTATTAATAAATAATACATAGATGTATGCAGAAAAACGTTTTGTAAGGGTTTAGCAAAGATGTCTGAATGTGATTAAGCAAAGATTATTTAGGTAGACCATAAAAAGTATTTTTTTCTATATAGATTGTAAATATCCAAATAAACAATTTTTGGACTTAGAAACAAAATCTGAAAATCTTAGCGTAGTAGTAGTAGGACTTACCGCGTTCAAAATCGGTTAAAACTAAATCTAACTAAATAACTTCCAAGCTTGAGCAGCTCATGGCCTGAAGGCACGTGTCAGTCAGGCACGTGGCCTCGTTGTAAACAGTTATTATCACTACGTAAAAGTCGTTCAGACATCTTGGCAATAAGAACTTGGATTGACCAACATCCCTTCCACCAATCTAAGCTGGACCAGCATCATAACGCTCTGGGACTCCTCATTGAGAGACTCGTATCCTGCAGTATCATTACTTTATGAACTTATTGAACCTATTGACTTAAAAGTAGATTGAACACCAAATTCTAGACTTTACTACCATCAGAACCATTTAGCATAGTTGGCTTTCAAGCGCCAAAGAAATTTTCTCTTCTCGATAGGCCAACTAATTGTAATCAACACGAACATCGCATTGCTACACACCACAGGTCGCCTCAGCGCTGAAAGATTCTCCACATTAACGTGTCTTTAATTGATTGACTTAATGCATTGACGACTGAATAAAATGATGTTCTTCTACTTAAACATCGTATCATCATAAGAATTCGTCGAGCGACTATATCAATCGAGAGCAAATGTGCTTAGCGATATTAGATTTGTTTAACTGTATCCCGCGCTCGAACTGAACGAGGGACATCTGCGACCGGGGAACTATTCTCACATAAAAATTCACTTGGTAACCACAAATTACCCACATAGCTGTCGATATTCATACTGCAACCGATTATAATCACGTTAATAATTATGTAAGGACTCGAAGGTTTTAGAAAATGCCTGTGACGTTGCAAAGTTACAGGCAATTATTAAAAGTACTTAATCACGGACAGCACTAAACCCAACTCGATAGCAAGATAGATAATTTTAATCTGTACTTGAAAAGTCCTACGAGTTTTATACTATGTAACAGCAATAGTATCTGATTTCAAATGATTCAATAAAAAAAGAAATATCGTTAAGGTCACGTAGAGCTTTCGGCACCGATTGTAAAATCGATCTTCACTAATCATCAACTAAAAAATAACTTATTTAGGAATAGAAAAATTATTGATTTCGCTTTTAAAATATACGGTTACATTTGATTGATTCGTGTAAACAAGGACTACCGGCGTGGTTATTATATTGGATTGTTTAAAGCTGGTATTGTTTCTCGTCAGTGATGAACTCATTCCGCTACAGGTGAATTTAAAATAATACCGATTTTATTTTCAACAATAAGACAATTATGTAAAGAACTTAGGAATCGGTCCGGAGTCCGGCGTTCTGGGGCATTCGGCCTTTTCGCCGGAGTTGCACCGCTGTTGTCGGGTAATTGAAATATATGAAGCAATATAGCACAATTAGCAACAAACAAATGGGTTGCAATTGCCCCTGATTTAATTATAGGCGAATTTATTGGGGCAATTTATTTTCAGACTACAGACCGTTGAGTTTGTTTTTTGACCGGTAAGTGTGAAGGCATTGTTTCATATTTATGGAGTCTTTATAAAACATATAATTTATATTAAGGTTATAATGTACTTGATACTGGCTTGTGCGTAAGTAGATATACATATCCTGTCTCGAACTCTTGCTAGGTTGGCAAATGGCGGATATTCATGTTACTTTTTCTAAAAATAAACAGTCTTATATGAAATGTCGACGGATAGTTATTTCAGAAACAAGATCACAAAAAAAAAACAAATAGCTTTTTAAAATAATCAGTTTTATCTCTTCCATACATTTACAACTGTAATTCAGAAACTGTACTTTTATGTTTAACTACATAAGAAAGTAGTTGGTATCGTAGATTATTTACTATATAAATTTACATCGTTAAATTACCAAAAAAATTACCCCAAATCAGAATGTTGTATTCAATCATTGGGAATATTTTTATTACATAAAGCGATTCGTCGTGTCATTGTAATTTCTAATTAAAGATATTAAAGGCTAATTAAAGATATTAAATAAATTTTAAAGTAAAAAAATCATGACAATATGCTATGTAATTTATCAAACAATAAGAATCTACGAAGATTTACATTACCCATTCAGTTAGATGTACTTTTTTTATGTTAATAGCCGACAAACGAGCAAATGAGCCACCTGATGGTAAGTGGTCAACGTTGCCCATGGACATCAGCAAGACCAAAGGTATCACTGATGCGTTATCGGCCAAGAAATGAGAAGAGGCTTAGAAAGAAGGTACTGGCTCTCAAGCTCCCAGCCGGAACATGACGAGTCGTTTGGCGGCTGACTCAAGCAGGAGGGTGGTAGCCAGCCAGGCAGGGTTCACGGAAAGATAACAACACCAATAATAATATTAAAAACTCAATAATAATACTGATAATATAATCCACACGCGAAGCCCTACCACCAAGCAGGCTGGCTTCTGTCGCCTCTTACAACACCCTGTTCTGCCAGCATGGAATTGGGAGGAAGATTTTAAGCCGCCCCAGTACGGCTTAAAATTATTTAATTTAGTTTAATAAATAATTACAAGTATTTTTTTGTACAGTGCATTCCATTGCTCATTTTCTTTTAATTCATTCCCTATTGTGATCATCACTATCTGTAAAAAGTAGTATCCCAAAATATGCAAACTCAATTACTTAGCAACAATGTGGTTTTGATTTTAATGCGTTTAAGAAGATAAAATACTGACCGTATATTTACCTACTTAAAAACGACAAATGATAATGATGATAACATTAATGTATAATCTCTTGAGCTGAATATCAAATAACTAGCTTACGGAAAATACCACAAAGAACGAAAGTAAAATATATTTATATTGAAATTTACGAAGCAACACTTCCTGAGATAAATTTCATTGCTTTATTGCTATTATTTATTTTGTTTCTATTTAATTAGGTTTATTTTTATTAGGTTGTAAATTATATGTATGCTATTTGCGACGCAACCTCGCTCAAGCAGTCACCGATCATATTCCATCGTTCTCTGAAATTCATAAAAAAGAAAAATTCACGAATTTAGGTGGTCAGCAACAATACTGAAGGTTAATTGTAATAGATAAAATAAAAAAGCTAATATAAATAAATAAATAAACGTTTACACACTCACAACCCCGCACTAGGATTCCCTGTGTTGCGGGTGGCATGGACATACACAATTATCACATCACAAACACCCATGACCCGAGAACAAACATTTATCCGTCACATAAATCTCTGCCCCGGCCGAGAATCGAACCCGGAACTCCACGCTCGGCAGGCAGGGTCACTACCAACTGGGCTACGGGTACGGGAGGGATCTCCTCAACGGTGTGTGAAGTCTGAATCGGCGCTTGGCCATTGTGGCGGACTATGTCCTGAATCCCTCGCATTGTGAGAGCAGACCTGAGCCCAGCAGTGGAACCATGGGCTGTGATGATGATGATTGATATGGAGCATATCGATTTACATATTACGTACATAAGATTTAAATGTATGAAGATTGTTAATAAATTGTATAAAAAATATGTATTGTTTCAAAGATAAAGATATCAGTTAAAAGTAAATGCGATTGGGTAACGTTGAATAACTTATGACGGACTCGAAATAATATAACATTTTTCTTACGTAACGTATGAGTTACGAGACATTATAAATTGGTTGGTTTCTAAAATATTTTTTATATCGTATTTTCGTTTGATGGCTTATGGTCGCAAAAAGATAAACATGTGAAAATAGCTTTTTGTGTAATTGAAATGCATGTTTGTATGGGGTCGTAAAGGATAAAATTTGTAGTTTACAATTTTCTCTAATCAATAGCTTGTTATTTCACAATGACTGAATATTTTACCATTATTTTAGCATATGATTTTTTTGTTAAAAAGTTTCATAATAATTATTATGACAATATTGTTAATAAGCTTACATTGCAACTTCTTCTTGACATAATTACAACTATCAGCTCCAAATCAGCAGTTGTCCTTTTGTTTGTTTTTTTATTATTATAAAAAAATGCAAAGCCAGTTTGCTTAACTTAGACGTGCCTTAAAATGTATATTAATATTGTTCAGAAAATTATAACATTCTTGCTTTTTTATTAATTTCGTTCAAACAATAAAATTACAGGAAATAAAATGTGTATGAAAAGTGTACACAAAGGCACTACTCATTCCAAATTAGACATTTCTTTCAGTCGGCGCAAAAAATGATACAGTGAAGCGAACTTAGTGAGTACCTATATAATGACTTATATAAATACAAAGATGATATACATACATAAACACTATTATGCATAATATATAATAAACTCGTAATTATAAATACATATCTATTTTATACTTATTGTTTTGTAAATAACCTTGTGTAAGTACCAGTAAACATGACGCCACATTATACTCGTTATAGGCAGAGAACATGAGCACAAAGAAAAGAAACGGAACAGAGACAAGGCTTGTAAGGAACATGCAAAATATTCAACTATTCTCGTAGAGTTGCCACAGGAACATAAAATTAAATAACCAAAAGGTTTATCAGCTTTTTATGAGACAACTATGATATGTTTTTTAGGAATTATTTATTGTATTTTTTTTTGTTGTACCTTTTAATTAAATGGTAAATTCTAAATCTAACATAAAGTTTATTTTTTAATAATCTAATGGAAGCACTTACATGCCATATCAAATTTCATTTCTTGCACACGTTTTAGTATTATACCATATTAATAATGTTTATTTCAAGATCAAAATATTTTCGAAATTTTTGCTCATTGAATTCTACAAATGCGATGAAATTGTCAGGAGAAATTGTTAAAAACCCGATTGTACACTAGGTTTACTAAAATCCTTGTAATGGGTGAAAAAATAATCTTTCTCATATTTATAGGTTTGTCAGATCTATAAATAGCTTGATAAATAGACTATACCATTTTTTCTGGTAAAACTTTCTTTCTATTATTGTTCATACATACTGTGCAGTAAATCATATTTGCACTTTTTTCTCATTTGAAAAAATAACAAAAACGACACGTCCCGAGCGACGACTAAGCCCTGAGTTAGAGCACGCATCACACCAGTATAAGCCGGTGTCGCTCCGTATGTGACAGGCCGCTCGTGCTCACCCACACACGCGCCTCACGCTTGTAGTAGTGCACCTATCACAGCGCAGTTGTCTGAAGCTTCGTCTCTATAACGTTTCTTTTCTTTGTGACATGAGCGAGTAATGAATGACTTTTGTTTATAATATTACAGACTAGATAACGAGATGCTTACGTGATTTGTGAGACAGCGTCTTCTCTATCAAAAACAAGAACTGTTTTAATTTTATGATTTTAAACTTATGTCATCGCGGTCAGTATATATACATTTTAACAACAAGGGGTACTCACGATTTTTATATTTTATACTTATATTTTGACTCAATTACATTGATCACGGTCATGTGTTGTGTATTGGTTTGTCAGAGCCCATTTCAAATTAACATTTTGATAAAGTAAGAAAATAATAAAATGAATATTTATCCCAATTATTCCGTGTCATCGCGTATAAAACCATCTGTATCATTGTGTATCACTAAAAAATAAGATAGTTCTTTAATACGGTTATCTTTTGACAACGAATTATCACACGAAAAGGAACGTTCATTTGTTATCACTCACGAGTTCCCGCGTCTAATTCATCCTCCTTTTTAAGGTAATTTGCCTGTCTACCAGCGCAACAAAAGGTTGTTAATTACACTTTTTATATTTCTTAAGCTTTAACCAAAACTCTAAAAGCACAAAAAAATTTAATAAACGAAAATTTTATTTTAATTATTTTTTTATGACTCAATATTATGAATGAAAATGTTTTTAATTTTTTCTTCACCTACTCGTATTAATTTAATTATAGATGACGTGCATGGATGAATAACGTTGGTTCTACCAACTACAAATGCAATTTCAGCTAGTACTACTACTACTACCACTAATAATTATGCTAAGATTAATACCAAGACTAATACTAAATCTAGTACTAATTATTAGCCTTTTAATATAGTTACTCGTAGCCAAATTAATAACCGTTTGTTTACCAAATTCAAGAATGTTAGAATGTTCCCTCACCAAACAATAGAATTATTGAACACACGAATTGACATAACAATTACCAATGTTGTTGTTTATACACTTATTTGCCTCAAACACTCCAAAAGTGAACTGAACTTAACAATCAACGGATGAGACTAGTTTAAAAACTTTTGTTTCATTCTTGTGGTGACAATAAATTGATTTGGTGCCTCAGAGTACCTAATAATAGATACTAAGCCATGGAATGAAGTAATTACTTTAACCTCAATATATTTGAATATTATCTTGAACATCTTGAATATAAATATAAATGGGAGAATATTTTCCTTTTCACCGACTTCAAAAAAGGAGGAGGTTCTCAATTCGTTTACTTTTTATGTTTATTACCTCAGAACTCCGGTATTTATTGACAGATTTTTAAAATTCCTTTTTTTGTTTGAGAGTGGATACTTCCCGTTTGTTCCTGCTTAAATCTGAAGAAAAAATACTACACGTGAAGGTGAAAAATAGGAAAAATAGCCAAGAAATTCACCTTCAAATTGAAGCCGGTTTTTTTTTAATATTTGTTATTTATACATCTATCGTATAAAGTATCGCACTGATTGTGTAATAGTAATCATAATGGCAATATAAGAAAAGAACTCAGAGTTTATGGTTAACTTTGTCTATATTAATGCTGAGAAAATATTAGACAATCTCTAATTGGCGTATTGTGTAGTCGGCGACTAGACCGCGATTAGTCAACATTTTTATTTACTCATATTTCTCCTATGTTAAAAAAAATATTCGTAGGATCATCTTACACTCTGTTATTTAATGTAGGGCGAGGAACTTTTTCGATGATAAGTAATAATTTAACTTTAAAAATAAGAACGATTGCGAGAATAAAGAAAAACAAATCTGGAAACATGAACAATACTCAATAACGAACCTACGGACTTCTACTATTTTTAGAACTACAGTTTCGGTTAGAAATATAGGAATTCTTGCTTTGTTAATAAACAATCAAAATCAACCTTAAATTAACAAGAGAAGTTTTAACAATAAATTCTAAAAACAAGCTTCTACTTTTCTGAATAATCAATAATCGTTTGAAATTTCTTTGTTACTTGGAAAATTAAATTTCGTTACATATTAACAGTGTATAATTAAGAAAAATATGGTTATAACCTTATATAATCGCGAACATTATACATTTACATAACGAGTACCTACTCATGACTTTTATGTTTTTAACGATATATTGACTCAATTACATAAAATTTGTGATACTGCTGTGGAGAGGAGAAACTCTCGACAGTTGGTAAAAAAAAAACACAAAAATCGTAAGTTAAAATGTACCTATTCATTAAAAAGTTGAAAACAAAAATGTTAAATTAATTGTACTTTTTTATTAAAGCCAAATTTTGATATTATGAGGTTAACGAACCGCCACGAATATTGCCAACGTCAGCCGATTTCCTATAAAGTAATGACAGGCCCTGAAAATTGTTGACCATTTTGCAACCGACTAGCCAGCCAGTCGGCTAACCGGCCAAAGTCATAGTTAGCCGATCTCTAGAAAAAGTCTGTTTTGAAAAAAGGATACTACACAAATTATATATACATATATGAATCTTGATATAATTCATTGGGGAGTCGTTAAGTTGTAATTAAGTACACAGTTTAAGCTGAATTGTGACTAGCTTAGTCTTTATTACGTCTGTCACAAATTATTGAGAAGGAATTAATGCTGGTAACGTAGCAAAAATCTACCTCCCCTCGTAATCCACGCTATATAATAATGGAAGAAGCGATAGGGCCAGATCCCTTTTTATTTAGTTACTAGCTGTGCCCGCGACTTGGTCCGCGTAGAATTTAACAAAAAAGTTATTTAGTAGAAATAAAAGTAGCCCAAGTTACTCCTTATTGTCAGTGAACGTCCCGAAAAAATCGGTCCAGCCGTTTCAGAGACCAGTCGGAACAAACAGACAGACAGACAAAAATTGTAAAAAATGTTATTTTGGCATATGCACCGTATATACATTCATATGCATGTAGTAAAAAGCGGTTATTTCAATATTACAAACAGACACTCCAATTTTATTTATTAGTATAGATTATACATAAGTCAATGTTTGACTACAATCCCACGTGATGCTACGTAGCGATGTAGCCTTATAAATGGTAAATACATTAACTTACAAAAAGCCTGTTCGCTGTAGTAGTCGATGCGCTCATTATTATCCAGATTAAATCAAACTATTCAAACATAATGGCAGGCGTTTTTATGTGCCTTAACCACCCTCGTTATATTTTAATCATCATAAAAAAATTAAAAACGGGTTCGTTCTGGGCCTGCAACGCTTCGGTAATGGTTTTGGTGTTACGTACGGCCATAGATTTCGATGGCCACTTAGATATCCCGACTACTTTGACGGCTATGAACATAAAAAAAGATTTAATACGTAGACGTTTTATTAAAGCTACCGAATTGATCGAAACAAAAATCGGGCGATAATTAATTCAGGGGTTTCAAAAAATCTTTTGCATATTTAATTTATTGACTACGTAGTCTTGGTTATAAACCAACTATACATGTACATAAATAAGAATACTTAATAAAGCAATTATTTTCTAATAGATAAACTATAGAAATAAAACTTTTGAACTTTCGAATTTCAATAGAAATGATTCTAAATTTATTCAATAAAATGTGTCGTTTCAAAGAGACAAATACAAAAATTCCAATGTTTTAGATTCTATATATATATATATAACGAAGCCGACTTATCAGAATAAAAAAAATACCCCGTTATTCGTACTATTAGTGTACTACATACAGCGTAAAGCGCCAATTCCACGAATTAAGAGAGTAGGTTTCAACTGTACAGTGAGATTAATAAATACATGTGATTGCAGTTTATAATTGAAATTTATATCCCGACTTCACAATCATTTCGTCAAAGGAAATTAAGAAATCTTGACTGTATTACCAAGTCTTGGTGACATTGTAGCGTTCTAGCAAAGCTTAATTAAGTGAAAAACCATATACATTTATACTTCGGTTAAAATTTTACGGTCTAGACGAACATTCCACATCTAAATGAAGACATTGAACCAACGTTGAAAAAAAAATTAACTAACCAAAAACCAACATGTTTGTCTTACTGACAATATTAATTCTTTTACAGCACAGAATCGTTACTGCAATATTTTTGGTTTATCATAAATAGAATAAAATTTTAAATACATTTTCTAAAGCGCTTTAAGTGAAGATTGCACACTAACCAAAATATATATATGTCAAGTGAGAAAGCTATGAAGGACTATTATTTACGGCACAACTCTAAAAACACCAAAATAACACTATAACGTATTCAACGCGGAAATATAGCGCATCATCTATGTAATTCACATAAAACATTTAAATTCTATACATACAGAACCCTCACTAACATCACAAACTATGAGAAAATTTTGGAATACGGATAAAGCTAAGTCTTGCCGCAAAAAACTCGAAGTAGACTCCTCTATTTCACTCCACCGAATACACAGTCAATCTCAGACATGCTTTTTAGTATCAGGATTTCTAAAATTGGGCAAAATTAGAGTTTTAGCGGCTTTAAATATCGTATGTAAAGTCAAGCTCGATCAGATAACAGTATATAAATATTAAATTAAGTAATATTAAAGTAAGAATATACATCGACTTCATTAGACTCAAGTCTTTTTTTTAGTAGGTAAGTGGTCACCGTCGCCCAAGGACATCAGCAAGACCAAAGGTATCACTGATGCGTTGTCGACCACGAAATGACAAGGAAGTAAGAAAGTTGTTTTTTTTTTTGGGTACTACTGTACCCTCAGGCTTCTCTTTCCAAAAAGAATGTTATAACTTGGTATCATTACAATGAATGACATGAATGTCTACATTGAGAAGAAAATTCTAGATTAAAGTCTTCTTGGAACAAAATAAATTACCAACTCAAGACTCTGTAAATATAATAATCGGTTTGGTGATCACGTAAGTTGTACGACTTGATTAATGATTGAAATCGTTGTCATCGATGCATATATTTGTCTTATTAAGACGAGGGGTCGTGGTTGCTACATAGGTAAGTAACGCCATAATAAATTTATTAACACGTTCTTAATTCTGAAACTAAAATTATATACTTAATCATATTTAAATATAATACGAATCTATATTATCTATAGAGCGTGAATTTTGTAAGTTTGTGTATATGCGGAAGGTACTCTCCGGAACAACGGCACCATCTGAAAAATACATTAGGTGTCGTAGGAATAGGCGCCGTACTTTACTTTACTAGTAACCAGCTGTTACGATTTTGACGAGCGACCTGCTATGACCTAGTGACCTAGTGCTTCGATTCATAAAAACCAAAGCTTAAGTTTACAAATAGCGCTCACACCCAAAACCATTATGCTTCATTTTTATCAGACACATAATATGTTTTATGTTTGCTTTATTTATTATATTTCGTACCTACCTAATTCTATAAAATAGACATGTCGATTTCTCACAACAGTAAAAAAACATCCAAAGTTTTGTTAACTGTTCCTATAACACAATTTATTTTCTATAACGCGAGCACAGATCCATTTCTCGGAGTGAAAAGTATCCTCGATAATGGCGTATAATATAAGTTACAAATATATAAAGTATCACCTAAATATGTTCAGTTATTTCCGCGTAATATGTGTAGAGACAGCCAAAGAGACAAAAATTCGTTTTGCCTTCAATATTCATAACAGCCTTCGTTTCTAGATTACATTTAAAAATATAGATATATTCTATAAACAAATTCCGCTCCTGTTGTTATAGTACAAGTATAATATATTAATACTGTTATAGCAAAATATATTGTTAAACAAGTAAGTAAATACGTAACCCCAATTTATTTAAATTACTTAGTTCGCTAACAACTGCTAAGATCACAAAACATGAGATTATTATATATGATAGAAAGAAACAAGTTTATCGATAGAAATTAATAAACTATAAGATGCTTATTGACCGAATAAAAACTAAACTATCAAAGCCATAATTATAAAAGGTGAATATGAATATTACTCGTAAAGCTATAATGAAACTGTTGAAGGAAATAAAACTATTGATTCAGCAGTTTTTTGATAAGTCTCACACGCAAGGTGCGCTCGAGTCGGGCACCGTGCACTGCATTCTTCCAAGAGGGACGGGAGAGGGAATAGATGGGTTGCATTCTTACTTTATTCTTACCGTTTTACTCCGAAAACCATCACTACAATCTCAACAGCACAATCTTAACACATATTCAGGTGTCACTTCATAAAACTGTTTTGTACATACGCGCAATTTACGTTCTTTTATTTAACATCACTATCGAAAAATGGATCGTAATCACACAACACAACCGAAAGCCCGAACTATAACAACCAAACTGGATTCATTTGGCTTGTCCGGCCGGCGCGGAATGCTATTGTTCTATCCTTTTTTAACTCCAGGCGTACGAGTTGCCGTCTCGTTCTGTCGGAGAAAGGCGCCAATGCGCGAGCGCCGACTTCTTCCTTCGGGATGAGGAGCGAACAAAACAAAGCTCTATTGAAACAAGTTACAGATAATGGGGCTTGAAGCCTCAGGTGCCCGTCAAGTAGGTACTACGTAATTTAGAATAAGTTTGAAATAAGCGTGTCATTACCTGATAAACATTCTTAACATTCGTAGCTACAATCAACTGCAATATGAAAAGTATGTGAATCAAACAATAACTTCAAACACAAAATTACTTCGTGTCCTTTTATTATACCTTTATTCCTTTAAATCCCGTTTGTTGTTTTCTGTGCTACCTTTTGTTTTTTTTTTTGACAGTATACTTGATACATAGATCGGACTGTAAAATTGAATTTAGAAAAACTGTTCGCTTTAAACTCATTAACGACGTTTTAAGATAATTTAATATTTTTTATTTTCTTCGCGTAATTCTGATAATATTTATACGTAGCACGTTGTCTTATTAACACCCTCAATATTAATATCATTATAAGTAGTATTATGCCCTAAACGACCATCAAGTTTGATGATGATACTCATGAACTACACGACTCCGGCAACATAAAGAAACAGAAAACTTAGAATATTTAGGGAGTGGGAAAACTCTGAAATAGAAATATTTTAAACGCAAAGCCCATTAGAGATATAGTTCACACGTTAATCTCCAAAATGTTGATTTGATAACTCCCACGCGTGGCCTAGAGATCTAATCGAATAAGCCAGACCAAGCGAACCTACCCAAGTATTTCTCTCACGATACTTTACTTAGTAACGGGACTATGATAGAATGAGAAGTTCTTTTAAACAGTTATCTACTCGAATAAACCTTAATTCATCGTAACCTTGGCTATAGTAATAATTTCAATAATTTAGACTAACAAAATTATTTATTTTAAAGTATTTATTAAATATTAGTGTTTTGAATATTTTGTACACAGAACACCAAATTAATAATTTTATTTATTTCAACTTACAACTAACATTAAAGGTGATTCTAATGCGTTAGTGCATTTTAATGTTAAGATAATGATAGTAATTTAAGTATCAGTAAATTAATTAATTTAATAAGATGTCAAAAAATACGATTAGAATAATGTCAAAATTAAAATAATAGTAATAATTAAAAAAAAACAGTAACAATAATAAAAATGTTGCTTTATACAAAATAAATTTCCTATGATAATTAAATGACATTAAATATATACCATAAAGTTAATATACTAGTAAATTAACTCCATGATATATATATGTACATGACTATGACATTAGAATGTTCCAATGTTATATTCCCATTTAGCCGAAGTGGTAATATTTTGAATTATTAGTTATTCGATTTTTATGAAACAGAACGATATGAAATTACATAATCTGTATAAATTTCCATAGATGATAGACCCATGCCAGAAAAACAATATACAAACTGTTATAGGATCAAATTCAAACTCAAACTGAAATTCAAATGCAAAATCATCACTCACGTTTCCATCTATCAAACCAGAAAATTTGTCTCCAAATCGAATGTTGTCAGAAAAAATTTAAGTTTGAATGTCTGACTTCGGAGGTCAACGCTAAGAGATTGTTGGTCAACTCTACGAATATATTCTCAGTAGGTACGCCAAAAACTTCTTTCGTTTTCAAGTTAATTTATTTTCAATATAGAAGACGAAGATGAAAAGATCATCACGATATGAGTTTCGTACCCTTATCAACTTCCCACGCTACGAATTCTACATTTTAATCTTATATTTTTTTCTACGACTCACAAACGTTATCGCCTGGAAGGTGCAATTCCAAGCGAGCAAAGAACATGATCTCAGTGAATGTAATATTTCTCAGTTTCTTTCTGTATCGTCACATCCGCAATGCATTATGGAAACAATTGAAGCATAAATAAAACTTTTTGCCCATGAAATAGTAAACTGACAGTCCACGGCTATGAATCAAATTCTACACCATTCTCTCTAGCTTACGCCAGTACATCTGCCAATAAAAAATAATGTCAATTAAAACATAGACGCATATTTTCTTAGAACAGCAGCATGTAATCCTGCCAATGGACACCGACATAACTCAATGGAATCGCGATAAAAACACTTTAATGGCCCTCAGTAATTTTATGAGTGCCAGACCCATTTGGCCTCCGACAAATTCATTTTAAGATCACTGTGACAATTTCGTCAAGTGCCTCGGCGAATAATCTACTTTTTGCTTTAACGATTGCCTGTTACCGTAAATGGTAACCTTAAACTTATTAAACATTAGCAAGAAATGTTTTAAATAGTTTTTTTGAGTTCAAGAGCTAGTACATAAAATATCATGACTGAGGTTCAGTCTTACGCGATTATATAATTTTCTTACTATTGTTGTAAATTTTTTTATTATGGTAACCGTTGCAAATTGTTCGGACCTCTATTACCATACAAAAACGTACCTACTTTTCAACCAAGTTATAAGCAATAAAAAATAATATTGAAGAAAAAGAAGAAACAATTATTCGGTCACAGTACCTTTACAAATTACCACTTAAAATAAGGCTTACAACATACACATTTACCATAGTTGCAGTTGCAGAGGTAATAAACATGACGAAAAGGGGTCGCAATCAGAATTGCAGTGGACGAGAACCACGCCCTCTGATATTTCAGTGCGCTCGTCAGTGCGACATGCATGTTAGATAAAGTGCCTTCAAAAAACCACCGTAAAAAAATTGTTTATCAATTAGTAAATCGATTTATTTGTCGATTAATGATTTGAATATTTAATGAAGGTTTTAGATTCTTAAATAGGATAAAAAAATTAAGAGCCCTAATCATAGAATCATTATCTACAGATCAACCAAAACCTTGGCGACTAAGTAGCTGAGGAACTTTGGCCATTCACATTAAACAGCTGTTCGGTAACATCCTAGCGGGAAATTTCACTAGAAAATGCCGTATCTCTTTATTCAGCTACGAGAAAGGTTATACAAAATTGTATAATTATACATGTAAATGTGCAAATTCTAGTCATAAGTTCATACATGTTATATCACGTTGTAGATTTAGGATCGAATTCCGGGCACTCACTATGGTATCACAAAAATTATTTCTTCCGATTAATTTAATAATATTAACATAAGTAGGGTCAGAAACGAAATCGTTTACTCTCAAAATACGCGTAATTATAGGTACTCAAGATCAATATAAGCATTCTAATTCTAATCATGAAGGTACATACATGCTTCAGAGAATAATTTTTTACTTTAGTAAGAGGTCTAAATTTGTATAGAAATTTTGACTTACGTTTGAACAGCAATAAATCATTAAATACTTATTCAATAAAAAGTTTTTACAGCAGCATATATACAGTGTGTCCCTCGATAAGGTGCAACCCCGAAATCAGGTGACATAAGACCGAAAATTATCGACGAAAATGGGTTATTTTTTTTATTAGTTATTTTTTTTTAAACGCCAATTAACATTTTTATCTCGTATTCTAGACCGTATGTACAAAAAAAAAACATTTCTCCTAAAGTAACGGGCCGATTTTGATGAAATAAACGAAAAATTAGTGCCAAGTATCTAACGATGACGATAAAATAAGAAGCGGCAGGAAAAATATCTCTCAGGACTTCATTTTTATTAATAACTGTGAAGAAAAATGATTTTTTCAGACTATTTTCTTAATAAACTCAAATTTTCTCGAAATTATCACCATAATGTTAGTTAATTTTATAATTTATCATTATTCCTCATAGTATTAGCTTTCAAATAAAAAATAAATCAACATTGTGTCTCATTAAATATGGTAGCTACGAATTCCTAAACAAAACGGAATAAGCATGATAAAATTCGTTTACATCGAATGGTTGACATTTAGAATAAAAAAACTTAAAATTTAATCAATAAAATTATTTATTTCTTTAGATCATTTAATGCATGAGGTGCTCAAAATGTCCCCCGCGTTGTTGTAGGCACATTGCCACACGAAAAGCCACTTGTTGTGTGGCCCTTCGTATAATTTGTGATTCAGTTTTTAGATCTTCCACACACTGCATAATGCGGACAAGTCTTCAAGTCCATGTCGGACTCCCTCGGTCGTTGCATCCTGCTGAACAACCGGTACCGCGATAAGATCCTCATTTTGGAAGTCGCTAGTTGGTGGTAAAGTAGCTTTTGCTACCAGGCTAGTTATCACCTTACCTCTATCAATGAACGGAAAAATATTTTAATTTGTCTGATAATTATCGGGTTTACACATCGGTGATTATATTATCGAAAAGTGTTTGTAAAAACCAACTTCGAATAAAATATCGTTTCGTTTCGTCTCGTCTCGTCTCGTCTCGTTTCGTTTCGTTTCATTTCATTTAAATATAACCGTCGATGAGTCGCGACGCCCACTTCACATCGCTCATCTGCTCGATTGTCAACTGCAAAACCTTCATTGACAACCTTAAAAAAATGGATGCTGATTTAACGTAACACAAAGAAATGTCGTAGATCCGTGACAAATAGTTCACTATAGGTATAAAGATATAGATGTATACATATAGCGGAAGGCAATCGGGCGTCCGAAGAACTTTGTCCGTTTAGATTAAACTACAGTTTGCATCAATTTAGTAGAAAACATTTCTTCATTTTGCAACGAAAAAGAAGATTACGCTCGCGTCGTACCTACTTCTATTCCTCGACACTTGGGTGCTGTGCACTTTGACCTATGAAACTTTATATTCACCGACTAACTTTTTCTTAGATTTACTTAAAGTAGTTTACTGCTATTAGTTTAACCGACCAGAAAAAACAGTTTTAAAAGCAATTTTTAATACTTACGAGAACTAGAGGAACTTTCAACTTTATCATTCTACCGATCGCAGTTTTTCTGAATACCGTTATGGGGTATGCTAAAAGAAGGTATTGAAGAATGAAGACTGTGCTGTTCACGTGTTCCAACATTGTAGTAGAACAGTCGATTGGGTGGTTCCGAGCAGCGTTTATGTAGTCTTACGTGAAATTAAGAAAACAGCAAGAATGAAACTTTTAACACTATATAATAAAGAGAAAAAATTTATGCATTTACACTCCTAATTTATAGATTATATCAAGTACTACTGAACCAAATGCAAAAGTTATCTTCTTCTTTAAAAGCTACAATAAATAAATGAATTAAAAAAAATGCATTTATATTAAGTAAGCTGACTATTCTTTTTTGTATACATATTGGAATAGTTTCAGTAGTTTTGCGACACTTATTCTTAATGTATGTATGCATGTGTTATTATATTATTCTACGCCCTACCCTAGTTTCTTTCTAACACTACTTTCCTTCTTTGTATTGGGCTGTCCAGAAAAAATCACTTGTAAGCGATAAGACCCCTATTTTATTGTGCCTTCCAACCAAGAGTGTATCATATTATTCTGTGTGTTATATTTTTTTTATTATGATTTGCAATCAATAGACAGTTCAATAAATAAATAAATAAATGAGGATGGAAAACAGCTACTTAATACAAGCTCCCGGTACACATACGCACCACGACCCTCTGCTCGCCAACCTCTCTGGCTGGTTTTGCCTCAGACGTGGAATGTTCAGTGTGCTCAGTAGTAACATTGCTAGACGTCGTGGGGTGAATGATACCAAGTCTACTCGTACCTCATAAAGAAGACGATGGTTCTATCAAGATAACCAGATGATTTGTTTCTGTTAGTAAAAAAATAAAATTACTTTAGGTACTTTACTTATCACAAATGTTCGCATAAAATTTATCGGTAAAGTACCGAGCGTACCTTACTTAGTAAAATAGGACTATTCCTGCTCCTATTTTAAAAACTATTTTTTAAAGTATTCGGCTTAAAAGAAAATAATAAATTACTCGGGATAAGACAAAGCGCGATTACGATCGTCTCGTACATTCTTTTACACTCAGTTGGTGGGAAAAAACTTTTGAAACGGAGACTTTTGCATTGCTTTGCTACAATTACCTGCACAAAAGTTTACATACTTGCCAGGCAAAAGTTAAACGAAGAACTTACAAAATAGTAGGTATTACACTACCAATGTACTTTGATACTATCAATTTTGTTCTTTGACAACTAAACGCCTTCACTTCACTTAAGGAAACCTGCACCTTCCGTTCGCAAATAGCAATCCCACCCGAAACTGTTGCGATTCATTTGATCAGGTATTTATCAATTTCATCATTGCAACCTATAATCGTCCCGCTGTTGGGTTTGGGTCTCCTGTCACAGGGGTTACAGCCAGGATGGTCAATTGCGCTTTCGATGACTTCACGTACCTTGAACAACATTATGGAGAATAGGTTTAGGTTTCCAGGTTACCTAACGATGTTTTCCTTCACCGAAGCTTGTGATAATTAAATTGTAATACGCACATAATTGAAAATAAATACACGTACTAGGTACGTATTTGAACTAGTGTCCCGTGCGGGAGACCGATGCTCAATAGTTCAGTTGGAATTAAAAAATATCCCAAACAATGACCCTTCATTATAACTCACAAATATGCTAAATATTATGTAAAGGTTTCCGCAGGATACTTTCACTGACAGACACGAAAGACAGGCAGACAGAGCAACAGATGGACAGACCTAGAGACTGATAGACCGAAACAAAGACATATTTAGCGCTATTTATTATATAACTAGAAAGCCAGGCGGTCATACGAAATGACCGCTGTTCTAGATATTATAAATTTGTAATTAAAATTATTTTCTGCAAGTTTGGATGAACCTACCTGATGAGATGTACTACGCACAACTCGTTAGTTGGTTTCGTCTCCTTTTATTTCTCAACGTTTGCAAGTTTCTAGGTAATTCATATGTAAATATAGTTAAATGCATGTTCTTAAATACCATGATAATTACATTAAAACAATGATAACTGCATGTATGGTATCAGTGTATATGGACTATTTGAATGCCGCGGCAACTTCACCTTATTGGCTATTACAATAAAGCAGGCACTAATAAGCTATGGGCGACAAACAGACACTTAAGCCGCTTATAACAAAGATATTTATAACCTTATTTTTTTATTATTTTGAGACGGCTACTATAACATAATAATATGTACAATATATTATTATTGCGAATAAAATACTCCTAATATATAAACTTTATCACGCCACAGAGTTCGCAAGTTTTTTATAATTTGAAAAATCTTATAATCTCTTTATTCATAATCACTTATCTATCATGCAACTTCTGAAATACTAAAACCGATTGAGGCTTACTACTAGTTCTACAATAAAGATTCTGAAACTACAATAGACAGAGGGTACAAATCAAAGAAGTCAAAGTACAGGACAAAGTACTAAAGCTGCTTTTTATAGTTTTAATGATCAATTTAGAATTGAAACTACACTTGTATTCATTCAATAATTTATTTCCATTTGCGACGGGGTAATGATCTTACATATGAAATGACAAAAACACCACTTGGGCTGTTGCACTGGTAAATACACTACAATGAAAAATCCTTACAAACGACTGCTAAGGACAATATGTACTTAAAAAATAAGATTATTGTGTTAAGCGAAAAACCTTACGGAAATTTCTGCACGATTTAAGATACTTATAAATAATTAGGGATTGTGTAAAGGCACCAGTCATACTTTGAGAATATTTCTCTGGTCTGCATCAGGTTCACTCAATCGTGTGAATCAGACACATGATTTTTATATAAAAGTTGGCAAGTTAGTATTTCACAATGTGTATGTATGTAGTGGCCCATTGTTAAATTGACCATTTCACGTAATACAAAAAATAAAATTAAAATCAAACAACAATTTGACGAAATGATTTCATAACTTTACAATCCGACCAGAACATGTGCAATGATCATTTATACAGATATCTTAAAAGATAATGAAATAAAGAATTGTTTCATACACATACCGTACGATTCATATTTGTTTCATAATTGTACTGTTGATTTCAGTGGCCGTATTTTTTTAATATGATTTGTGGGTGCAAATAAAACTTAACAATCTGTTCACCGATCACTACAAGTACAATGTCCGAACTCACACCAACCATGTCTACACAATACATATCACATAAACGTTTACATTAATAAATACAATACACTTTCCATGTCGCCTTGGGGTCATTGCCATAATAGTAGATAAATAGAGAACTTTATAACAATCCAAACAAAATATTACCATAACACTTTCATCAAGTATTTTTATAATCCCACACAATTTATACGGACTCATAAAAAAAACTTAAACATAAGAAGATCAGTTTCAAAATCTCAAAACGCACTAATACAATTCAAATTAATTCGTAGATAAGAATGAAATTTACAAAGTAAATGATTACCATAAATTATAAAATCGAAAAAGAATTATTCAGACTTTGAGAGTTATGGGAATTTCTAGAAGTAGAATAAAATTATATCCCAAGTGTCCCAATAGTTAGGGAACAACAAGAAAACGAAATAAAAATATAAAATTCCATAAAATACGAAATGTTTATAATTTTCCGGAACCAACACTACATTATCGGATAAAGCCGGATAAAAACATCGAAGGTACACTTTACTATGTGACAATATGGATTTTTTCAAATACGTCGGTATACAAAGACAAATTCCAGACTTAGTCCAATGAACTAATATTTAAGGAATACTAATTATATATTTTTTTTTTCATTTTCTTCGCAATATATTGCAGTAATATTCAACACCAAAAACAAATTACGAGGTAAAAATATTGTTAGCTTTTCATTTTCGCGTCCGTATAACGTCTGATTGACAAAGCGACCAAAGATTTGAGATTTTAAATTGAATTTCCACGAAGCGTTTGCTTTTTATACTTCAATTTAATCACTACCTAATGACTTCAACGTGTTAAAGAATTTACATTGGATTCTTGTAAATGAGCCTCACGTTCATAGTTTAACAGTCAACAGAGTAAATAAAATTTGTTTCCTATTTGTACCTACTTGCACTAATTGTGTACTGAACAACGATATATGATAAAACATGAAGCTGCTGAGTCCTCGTAAAAAATTTAATAACAAAATGCACTGTGCAACAATGGGCTACTGTCAATTTGGTAAACAGTAAAACCCGTTAGCTTGAAGAACAAACCAAGCCATCGAGATTAACAATTATGAAATTACAACAAAGTTTCAATACTATTAAATGTCACTTATGTAATATTACTTTGTGCATCAACTATTCTACCTCATGCTTCAATATAAAAAGCAAACGCGACCAACCTAGTTCCAAAGTAAAAAATTAATTAGACTAATTAAATTACATTATTTCACTCATCACTATTATAATTCGGAATGTTCCACATTACCATCAACTAGTTGTGGTGTCTCAGTTTCCCCACCGGAATCTTCTTCAATTTCTTCTACGACTGGCTTTTCGTTTTGTTCCTCAATTTTACCTTCTTTATCTTGCGTCGCTTCATCCTCGTTCTTTTCCTCAATCTCAATTACCGTTTCGGTCTTGTTATCTGCCTTTGTCTTTGCCGGTTTCTTGGGTCTCCATATTTTCATTTTGTTGACGAGATATTTCACTTCTCTATCCAAATTATGCATTTTTTCTCTTATGCTATCAACAGTAAGTTTTACATCTTCATTCTTCTTCAAATCATCCTGTTCTTGAATAGATCTGTCCAGCCACGTTTTAGTCTCATCTATTTTCTTTTCGAGCACAGTTATTTCAACGTCTGTAAAAACATCGCGTTCTACATTTGTCTCCTTAGTAAGATTCTTTGCCATTTTAAGAAACTCCTGAGAACTATTTAACATATTGCGTATAGCCGCAACCGCATCTGGCCTCTCCCTGTGCTCCCAATGTTTGTAAAATATTGGGTTCGTTTTATCCTTAAGCAGCGCTAACTTTTCTTCAAACTTATCAGTGTCTGCGTCGTAACCATCTTCATAAAGCCATTCTGAAATTTCACTGCCTAATTTAGTAATTTCCTCAATCTGTTCAGGAGTTCCACATTCAGCATATTCGTCCATGCCCATCTTCATTTGAGCATCAACAACAAAAGCCTCGAGATTATTAAGCGCAGTTTCCCTTTCAACCCGCTTTTTATCAATAGTGTTAAGTTCTGTTATTTTAACTTTGGAAACTTTAAACTGTTCCGGATCGAGAGGTTGCAAATTCAAAATATGTTCTTCGGACTTGATAGGTTCTTTTAATAAGACGACCGTTGGTTTCGGTTTACTCTCAGCTTGCTCGGTAACATTTTGTTTATCTGTTGTTGTTTCGTTGGCTTTAACCGTATCATTTTTTTCAGCGTCAGGCAACTTTTCTTCAGTTTTCTCTTCAGGTTTATCAGAGTCTAGATCAGTACCAAAAAGCTTACTAATTGTACTACCAATTTTCGACAAAGTACTGTCTTTACCTTCATCCTCCTCCCTAACTGTCTTCTCGGCAACAAATTCTACATTAACTAGATGAAGAATACCAGAATCATCCATGTTAAAGTGTGCTTTGATACCTTTATGTTCAATGTTGTCTCCTGTATTCTTAGACAAGGCTTCGCTTACTCCAGATAGAACAACTTGAGAAAGATTGAGAGGCCCAATGTTAACGAGCTCGTTGGAAGGAATGTGGTCAAGTTCAGCATAATTCACATTAAAAGAGAAATCAACTGTATGCTTATTAAAAGTTATTACCTTTTTCTGTGGGTAAGGGTTCATAGGGCCAAATAGAGTTCTTTTAATCTGTAACAAAAGTAATACAATAGCATGTAGATTAAGACATTTTAAATAAAGACCTTATTAACATACAGGGCAATGCAATGTTTTGGGAAAAATCGTTTTTTTATGTACAATTTAATTGCCAGTTATAATTTACTTTGAAAATACAATTATTTATTACAAACAAAAATATGAATCTTTCAGTTTGAAAATCTAATACAATTTTTTACAAGTTAAACCAAGTTAAGTTAAATATCGCATCTCACTGAAAAACGATAATCTTGAACGATTTCAAATGTGCCCTAAAACTGGTCATGTCATCAGATATGCCTTAAATGGTATTTTCGAAGAAAGGCATGTTGTTCGTGTAAAGCAATCGTGTGCCACTAGTATAAGGAATTTAAGCGCAGTCGATAACTTCGAGAGAGGAAGAAGTAATCGCGTTTTCAAAAATTGAGTAAAAAATGTATTAAAAAAAATGAGTGGGCAAATTACGTGAGAAGAGATTCGGTACATGCTGTAGATGAGATCGGAAAGCGCTGACATTTTATAGGAGTACATTCGAGTGAGGTGTGTGTACTTTAAGTAAAAAATCTGTCCAAACGGACATTACTGTCATCGTCAGAACATGCGCTAAACGACAGCCCGTAAAAGCGTCTAAGATGAACTGAAAATATTGTTTCGAAAGTTAATTTGACACATGAAACATTATATAGATGCTGGTGGATTGTTCTTTAAAAAGATTAAATGTTAAAATCTGTAATCATACAAATTATTTTTTTACTTTCGCATAACTTTGTGAGTACCCCACGTATAATATAGATAGTCTCAAAGATATAGGTGATCCCCAAAATAATTAAGATTTAGGTAAGTGCCCAAACGACAGAAGGAAAATAAAGAAGAATTATGCATTAATCTGTTTACTACATGCTTACCGCTTCCTGCAACAGGACAATAGACACGTTAATAGACAAAATAAATCTGTAATATAATATCAAAATCAATTTGTTTGTTTCACTTAAAACTTACCAATTTCTCAGTACCATCGATATTTCGCGTAAACACTACTTGCACGGGGAACAACACAGCATCGCGTACGTTCAGCGGAGCCACTTTGTAGCCTGTAGCCAATGACGCCGCTCTGTTGAAGAGAATACAATGAAACTGTTGAAGAGCATACAATTAAAATGTCCTATAGTACCGATCTATGAATCGGTCTCTGTATGCTATGAATCAGTCTCTATATACTAGCGAAATTTGTTAATTGACTTAATGTTGTCCGTCTCAACTGTGAAGGGTACTCACGATTTTTGTGTTTTTTGGCAAAAATACTTAATCTCATGAGTATCTGTTAAAATGAAAGCGTTTAAAGTCCAAGATGATATATATCACTCCATAATATACATAAATATATACCAAGCCACTCTGCAGCAGCATGAAAGATTACTCTTTAGGCGCCCTCAAACTCAAAATAAAATATTCATATAGATAGGTAATTAACATAGCGGCATAATTGTGATTTTCAACCTTTGCAAAGAAATTCTCTCGAAGTATCATCTCTTTCGTGTCAAACGAAACATCCCTTGGAAACAGTTGTGAAATAAATTATATAAATAATGATTTTTATGAGTGTATAATTGTTTCGACCTACATGTTAAATAAATGTTAATTGAAATATAATACAACACACCTATACACCGCCCCGAGGGTGGCCGCCTCGTCAGCGTTGATAGATTTAGCCGGCTCGTGTCCAAACGTCGCCCGTAGAGCTTCTTGTACGGATGGCACTCGGGAGGCTCCTCCGGCCATGATGAGCTTCGCCCCTCCCCCGGACCCTGCACCCGCTGCCACCGCGCGTTGAACCACGCCCGAAACACGGGCGAATAGATCAGCACAGAGCTCTTCGAATTCTGTGCGTGTCACCTTTAAAAAGAAAGAACATATTTACACTTAAATTCTATGCCACAATTTTTCCAAATATTATTGTATCAAATCAAAACGAACTTTAGCTGACACATAAATGTCTACTACCCGAGTTAGATATTAAATCTGGAACCCTTAGCTCAGGATAACATTAAAGTTCATCATTATTCATGACCACCCATAACTGTCCCACTGCTGGGCTCAAGTCTCCTCTCACGATGGAGCTCCGATAAATAAGTTTCGAATAATTTCCGATAGGGGCGGAGTCTAAATTAAACACGTTATGACAGGTTTTCACTGTCTGAGCCGATACACCTGCCGGGTCGCTTTCATCTTTAGACCTTTTTATTATTTGATTTTTAAGGTTTTTATTCCATGATACAATCATACCAAATAATAGCTAAACAGGAAGTCTAACTCTTACCTTTTAAATAGATTAATTTTTTTTACAAGTACTGAATCATCATCCGTAACCGAAATTATCCGGAATAATTTCAATGTCCGTAACCGTGACCGAAACCAGTAAAATATTATTCATATATCCGTTCCGTATCCAGACGCGAAATTTCATATCCATGACATCCCTAATGGAGAACTTTCAGGTATACAGATTTGTGTCCTTCATCAAAGCAAGTGATAATTAATGTTATTACTTATTATGTTAGTATAACGAAGATCAATGATTATTAGCTACATAATTATGGTGGCAATGTAGGACAAATTTCTCTTAAAATGAAATATGAATGGCTAACTCGTGGTGCAACAACAAATGATGTATCGTCACCTGCTACCCTACTATTTGAGGACACAGGACTCCGTACAACCAAGTTTAATCTCGATGATGTTGCACATGATAGTAGGTTCCTTTACCTGCCTGTCTAGCTAGCTACCTCTCTTCTAGACAGACATGAAATGTTTTTATTGTACGAATTGCAGTGTCATTGAGCCAATTGAAATGTGAGTACCGGTTAAATTCTTGACCGGCGAACGCATCAGTGATAACTTTAATATTACGAATATCCGTAAAAGGTTTTGAACACTCTCCTAAGGACGTCCAAGATGATTGTCGACTATAATACGTTTCTTTCTTTTCAATAACAGCGTCAATAATGATATGACGCACAAAAGAATATTGGCGTCAATTATATTAGGTTCAGTTGCAAGATAGCCTGCTAATGCCATAATATAATCAAACATTTAATATCATTATTCGATTACTACACTTGTACATACAAAGAGACGTCATACTAACAATCCGCCATTATTGCATTTCTGTCTAATATAATCTCAATCTTTACCAAACAATCAGAATTGTTGACTCACCAAATGCTTGAAGTCCTTATCGTCGAGCAAGTTCTCAATCTGAGCGTAATGTTCAGAGTTCGCTGACAGGACGATCTTAAGGCGCTCCGCTTCCCTTAGCAGCTTTTCCATCGCGCGAGGAGAAGCTCTGACGTCACCGCCGCCATTTTTTTCCCAAACCTGAATCAGATGTTCTCGGAGGCGCAAAGTCATGTCAAAACCTCCCAGAGTTCTGTGAGAAGGAAAAATGTATATTTAAAAAAAAAACCTCGTTAATGTATATTGTCACAAATAGTCATGAATACAGTTACTATACGGGACGCAGCAGTGGATTCTAGCGGAAACGTTACGCCAGCAATCCATCAAAGTAAAAAAAATTATAAAAAAATAACTCATTATAAAATGTTGTAAATTGGACCTACACTGTGATTTATTTGATATTTGAGCCATATCCTACTTATACATTATATAAAACATTTGATTGGTTGTCAAAAAAGGATTTCTTGCGTATTCAATATAATATCGAAATCAAATCTTATTAAGAATTTTTTTTACATACTATGCTCTGAATGCCACATCATAAAGCTACTGGTTAAATTATTATTATTGGATGGCAGTCCTTAGGCCATATCATATACCAAACCTTCCGACACTCTGGCACCCTTCACAGACTCCTACTTGAACACAGTGATAGAATATGCTCCTGACCTCTTACATTACAAGGAAATCCATAACCTGTAGTTCATCACAAATAGAATGTATCCATAATAATTACATGATGCAATTTACCGGTCATATCCAACACCAATAACTTGAAGTTGAGGCACAGTCTCTACATATCCCTTCTCCTTTATCTTAACAGTCTTGTACTCTACTAAGGCAGCTTTAGTGGATGTCGCGCCCATGTCGAAGAACAGTGTATGCCAGGCTGTTTCGTTGATTTCCTGTTAATTAAATATGTGATTAATAAAGGTCTTACAGACTATGACATCAGTCATTTTAAACAAAAGAAGGTTGGATGGGTTTACACTGGTGGCCTAATTTCGTGAGCATTTCTATGCACCAGAGGGCTTGTTAAGCTTTTCGTTCTGATTGCCATTGTATGCCAGTGAACCTTAAAGGAATTTTGGTGCCCTAAGAACTTCGAACATTTTGAATTTGCAGTAGTATCAATTGCCTGAATCCAGTCCATGTATGTTTATACCTTTCTCCTAAATATGCCATAGTTGATGGCAATAGCTGTGTAGTCATTGATCAGTTGCAACACATTCAGCCCAGCAAGAGCAGCTGCCTCCTTCATAGCTTTACGCTCAGCTTGATTGAAGTAGCCAGGTATAGTTATTACACATTCACTTATCTGTTGACCTGAAAACATTATTACAGAGGTACTTTAATTTCCTATAAAATAGAATGCAGGATTGTTCTAATATTAGTCCCTGTGTATCTGTCAGATATAAATCAGTAGGTTTGTTCTGTACATTTCATTTTATTGGCATATTTTATGACAAATATTTTTGTCAACTCACTCAAACTCAAACTCACTGACGCTAACTTTACCATTTTCTAAATTTTTGTTTGTCTATCGGTCTGTATGTCCTTCTATAATTCAAAAACATCTTGATCAATTGTGATGCAAATTTGTGTATAGGAATACCATATGATTGTGCATATGATAAAGTATATATTCTATCTATATTACTGTACAAGTTGTATTATATAAAGTAGTTTCTCTTTATACATTTAACTTTATTTTCATGTTACATGTTACCCGCCCGCGTCTCTATTCAGGCAAATTCTTCAAATTGTGGATGTTTCCAGTTCCTCATCATTATTGTTGCTTTAACATTTTAAAGTATATGGTAATCATAAGCATTTTACTATAGTCAACAATGAGGCTAAGTTGCTAGACATATTGATATACTTGAAGCATGTTTTGTCACTTTCCTTTAAAATGTAAATTTGGCATTGTTTAAAATATCATTTAAAATTTTTCATAATGGTTAATCCCTACAATATTCATGAATAGTTTTATAAAAAAAATATTAATAATATTCAAATACCAACTAAATGTATTTAGTATATTTATATGCAAAGAAATATTCTAAAAAATGTTGGATATGACAACATTGATAATCAATGCAATTAACTTATAGATTTTAAAAAGTTCATCATATGGCAGGGTTAGTTTCATTTCTTTACTAATTTTTTTTTTCGTTTTTTTTTTCATTATTACAGTATTTTAAGATACTAAATTAAAAATTTACTGTATTGCTTTAACTATTAAATTACATTAAAAATATTAAAGCTCTTCCTGTACACACAAAAATTTAATTAGTCTTAACATGGTAAATAAAATAACAATTCACACACACACCTAACTTGTGACATCCCTGGTATCATGGTTAAGATAATAACAACCACTTAACATGACATACCCACTTACCCACATACCAACATAATGACTAACCATAAAGAAAAATCATAATTAATGTTTTTGAAAGCCTCCAATCTGAAGAGAAAAATTTGTGTAATCATTTGTTAAAGGTTAAATACACAAATTATGTTCCAGGTTAAATAGAACCCACTTACCCACATACCAACATAATCAATTAACATAAAGAAAAATCATAATTAATGTTTTTAAAAGCCTCCAATCTGAAGTGAAAAATTTGTGTAATCATTTGTTAAAGGTTAAATACACAAATTATGTTCTAGGTTAAATAGACAAGCTACAAACTAAATTTATTCAATCTATCAATAATGTTACATCTTCATTTTCTTATTACTTAATAACTTTTTCTTAATTAATAATGTCATGATATAGAGTTAAAAAAACTGGAAAACAACTTGAGGTGACTGTTACTTTATCAAAACTACAAAAGGTTGTAATAACGGATAGAAAACAAACAATGAGAAAATAAATATTAAGATTAAGGCACAAAGAAAATGTACACCTTTACAAAGTATTATTTTTTACACCATGTAAAGTTTTAAGCTTAACCTTAAGTATATAAGTAGCTAGATTTTGTCACAAACTTCATTTATATTAATGTATTAAAATTCCCAAGTTTAATTTTTATTTTTATTGATTTAAGAATGTTTTAACATGTGACTTGAATAACATAATATCTAAAACTGAAATCACTAAAAAATTTCATGCAATAGAAATAGTTCTACACTTCATCCAATGTGTGAGCCTAATTTGCTCAGATACACAACCATTGAAGATAGGATTCTTCCTATCCTACTAATATGATACTGTAGGACCATATGGACAATTTTAACTCATTAAGATATGAACATTTTGATTTTTTACTTACCATGACTAACTTCAGCAAACTCTTTAGCTTTAGCCAGAAGTTGAGCCACCAATTCTTCTGGTGCAAATCTTGTATTCTCATCATGTATAAACTCTGGTGTTCCACGATCAGATGCTACTATTTCGTAATATGGGAACCGTTCTCTGAAAAATAGTATGTTAGTACTTTTAACTAATGAACTATATCCATATACAAAACTCCAATATTTAACAAAGTATATTAAATTTACTTAGGTTTTATAAAAGTAAAAAGTAAGGCCAATATATAAACACACAGAAAAATCTGATTTTATGTTCCAGTACATTTTTTTTTCCACTCACCTGTATGCTTGCACAAGTGGATGGGTATAAGGCTTTCCAAGTAAATCCAACAAATACTTGTAGGCTAATTTTGGAAACTTTACGCCGACTGTAACAGCATCTTCCCCAAATGTCCTTACGCCGTCTCTGAAAGCAACGACAGCTGGAGTCTTTCGCTTCGACTCTTTATTCAGCACAATTTCCATTGGTACTCCAGGAGAAACAATCCCAATCTTCATCCATTCTGACCCAAAATCAATGGATATCACTGCAGCGGCTTCCACGTGCTGGTTCAATAGCATCGGCAGTAACACTAAGCATGCTAAACCGTACATCTTCTGTAAAATGCAAGGAAAAAATCAACATAAATCATTCCGATGAAAATAACACATCACCGTTTCCCGAAAAGAACTGTCACAACCGATTCTTGTTTTCCAGAAAACTATGCACTTACGAGATTTAGACTCATGTTGAGTTTTAAAATTACATCTAGTGCTTTAAAGGCCCGTATCCATTCACTTAGAATAGTAATGTTCTTAGTATATCTTGCGCATTACTTATTGTTATAGCAAAATTGGCCAGCTACTTTAGTCCACGTCAAGTTTAACGTGTTTAGTTCTTTTTGGTTATTAACAATGTTGCCAGAACAACCTAGTATTCGTAGCATTTAATACCTATTCAAGTAGAGTAATACTCAAGATCTTTTTTGTGCAAGAAATATGAAAATTATTCTTTAGTTTTTTTGGTTAGAAATAAATGGCGAATAAATAAATAGAAATATGTTTAGACGTTTTTGGAAAGAAACCCCTAGAGTATAAAATATAGGATGAAAGTTTGTTTCAAAATTCACCAATGTTGAAACAAAAACTATGAAAACTTATATTTAGGTTTTTGGTAAAAAATATAGACATATTTGCGTCAACGTTCTTGAAAATAATTCTTAAAAGGAGGAATAATTAGGGATTAAACTTTGTTTAGAAGTTCACCAATTTGACGTAAGCTCTATGAAAAATTGTGTTTGGCTTTATGAAACCCTTTCATATAATAAAATTAAAGTATCAATGAATTTACAAAATATAAATGCGTAAATTAGAATAACAATTTTTATTAACACGTTACATAATATGTATGAAAAATTACAAAGTGAATTTAATTTCCAGCTGTTCATTCATAAATCCCAAATTTAAATAGGAAAATATGACATGCAACCAAATATTTTTTCATTATAATTCTATTCTAAGAATGATATTATTTTTGTGCGCTCCATTTTTTTGATGGTATATTATATCTATGATCTAGACATAGTTTAATATGTTGAATTTAATCACTATATATGTATGTATTGTATATATATGTATCAATCAAATATGTATATATGTATCAATATATATATATATATATATATATGTAGAGTGTGGTCATAGATTAAAAATACAAGTTTGAACAGTTTGTCACTGATTTCTGAGCAGAGTGTATTGTTAGGTTTCTCTGAACTTCTCGGAAGACTGCTTAGCCTGCTATCAAATCATATGTTTTATATGTGTATTTTGTATATTCTGTAGCCTATGGTTTGGTGTAGAGTTGTTTGTTGAGTGTTGATGGTGTTGATTTCAATTTTCAATTCAAGTGTACAGGGTATAGCACCAGTGGAATGCTGTTTATTGTTTTTAAATTTTAATTTGTGCTCAAAAACAAACGCTTCATCTCGAAGGTAAGTGACCAAGTCAATTAGACTTCTATTGGACGAAGCAATTAAGATTTCGTAAGATTCCGAAATAATTTTGTGGAACAAGATTGCGCATTAGTCAGTAATGTGCGCATTTTAGATGCTTCTTCGAATAGCTAAAAATTACGTAGGGGGCTGTGGCCATCAAGAAACGCGTTACATACACAACATGAGGTGTGGGGTATCGTTTACATTCGGATCTAAAAATGTGTCGGGCGCATGAGGAATGTTAGACGCAGTCAGTGGCGCTTCATCTAAAAATGGAATGAGTGGTATTCTTTGCGTCTTGGCGTCCTCAACAGCTTGACGTTGGTTCGTACCATCGTTACGGTTATGTAATGGCCCTTCGAGATGCGATAACTGTGCACGTGCCTGCACGCGGCAGTTCCACGTCCGAGGTTCGCGCACGACGCGCACGCGGCAGCAAGCCTCTGGCAGTTTCCTAGCAACAAACTGTTGACGCTACTCTAACCCAATGAACACAAAAACACATGGTCGGTAATCGTCGTTACATCACACCATCACAGGCTGTTATTTTCGCGTGTTACGTTCATTGCTAGGGTTAACACTAAGCATTAACAATCAATTACCTAATGAGGGATTGACCAAGTGTTTTGTGTAGACTTTGAATGTTATCCATGTGGTAAGTTTTATCATCAGATCTAGTTGTAGCTAGCTTTCATTTCTGCCTTAATTTCCTTGGTTTAGCTCTCTAGCTGGGAGTAATAGCTGCTTATGAATAAATGAGCTTTAAATAAATTAGAGACCTCATGACCCAGTTTTCATTGTTATAGAAATTCTATAAATACTTTGCACTCAGACAGTGCTCTTGCTTCAGGCAATTTAATTATTTTTGCTTTTGTTAGGTATTATCTAAACTTTATATTATGATGCAATGAAACAACTTTTTCTTATGTATTAAAAAGACATATGAGGCATACTTAATTTACTTATTACATTTTTGAGTAGAGTAAATATAAGAATAAATCTTTATAACTGGTTTATAAATTATATAGCTTATCCACCTGTTTTTGGATTGCAATCTGTGCACATAGATTTCCCCCATTCCTCAGTAAGCTGGCTAACCTCTACCATTTAGATGTGCCTAGTATCAATTATTCCAATGCTATAAATTTACTAAAAGTTATGATCATTTAATCTTTTTCAGTTTTATTTTATGAAATTTAAATTTATCTACAATTTCATAATGTAAATATTTTACTTTCGTGTTTGAAATTATCTTAAAGTAGCTGTATCTTTATGCTTGCTTATCTCATAAATTAATAAACTATATATTTTTTGCTACCACTTTTTACAAAATGCATATGGTAAGGTCAATTGTGAAGTAATCTATTTGAGATGATTGAAAATGATCAACATTCAAAACATTTTGGCCAAGATTGTTTGTAAAATACTTGAAAGCTTTCAATTTAATGCCAAATTTAAAACATTGTTATACATATATACATTTAACAGGTAAATTGAAAAAAACATTAATATTACTTACATAGGTTTTTAGATACTAAATACAGAACATTGCATAGGCCATTTGCTATCTACTTTGCTGTATGTAAGATGGGTATTTTTCCTAATAAAATATTCTAATATAAACATAAACCTTTCAAAAGTCAGCAAATAATATGCATAACTGCATAAAAATCTATTTTCTTTAAAAATATTATAAAACAGACTTGTGAAACTAAGAAAAAAAGAATTGGTATGGAGTATTGTGTAATGAATTCCTATGCCATCATTAGTCATACCCTGCCTTATGTTGTCATTGATCTCTTCAAAAAGAGTTGGGAGTCAACCACATTCTTTGTACTTAAATACATTAGTATTTTAAAATATATTGTAGGTATGTACCAAAATATTGACAGTGTTGTTTGGATTGAATAGAATAATAAAGAAATAACAATATAAAGCCACACTTGTTTGATGACACAACAAACATGTAATGACAACACACACTATTAGGTAGATGTTAAGTGTAATCTTTATACCTGAAAATGATGTTGTTGAAATTTAAAACATTCTATTTTTATTTGATACTAGCTGTGCCCGTGACATCATCCGCATGTAATTTAACAAAAAGTTATTTAGTAGAAATAAAAGTAGCCTAAGTTACTCCTTATTACATCAGCTACCTGCCAGTGGAAGTCCGCTCAAAATTGGTGCATTAGTCGGAACAAACAGACAGACAGACAAAAATTGTAAAAAATGTTATTTTGGTATATGTACCATATATACATTCATATGCATGTAGTAAAAAATGGTTATTTTAATATTACAAACAGACACTCCAATTTTATTTATTAGTATAGATGGAAACTAGTTGGTACAGCAAATGTTATTCAGGAAAATAGTTTATGATTATAAAGTTTATGAACGACATGTCTCCTATGCCACTTATTTGATCTCATGATAGCTTTGAATCATGGTCTTTGCAATAAAAATATTTATGACCTAAATTAGTCAAGTTATTCAGAAGCATCACAATCACTATAAATGAAACAGTATAATCATATAAAGATATTGCAAAGAACGCAGTGAACAAAGCCTGAACAGAAGTAAAACAATAAAGATTATGTAATCTATTACATATCACAATGTATATATATTATTGAATTAATAATAATTCAATGTTGCCACATATATATTTAGTGTCTCATTTAAGTTTATTATAAATGAATGTTAAAAATGTAAACTGTAATGCAAAAATTTAATTTAACTGCTACACCTAAGCCACACATATTTAAATTTATTTTTTAAATAATTATAATGATAAATTATGATTCCGTAACATATAATTTGTTTTAAAGACAGATTTAGTTATAGATTACAGGTATATTATTACATAATTGTGTAAAATAAATACGAATTTTATTGCTAAATTTCACAAGTTATTAATAGTTTCAAAATATTGCATTTAGAACTATGTGGACAGTAATCTCAAATATGAAATATAAAATTTTAACTGTCCACAAGATATTTTGTTTTTTTTTGTGTAGGTAATGTTGATTGCGAGAGAGCCTTTATTACATGTATGCAGAATTACAGGAAATTAATTGAAATATACATTAAATGTTGTTGAAAGCTGATAACGAATTTAAACAATTCCCTGTTATTTATTAATAAATTGATTTATTGTCCTCATGTGTTAGAATTCCCTTCCATAAATTATCTAAATTACAACTAATTATTGTATTACGACATAAATCATGAGGATGTGCAAGTCCATTGACAGTAATTTACGATTATGATGTCCAATTCTATGAAATTGCTTATTAGTATTTTAATACTGTTAAGTGGTTAATTATTATATTATTTTTTGTTTGAAAATGCATGCCTCTGAACTATAACTTTAGAGTTGATGAAATACAGAGAATGTGCAAATACGACTAAGCAAATACATTGTGTCATACGATGACGCCACGCCAATTGCGTAGCCACTGCTTTAATTGCTTTGCTAGTTATACCATAGATCGCGCGTAGTGATAAGTACTAAGGTGGCTGTGGGTTGCACAGTGGCTGCTCACCCTTCATTAGGGTTGCCAACATTGATCAATTATCTTGAATTCATAAAATTTATAAACTTAAATACAAAGTACATATTTTCATATATCATCAATCATTAGTCCCAACACTGTATGACATGATCATAGTTGTATCCTATCCGAACCAAAACTATAATTATTTATGTTTTATTAAAATATAGAAGGACACTGATTCTATTATCGGATTAGTAAATGGTGTTAGTTAGATGCTATGGTATGTTTCTGAACATATTCTTTAGTGTAATTATATTCTAATGTTACTTTAACTATTATATAAACTGCGTAATTCTCGTAAATAAGTGCTTGAACACCTTCTGTGAGGTTGTTTTCCGTTTAATATAAAATCTCTAATTAATATGTGATATATTTTTAAGAAGTGCGGTGGTATTTCTCTTGCTGACTCTTCTCCGGTACAATTATTAATTTTTTTTTTATGTAAAAGGCGGGCAAACAGGTATACGGTCCACCTGGTGGTAAGTGGTCACCGTCGCCTATGGACATGTGCAGCGTCCAAGGAGCTGCAAATGCGTTGCCGGCCTTGAAGAAGTCGATTTACACTCTTTTTGAAAAACTCCATATCATAGTAGAGACGAAAGAGGACGCATAGGGAGCCTACGTTTCTCCGGATACTTAAGTCCTCTAGGCCGTCTGTAAGATTGGGATCGTCGACAATTCGAACAGCACGCCGCTGTATGGAGTCAAGACGGCTTAGTTGGTAACTGGGTGCACCGGCCCAAAGATGAGAGCAGTACTCCATATGTGGTCGAATTTGGGCCTTGTAGAGCAACAGGCGCTGCTTCGGCGAGAAGTGAAGAGAAGAGATTATGATAGTTCAACAGAAAAAATGAAAAAATATAGGTATATCGTCGGTTGTCTAAATACACGCAAATATATATTATACTTAACAAGAAGAATAAGTCCATATTACCTTACAAATAATATTATTATTTGGCCGTCCGAAATAGTAATTGAGTCAAAACTAACGTGCGTTAAGGCTAAAATTTGTTGACGACATCGAAAATTGATTTTGACTATATGCGTGTTAGCTCAATACGTAGTTTGAGGCTCACGTGACCCCGTGACATACTTGTTTATAGCGAAAATTAAATGCGACACTATGAAAATGTGTCAAAAAACGTTTTAGTTCATTAACCGGATTGTATATGCATTTCGATGCAATTAATCACGAGACAAGGTAATAGAGGCTGTCCGATAACACTGTTGTCATACAAAGTACTACCTTCTGATGACCACGATGGAGCTATTACTGAGTTTAGACTAACGACGTCACATCTATTGTATATCGATATCATAGCTGAAGATTTTTAAGGTACGTTTAAATATTATTCTACAAATATAGGATAATAGTAATTCTTTATAAATTTATATGTGAAAAATCTTATAAATAGATAATTTATTTAAAAAAATCCTTACAGAGATTTTCACTTTGTTTTTTCACGTTAATCTCAGGAACTGTCATTCTGATTTTCTTGATCTTTCAAGGATTGTCGTATTTTTTTATTACATTATTATTTATGTATTTTCGTTTAGAACTGTTGCGTATTGCTTAATATAGATTCACAGATTTGTAGGATCATTGATGAAAACTTAATATTTAATTTAATCCTTCGGATTCTTCAATCAGAAATGTTTTACTTGACATTAAATTCCAATACCTTCAATCTGAAAATTTAAAATATTATGCGAACGACATCAGTTCTGAATCAATTACATTTCTAATAAAATGTACATTATCTAAGGTCTCTGATATAAAGTGCAGGTACAATCCTAGAAATGTAGTCATGGTTTTAGATTATCTCCATTGACTCAACAAAGTCTAGGGCCGGAAACTATAGTAACTGTGATTCTACAGTTAAAATTACGTAACATGTTTTCGCATTTGAGGTGTCTACTTTCCTTCATGATAGATTGGAATATATTTGGTAATGAATATATTCCATCTTCTTCGTGTTATGTGATGACCTCAGCACTATCTACAGACAACACAAAAACTGTACTTATTTGAATCAGATACAAAAACCGTTACCTGTTTATTTATAATCTGTTTTCTATATCTAGCAATTACAAAAAAGATCGAGACATAAAAGACGATCAATGTTTTCTGAAACTAAATGAAGCATAATGAATAAAGAAGCACTACATGAATGATTTTTATAAGATATAGTCTGCTAACTACAATAATGGATATAGAAATAATAAGAACCGACACTGTACATGTAATCGATGAAAAATATCCAATGCATATACCTATTTGGGTTATCTATGGATATACTAAATTCTACCCAAAAACTAATAACTTGGCATGTGATCTACGAGACAAAAAAGTTTTGGGAACGATGTTGTGGATAGGGATGTTTTGGATATGAATCTTCGGATCTAGATATGATAGAATAATATTTTACCGGTTTCGATTACGGTTACGAATATGAAATGGTTTCGGATTATCCGATTGTTTTGTATGATTTCGGTTACGGTTAATGTATCGACAAGGTGACAGTTTGACTTTTGAAATTATTCAAAACTTTTTTATCGGATTCGATTACGGTTTCGGATATCCGTCATCTGTTACGGTTATGGAGGTCCATAACATCCCCGGTTGTGGACTATGTAACAGTTTGTTACCGACATCTAAATTCGAAAATTCCAAATGTAAGAGATATTTATGCGCTTATGACTTTGTCACGCCATATATTTTGATGTTTCCTAAGTCATTCGGCCATAAAGTGTCGAATTGTCTCGAGTCCTGCCGAGCCACAAACCCAGTAACCGTACAAGTATAAAAATAATTATGTTAGTGCAATAATACATACATTAATTAGTCGCAAATTAAATGCATTGTAAAACTGTATCAATGTGAAGGCGACACATTGATTGCAGAGAGACAGACAGTGTATGTAATATTTAATTAAAAATTGAAAGTTGTTCAGTACAATTTCGTCATATTGAAGTTATGTAACTTACGGGTAAATAGCATTTCTCTGTCTAGTTTAACAACCCGTTACATGAGCTCTGTCTCTTTCCCGGGGGCGCTTTCTAGGTTAGTGTACTTTTGGTTTTATCTCATCACTAATCACAAAACATAATTGTCTCCGCAATGCTCATTCTCTTACAGATCCGTAATCCACCACGACGGCCAAGTGCAGATTCTCAAATGTAATACTTGTTTATTTATTATTTTAACACTCACCTTCGAAAACCGTATCCTATATACTCGGGTAGGTTTCCTCGCGATGTTTTCCTTATGTAACTATATTGTACTATACAAAAGTAAGTTCATGCAATTAATAAAATTCTTAACTATTTTATTTTTACTGTCAATTTAATATTGATTTTTGTAATTCTTGCTTAATTCAATTTAAATTGATTCTATTTACTATATACCTTTGCGTCAGAAAGTGGTATCGAGCCTCTGCAAACTAAATTAGTTAATAGCAGCAAAAACCTTCAAAATCAATACATTTAATTTTGACGTCAATACCTTAGTTAAATGCCTCATTTAAAATATTGTAGCCAAGTCTGCGAATCCAAACAAATATTCGGTTGTCATACCAACGCAAATTTGATCCAATCGATTTTGCCAAATCTTTTTTAAGCTCGAAGCCTCTGTAGTTATATCATGAGTCGTTAAAATACCTGGCCACGAGTCACTATCAGTAGTTACCATTAAGTACTCTATAACTTGACTCAACCTCGTTGAGTAAATATGCAATGAAGGTCAAGGAGCATTCGTATTAACAAATGAGATTTCCTATTAAGCGTTCAAGGCGAGAATTGTTTCCGTCATGCTTTGGTATACATGGGTCATCATTTAAGTGATTTTTATTAAGACCCTTCAGGATCTTCTAGTCATGGGTTCTGAACGTAGGCCACGGTATTACGGTTTACAGGAGTCTGGTTCGAAGATCTTTGTCTTCAGTGAGGTGATAGATGCGAAACATATACAGACGATCTTATAGAAAAATCTATTCGAAATCAGCGAAAGATGTAAACTTCGGAAAACTAATAAGGAACGCATTCTACATTCTACATTCGCGTTGGAAAGAAATGCCAATTTTACTTCTATTTGCTTTACCTTGTGAGTTCTTTGCGATTAGTCTCGAGATATCTAGTAGCTACTCTTTCGCTTGGAATACATTTTTTGACTCAATATATTCACGTTTAGCATATTGAATAATTCACACTTATATTTACATGATTCGATGCGGTTGATTTATCCATAATGAAACACAAACGTGAACTTATTTATTTTGACATCACAACTATGCTTCAACATTGAACTTGACTCGTGAAACTTTCGAACTTTGTACTTAGTTCATGGGCAGTAATCTAAAACTTTGCTACGGCGTGTATAGTTGCTATCAACAAATATAGTTTTCGCGAAAACGAATATATCTAAAGCTGGGGCTGAAAATAATGTTGGGAGGGATCTCTCCGGATTTAGGTCAGCGGAGTTTCATAGGTTGTACAGAGAATAATAGTGAGATCGAGTTAGGGAAAACGGTTCTCATTTCTCCAAAGGTTTACCGTAACAATGAATGTAGTTTATGACCGTAATTATAAACATGGATACTACTGGCAGCTGCTATAAGCATCGTAATACGTTAAGTTGGAGACAGTTTATTTATTAAATTGATTTAACATTTCACAGTGTGCCAAGGTCGGCCGATGTAATGCGATTGCGTTGTTATGCGATAATTTATCTGAGATATACCTTTTTGCTTCGAACGTATTCGTAATAATGTTCCCGGTGTAGAAATATTCTGATAATTTTATTCAAACCGAATCGCGTCACGCATACTATTGGTGTTACGCCTTACGTGTTTCTGTTTATATAATCGGCGTGTTTTATAAAAAAAAACCCGTAAAATTACCGGAATCCAAAATATAGGTAAAGGTCATATCACATTTAATTAAATATTCTTAACCGTCGAGTATAATGTTTGTCTCGATCGTTTAATTCATTCAATTCCTTTTAATATATTATTACCATTTAAGTTCATATTGTGGGCGTATGATAGAACGTCATATTGACTTTAGTTTCTTGGTCGGCCACGCGGCGGTAATATCTTTGATGTTATGAAAATCCAAAGACAGCAGTGATCATTTACCATAAGGTGGCCTGTTTGGTGTTTGTCGACTATTCACTTAACACATTCAGTATAGCGCGGATACAATATTTGAACATGATTTTTCATAGTGGTCATTATTCTGTCAATAAGTACTGCACAGATTACAAATAATCACAGGCCACCTGATCGTAAATGTTCACTTTGGCCCAAGCGAATCTTTAATGTCACTCAGGAGCTGCCGCTCAAGAACGAAGCTTGACAGTTCGCAAGCAGGTAAAAAACTTATCATCGTACGGTTTTCATTGCGACGTATTTATACGCGTCAGCAGCCCCAACACATTAAGAGTACTAACATGAATACTTAGGATTCTTGTAAGGATGTGCTCTACTGAATTATTATTGAGGATTAGGCTTATCGATATAACTATGGTAATACTCTTTTGGGCGAACCGTACAAAAAGATCACTCATTAAATGAAAGTAAAAAAAATATTTCAAACGTGTTTTTGTATCCGACGGCAAGTAGAGAATACGACATACAGTTCGCGGGTATGCAGCCTTTGTAGATCCAACTGTTGTATGTGTACAAAGTTCAATTTTGCTATGTAAAAGTTAAGGACGTTGTCAATGTCAGCCTTACCTTCAGTCATTTCACATGGTTCAGTTAATTAGTTACTTTACTTAAATAGTAAAAAAATACCTCTTTTTTTCATATTTTAGTATAGACGGGAATTGCAATTGTTGCTTAGCAATTGTTAACTAAATGTGACTATAGGGTCTATTTTCCCTGACGATCTGGTGCTTCGGTTTGTAGTAGACCTTTCGAAGGCAGGGTCCTAATGTCTATTTCTTCTCGGTAATAGACCTTACTCTGATCTAGTTCGTAATGATGCCTAATACCACCCATGGAATGTTAGTGAGTTAAATAAATACTACTATGTAACGTTATGTTAGTATTGTGGAATTATCCGTCCTTTTTTATACGCTTTATATATTACCTTGACTTATATGTGTATACCTTAACTTATAAAGTAACTAACAGAAAACTTAGCTTTAACATAAAAAAGCGTGAGGTTCTGGATATCAGATGTTGAAAGCACCTCACGCTTTTTATTTTATATATCACAGAAACATTGTTTACTTATATAGTAAAGCATGTTTTATTGTATAAGTGTGCGTTGCGTATTCCACCTACGTAACAACCAAACAAATCACACATTGAAAATTGATTGGCAGGATGTACCTGTAGCGACAGGTCAAATCTTGTATAATCTTGTATATTTTCATCTCAGAAGCTTTCCGAACAATAATAAACAATTTCATACCTAACCATACTTTATTAGGTTTTCGCGGGCGGAAAAAAAATATCTCGCCCAGTGTAAAGACCTCAATGCCCTTAACTTTTGCACTTCTCTTTCGATTGTGGGGTGGAGGGAGTATATAATAAGGCATTTAGATCCAGGTTACAGATATGTATTTTAATTGAATATGCTCAAGGCGTATAAAGAGCTCCTGAAAGATGAAGCTAATGAAAGAGAAAACTATAAAATTTTTCGTCTGTGCTTAATATGAGTGAGAGTGCGTGAACTGGTGTTACGTACATGCCCACTAATGTCAATTGGAAAAAGTAATTTATATTCTTCTGATTTCAACCTCAATATCTCTAAAATAAGGGCTATGAAATTATGTTTAGTCAGTATACGAGAAATTGAATTTTGACTATTGTTTAGGGAGTAAAAAGGATATTTTTGGATCATAAAGGACAATTTAAAAAAAATATGCGCTGTACACCTTACCAATATTATTTTTTACACTTTTTACAACTTTAATGATTTTAAGTTGCGGAGAATAGTAATTTACAACAATGTAAAAAACTTTTTTATTGGAATTTTGCTACTTTTAATATACCAATCGATAGAGAATGAAAAACTAAATAAAATGTTGTATGTAGTGCCTTTACGCCCTTTGAGCCGAGAGGTATCGATGTCTATAGATATATCTATATACAATGTTTAAAACTAATATTTTCATTCATAAAATAATACTAGAAATAATTAAATAGTATTCGTTTTTTACTCTGTTGTTAAAATTAAGTCTTATTCTAATAACATAGCGATATAGCAACACTCCACAGATACTATTTGATTTCTATTTTTTTTTCTATAATTGGTTTATTCTCGATCCTCACGTTAGCCGACATTATTGAAATCAATAAATGCTTGTTGTATTCCTATTACGAACGAATAGTAGTATTGTTTGTGTAATAATTTCCTGTCATTTATTACAGATGGCGCCTATGCGCGGCGAACGTGGCGGGTCACCGGCGCGAGGCGCACGCGCCTCTCTGCCACTACCTCGCCGACTAATCCGACAGATCGCAAGACATGTCGCATCCAGTGGCCGCTCACTCCGCCGGTTGGAGGTCTCCGGCCGCATCATCGACAACTTCGACGACATAGACGGTGTATCGGATGAATCGGACTTCGAGACGCAGCAACCTGCGTGAGTGCACCCGTGGAATTAACCATTCGAAATTAAGGATTTAGTCTTGAAAATGCCGTATATATTTTATTTGGGGAAAGTAAATAGTGTCACTAAGATTTTCAACGTCCGAAATGATCACTATGATTGTCACGTGTAACTTAGTGCTAATTTCACCACTATGCCTAGAATTCTTGGAGAAGGTAAGTAAGCGTTCTTTGATACGATTGATGAGGACTCTTGAGTTAAAGCGCATTTTTCCATTACAGCGAGGTTGGAACCCTTTTACACCAGAACTATGGATGTTACAACATATTTTAATTCTATTTTTTACAAAACACAATCACTAGGATTCTTCGAGAAATATTTTTTCTTCGGTTTTCAGATCACAAAAGCGTATGATTTCAATGCTCTCTAAGAACTTTGTATTTGCCTTTATGTCTAGCATCTTTCAAGCTTTATATAAAATTATCTATTGGAGTAATTTTATTTTCAGTAAAGGTGATCGGGGCTTGTTATAAAACTTCTAGCTTAATTAGTTTTGTAAGGATTACTAGAAACCATATATGTAGAGTCGTTGCTATATGGAATAGACTGCGCAGTGCTTGTTTGCTGGTACAAAACAGCTTCCCACGATTAGCGCAAGTGTACATTACATTTCTTGGTACCTGTCGATCGAACTAACATCAGCGGTATTCTAACGGAAATGGAGTGTTCTTCGAGAACCCGTTCCATCGTCACCCCTAATTTTGATTTACCGCGATGAGTGTATGAATGCCCAAAACGGGGCGACCACGTACGGTGAAGTGGCGTCTCATCTTTACTCAATTTACGCAGTGAATGTAGGTATGTAGGGGGTATAATAAAAAACGCAAACCCTCCACCTTCCTATCCTACGTTTAATTTTAAATAACATTCGATCATATTTTTTGTGAACATAGTGAAAATTTCTGACGGCACTCATTTATTTTAATTGATATGGAAATAATAATCGAGCTAGCAATTCACCTCATATTCAGGAGCGAAGAAAACACACAGGAGGTGAAATGAAATCATATATTTATTGCTACTTTTGAGTTTTGGAATGGTACTTCCATTATAACCAAAATGTAAGACCAATTAAAGCGAATAGTATCGCGGATCAGCAGATTCTGTAGTGAACATATATTTTGAGTAATGTTTGTTCATTTAAGATCCACTACATATAAATAATAATCAATTATGCAGAGTCTCGTGAAGTACACCTTTGTCAGAACGAAAAACTTGTGATTTTGTTGTGGGCGGTATTTGAATGAGCGCCGGTCGCGTCTCTAGGTTCTCTAGAAACATCGGTGACGATCGAATATAATTACCTAGTCATCATGAGTGTTTTCTTACTTTTTGTACTTACATACGCCATAATAACTTGCGAGACACTACGCTATAACGGTTATGTTTACGATTTAAACGTGTGAGACCACGAGTGTTTGTAGATAGATAGCTGATATTTATTCAACCTTGTTTCGATTGAACGTAACATCAGTGCGTAGTAAATTTAATTGTTATAATCGACGAGTTAGTTATTCGGGACACAATTAAGAGGTAGGCATTTAGCGACTAAGCTTTTCGGCGCTCAGTGACACCGTCGATATTAATCATTGAGATAAAATTAAAATGATTGCATCTGCGAATATTATGCGTCAGATCGGACCGCGTCTCTGACGGGGCGCTACATTAGGAAGTGACAGCACGTGGGGTATAAATTTATAACCACAACTATGTATGTCTGTGTATATTATAACGTTGTCTGTGTGTATATAACGTTGGCAAAATCACTGCAAGCCAGTGATGCTAAGGTATTTTCAAGCGACACTTGGTTCTTACATGTAATGTGAGTTTTTCATTAAATGGTCGATCGTTTGTTACTACCGATATCATTGTTGTCATTGTAACGGAAATGCTCAAGCCAAAGTCAAAGTAAAAAGGAATAATACGATACAATAGGCAATCGTATCGTCTGAAGTCAATTTTTAAATATGTTTTGAACACTGTTGGCGGTTTAAATAATCATGGCACATAAAAAAATGTATTGCATTAGGATTACAACTGTTTCAGTAAATAATAATACTGATAACACAAGATCCATTTGTTATGGGTCAGAGGGTTTTTTTTTACGTAACGAGCTTGTTGTGTCCGTAAAAAGTATTATGTTGCTTTTTACTAAGTATTAACACTGCGACATAGATTGGTGACGTCCAGACTTACAGTTACGTCTAATCTCCAGAATTGTTTCCTTCATATGATATATTGAGGTCATCAATCAATGAGAAGTTAAAATCGCGCTTCTAGTGATAAGTGTTATCATATTTTAGGTTACCGGGCAAGACACAGACCTTGATAAACTACTTGCGTGATTGATGTTGAAATTTGAAGCATTTGAATGGGTCACATGTCGTCCTACTGCGTAGTACGTCATATTTTCTAGCTACGATCAGCTACGATTTCTAGTTAAGTTTCGGATAATTTCAGGTAGAGGCAGAGTCTAAATAAAGCACATTATGCGTGATTCACGCTGACCGAGCCGATACATTAGCCATGTCGTTCTCATTTTAGATAGTTTTTATTATTTAATTTTTTTTCTGTGTTTATAATACCACATAAAACCTAGAAACAAAGTCAAATTTTGTAAATACATTATATATTTTTTCCAAGTCGTAAATCATCTAATATCCGTAACCGAAATTATCCGAAAGAATCGGATAATCCGAAATAATTTCATATCCATATCCGGCTCCGAAATTTCATATCCATAACATCCCTAATCTGGATACCATAGATTGATGTATAGAATGTTCTATGTTGGAATATTCGTACTATATGAATTTGTTAAGGCAGCAAGAGTTGTTTTTTAAAAGAACTCGAACTTCATTCAAAGATGTGAATCATGATATAGCTTATTAAATTTTGAATATCTATGTCCATAACCGACGGTGACCACTTATCATGAGATGGCCCGTCTGTCTGCCTTTTCGTTTGCTCTAAAGGCTGTAAAAAAAAAAATTATTCGGTACATGTCAATTTTCTTTTCAACACTGAAACTTGAGTTTAAATTTAAACTTTCATTAATACATGTAGGTTAATACAATCAACGACCGTCACCCATGCGAACACTGCTTTTAGTAAAAAATATTTTTTCGCACATGTCTCGACTAATGGACAGCTTAATTGTAGGTACGTGTATATATATACAAAGAAGTCTGTCGTCCGTATATATAGGTAATCAAAATGTTTTTAACAGGGTGGCGTGTGGTGGAAACGCTGGTAACTTGCCGCCAGCCGACCACGACGATGACCTCACTAGCCTGAGCTGGTTACAGGATAGAAATTTATTAAGAGGTACACGTTAGCATACTAATACTATTGCGTGCAAAAATATTCAAAGCGGACGTGCACACGCGCGCACACGCACATAAATGCACACTAGGGTTTTGTGTACATTCGTCTGCTTAGTTTAGACATCGACTCCTACTACAATTGTAAAGTCTCGGGGTGCTCGTATCAAAACAATATGTATATGTATATGTAATTTGTGGAGATCAATAAAACTATTGTTGTTGAAATATTTCACTCCCGACTTTATTGAATTGATCGGTGAACGAACTTTGAACGGCAATTAGAGATTGCTTCGGAATTACCTTGGCTATAAAATGGTAGTGCTAAATCAAGTCATTTGAGACTGAAGTCTTAAATTAGATAGTTCTAATAGTAGACGAGACGAGGATGTGTTTAAGGAGCTCCTCCCGTCCTTCAGTTCAAGGTACTGCTTTGTTTGTGTTGAATTCAGAATCTGCTGCCTGTGGAACAACTGAGTGGGGCGTGTTATTTTTTTCTGTCTGTCTAATCAGCAGAATGCTTCCGACAATCAACCGTGATTTTTTTTTTCTTTATATTTTTTTTACCTTTCCGATTGCAATGAATGAAAGTCTATTGAGAAGCATCTTTATTGATCATTAATCTATTAACCGGCGTCGAATCGGTGCGACGCATCAATCTTTAGCATCAAGGAAGCGATATTCGTCCTCCGATGTTTTATACGCGTCTTCCAACGTATTTGTAAATAGATACACGATAAGTAGGTTATCTGCTTGACAGATTAAAATTTATTTTAAGAACAGCTCTACCGCGATTTATCACTGGTTCTATAACGCCAAGTTCAAATTTAAGAATATATATGGTAACGCTGCTCGTTCGATTTTTAAAAAGTTTTGTGTTACCAATCTCATCCGATGACTTGTTTTTATGAAAAAAAAAATGACCAGTTTAGTGATACTTTTAAGTAATTATAAACGATTGCTAACTTTTATCACGGCTAGCAAATTTAAAAACGTCATCGGGTCAGGAGAATAAATATTCGGGTATCGTATGTTGATTAATTTATCCCACAGCCTCTGTTGATTTGAAAATCCCGTATCATTTGGATTGCATAGAGATATAATATTTGAGTATCCATAAAATCCCGGCACTAAATATGACCATCTAATAACAAGACTTCTTCTTTACAGGCATAAATTTGACAAAAGGCGACATGGAGGATCCCAAAGTGCTCGGCAGTCAAGTCATCGCCAATGTGAGTGGAGCAAAAATATAGCAACAAAATCTATTAATACCAACTTGTTCAGATAAGACCCGACGTTGCCGTATTATAAGTCATAGATTCCTGGCCAATTTTGATACTTTGTAAGCAAACGCGTCTATTTCAAGATTACGAAAAGGACATTTTATAATTTTGTGTGTACAAGTGTTACGTTTAATGCGATACAGTACTGTTGATATATGATGTTTACGTTCAACAAGTCGTTTCTGTTCGTCGTATGAATAAAAATTATTGTACCAGTGACCTCGTTTCGAGAATTGTCCTGTCACTATTACTACGTTCGAGAGTTGTACTTGCGCATATCATGTTTGATTGCGTGTACAACGCTGTACGAGTTATTTCAAGTTACATGGGTAAATTAAGCGGAAAACTACACTTTTCTCCTACAAAGACTTCAGCCAAGGGTTGGGGACTGGTGACATAAATTAATCGCTCCGTCTCTGTATCAAATTCACTGGACATTTGCGAATAATTTCAAACATTATAGTCTGGAACTAATATATTGGCAACGCCTGAATTTACCTTAAATTTTATTCAGGTGTGTTCAGATTATTTTCAAAACTATCTGAAGTCCTTAGTCATGAGCGACAAATCAAATAATTTGTTTGATGAATAACATGAGCAACTGTAGTCGATTGATATTTTTAATATAGTAGTGTACTAATATTGAATAGTAACAGCTTTATAATTACATTCGTGTCGATCAATAGTAATCGTGTTGCTGAAATTACTTCATTGGCTTGATCGCGGGTCTGTATTAGTCAACGGTCCTAAGTAAATTGATTATAGATCAGATCCACAGGCTGCATTAACTGTTCAGTTACCACACCCGATAACTCTCTCGTGTATGTTGAATCATTGAAACGAACACTAGTGCATTTGGAGAATAAGTAATCAACATAACCAATACTTTCCTAACATTAAGTACATTGCATAGCCGTTTATATCAATATATTTTTTCTTTTTTATACAAATTGCGATGTAAGTAGTGAGAAACAACTCCTTTTATACCCAATACGTTTGTTTTATATAAAGAAGAATGTATTTGCGTGTCCTTTTGCCAATATCTATTTGAGATGTCCTCACCGTGTATTTCAGAGTGAAACAAAAACGCCCCCACCCGTGGTCCGTGTCCCCTCCCCGCCGCGAACGCCGTGCAAGGCGCCGCCGTCGCCCGTGAGCACCGCGACGCACACTAAACCACCGTACTCGTTCTCGTGCCTCATCTTCATGGCGATAGAGGCGGCGCCTGCGAGGGCGCTGCCCGTCAAGGAGATATACGCGTGGATCGTGAGACACTTCCCGTACTTCAGACACGCGCCGCAGGGATGGAAGAACAGCGTTCGGCATAACCTGTCGCTTAACAAGTGCTTTCACAAGGTTAGTATTTATTTTTTTCTTATAAGTCAGTGCTTACAACCCCTCATGGGAGTACGCGAGTGAAGCTGTCCCTTATATAAGGTTAAAATTCGTGTCGGTGTAAAGTAATTAGCTTTTATTTCGTATTCGTGTGAAAATGTTTTTGTAAGTTTAACAGTTTATTCGGTTTGAGGTACTGCCGCCCCTTCGCTAGAACATCTAGCTACCGTGGAGCTGCTTAAGCAATGTTTATTTGCTGCAAAAATAAAACGTATATGTCAAATTGTACAAACAGTTCAATTTTGGTCGTACTGGGGCGGCCTAGAATACTCCCCCAAAACCCATGCTGGCAGCACAGTGTATCGTAAGTGGCGACAGAAGCCAGCCTGCTTCTTGGTAAGGCTTCACGTGCGAATTATATTATCAGTACTTATTATTCAGTCATTAATATTATTGCTGGTATTATTATCTTTCCGTGAAGCCTGCCTGGCTAGCTACCACCGTCCTGCTTCAGTCAGCCGCCAAACTACTCTTCGTATTCCGGCTGAGGGCTTGAGAGCCAGTACTTTCTTTCTGTCTTGTCATTTCTTGGCCGAAAACGCATAAGTAATAGCTTAGGTCTTGCTGATGCCCACGGGCGACGGTAACCACATACCATCAGGTGACTCGTCTACTCGTTTGTCGGCTATTAACATAAAAAATGGGAGGTGAAAAAAGTTTTAGATGCATGAGATAATTATGAAAAATATAGATATACTGTTTTCCAAAAACGTCTACTTTTTCTGAGTTTTTTTAACTGTGAATCTAGTGCTAAGTGTACATTAATAATAATATTATATATAGAGGGCATAATTATTCTTTTTTAATGTGATATTTCTTAGTCTTAAATGGGTTTATAACAGATTGGGATCTGTATCCCGGTCTAATATAACTATTTTTTCTTTTTGTCACGGCCAAAACAACAAGACCGACTTTAATGTGGTCACAGTAAGATAACATAGTCATAGCTTGATATATCCGCCGTATACTAAATTTTAGGTGTACCTAAGTAAATTGTAATCTATTGTATATGTATATAGTTTTACAGAACTAAATTTAAACAGGGAAATGTCAAAAAAAATTATCAGCCATTCATTCAGAGAGTACTAATTTAGATCTGGGATAGTTTCGGATGGGGGCAAAATCTAAATAAAACACGTTATGACCGGTTTTTGCCGACCGAGCCGATACACTAGCCGCGTCGCTCTATTTTTAGACAGTTTTTATTATTTTATTTTCAAGGCTAGTGCTTTTTTCTGTGAACATAATATCTACAAATAAAGTCCAACCCTTTGAATACATTATGTATTTCCCAGTCGTAAATTATGTAATATGCGTAACCGAAACCAGTAAAATATTCATATATCCGTGTCCATATTCAGATCCGAAATTTCATATCTATAACATCCCTAATTTAGATGCATCAAATAGACTGCATATTTCACAAACTGATAAATGAGTGTTGAACGTTTTGTTGTTTTTTTAATTGTAGGTGGCCGCTGCACCCGGACTGGGTAAAGGATCACTGTGGACAGTCGACCCCCAACATCGCGCTACATTGATACAGGTATACATTACTTTATCATGTTTTCCACTCTCCGATATATCTTCAAACCGAAGGTATACTATCCCATGTCCGCTGAGTGTTCAAATTTTAAATTTAAATATTGGTTATATACACACTTTTATCATTTTTTTTGTTTGCAGTACATCTGGAAAAAATTATGTCATTTAATGGAAATAAATCAATAACAATTTGATTAAAATATAATTGAAAAGATATATCATGACTACGTGTTTAAACGATCAATAGATAACCTTTTTAAAATCTTCCAGTAAAAATATTTAAATTTTTGTGTCTGATACTACCGCACCCCACAAAATCGTCTACAATATACATTTAGTGTATGGGCACAATGTTTGTTACATATAAAGATTTTTTTTTTACAGGCGTTCGGTCGACAACCGATGCCGCAAGTCGAACCCGAGCCGGTGACTGCGAGCGTGGACGTGGCGGTGGGCACGGACGCGGACGCGATCATGCGCACCGGCTGCGGCGCGGACGTGCCGGACGGCGGCGAGGCGGGCAAGAACGCGCCGGATCCCGTCCTGTTCCCGTATCTCGCTCGCCGACTGGCCGCGGACACTCGTCCCGAGCCCGGCGCGGACGAGTACCTAGCGGCGGCCACCGTTCTCGCCATGAAGTACGGACCGGCTGTGCTGGATCAGGTATTGTGTTTTTAATTTTAAGCAAACGTAAACAACCAACACATTAATCGTGTGTACGATGTATAATTTATGTATAGCCTTTGTAATAGTGGTGGTACGTGATGACTTATTACTGAATCCGAATGGTCTAGTGGGGGAAAAATTAAACTACTAGTACTCAGAAATAGAGGACTGGACTAGTAGATTTTTATTTAGAACCTTGTTTGCTACAGTGTGTTATAAAAGTTAATTTTCCGCCAATCAAAGTAATAATAATAATTTAGATTCTACGGGCAGAGACTGCGCGGAAGATATCTCCTGATCGACCAGTGATCAGAGCAGTCGACAGTAACTCCAAATAGACCGCAGCAAGTTGGTTCATGGCACCAAATGTCAGACACTGCCGTAACGAACGATTAACAGTATTCCATCTGTCGTTGAAGCCCATAAGGCATTTCGTTCGAGTGTCGTTTAACAAAGTCCCTTGACGGCAGCTGCCGCCGGCCGCCCACCTGGTGATATCGAGGTGCGCGCGCGATGAGCACTCGTACAGCGGCGGCGAGGAGCGACGCACCGCCGAGGCGTTGCTGCACCTCGCCGGCCTGCCGCCGCAGTGCAGCTAGCACCGTTCGCCTTCGGCCATCCCTCGAGTTAACTGCACGCCATTAACGTCGAGTCCTTCGAGCGGGTGTGTTGTGCGACGTCACAGCGGGCGATTTCAGAACGCAACTTCGCCCGTGCTAATAATTAAAGCCGGCTCGTGCGGGTGCGTTGTGTGACGTCATAGCGCGCGGTCGCATGCTTGTAACGGTTCAGACACTATCGATTTGACGGGATTGTATATAAAGGAGCGCTAATGTACAGGTGTACTACCCTCACATCGAACGTTTTCAGTTGTACACATCGCTTGATCCAATGAACAGGGTATCGACAGACGGTGTAGATTTTTTCACAACAGTTAATTTAATTAATGTCGACATTTACGACATTCCGCGTCGTTATAAGTAATTGGTTATACAGAGCACACATTATTATTTTTAAAACTGTTAAATTTTTTGGTATCTGAGTACGTACGTATTGGTTTTTTTTTTTATATTCCAATTGCATTATTTTAAGCGTGGCTTACTTATTGTAATGATATAGAATTAATAACAAAACACATAGGTCTTAATTATTTTTCACTGTAAGTTTATTTAATCTTTATTTGAGTGCAAACGATGTCATTAGAGAGTTAATCGGTATTTTTCTACACTATAAATTTGAACAAAAATCTACTATTATATATGTGCCTTGTCATAATTATATTTATCTCATTCTCACATAAACAGTTCGTCACATATAATATTGTTATATAATTTTGATAAATTGACATTAGACATTTTCCCAGCGTGTCATTCGCTTGCTTCTTAATTTTTTTAGGCAAACAAAAATGCAATGTAATGGCCTGATGACGTCATACATCTGATAATGTATAGAATTAAAAAAAATACCATTAAAGACGAAGGTAGCCAAACAACATTGAAATTAGTTAATCGAAATATTCAATTAAAATATATAAGGTTACAAAAAAATATTTAAGAAAATGTCCTTTATAATTTCATATTTTCTTCGATTACAACCCTGTTCATTCAAGCAAATTATTGAGTAAACTACAATAAACAATACTAACAATTATAATAGACCTCGTTAATGAAGGCAACTCACTTTATGGCGCAACACGTGACCCGCGAATGTGGGTAGATGTACCCGCACTGTTAATACATTCTACTGCCAGGAGGGAGTGTACGTCAGCGCTCCTCTATCTGCTCCGTTCTTGCTAACGCTACGAAACTATGTGCTTGACTTTGTAAGCGATGTCTTTTTGAGGGTGTAAATTTTAAGTTTGGAATTCCTTCGAGAACGTTTTTTTGCGTGAGTGCTAACGACACAATAAGCTCACATGTGTCTTTCCTCTGACGTCATTAATTTTAAAATCGATTATCGGTAAGGTTTCGGTGCAATCTGTGCGTTTAAATTAATCTAATAATTGATTAACCAATTTTTTTTTTGTTTGAGACATGACAATAAACGATAATTAAATATGACAAAATTTGTACAAACATTTCAAATTGTCGAACGATCTACAATAAACCATCAATACCATAAATCGATTAAATGAATTCGATACGATTTAGAAATCGTTAGCACTTCCGCAAGACGTGTATTTGTTCTCTGTACTCGGGTCACTGGCGAGTAGTATAGCAGTAGGTACGTAAACGTAATAAAAAATAATATTATCATATTGTAAATCCTATACAATTTATCTTGTATATGTTAACAAATTATTATAATATTTATTGGGAATTATTAACTATTTAATATTGTATAGGGAAGGTCGAAGTGATGTTTCTTATGAAATTTTATTTGATGCTCGGTTGTTTAATGGTTTTTCTACACTTACTTGTAATACTTGAAATTCTAAAATTACAGTGACATCATGTAGAAGCGAGTCTTCCTATTAATGTCATACTTTAATTTTAAAGCTATAAATGATTACTATAGGTGCGGTCTATGAATTATATTTTTAAGTAGACTTAGTTCAAAACAAAACTTCAGTTTGACACAATAAAGTTTTATTGTGAACTTTATTGCGAAGCTGTAAAATGAACGTTAGCATAATTCTTTTAACGTACGTGTATACATATTGTTCCGTGTGTACTGCTCAAACTTACGTGTTTTCTGTAAGAAACTGTCGTTCGGGGGCAAAGCTCCGCGGTCGGTGATAGTCGATCGTAAGTTCGTGGAACACAAATCTATGAATTGGAAATTTGTAGTTCGTCTATGTGTAACATAAGATCGTCTAGCAATCTGTCTGTGCGTTCACGGAAAGTTTACCAATGTCTAGTCCGATAAAGACAATTATTGTTCATTAAAATATACTATTTCGGTGGCATACGCAAATGTCTTAATTATATAGTGATATAAATAAATTATCCAGTTAGTAACGAAATATCGACTTAATATTTAGGCTCATTTAGTTAGGAGGCCTTCTCGTGTTTTACTTTAATGGTACAAGAGTAAGCGTGGTCGCTTAAGGTATTCGAAACATTTAGAATTCGCATATCGGCCCAGTCATGCTTAACTGCTTCGATGGAAATTGTTGTGTGCGTACTGTGGAGGCGACGCGGCCAGATATATTAGCCCGGACTAAAATTTTATAGCGTTTCATCGCCTTTGTCGTCGGTGGAAAAGCCGTTTGTAAGAACATGGAATCATTTTAACATACAAAGCGAGTAACTGTAGTGCGGGTAGTATTTATTATATTACAAAGTACCCTCAACGCTCTTCCCGAAACTCCGTTAGTAATTCGGGACCGCGTCACATCCCGCACGATTGTTCTGTCTAGACGTGTGATATTATAAATCTGATATTACATCACAAGCGTACAAGATCCATGTTAAAACTAAATCCAAATTACGTGGGATATTGAAACTAAATTTTTAACATCATATATGTATGTTTGTGCGGGTGGGTGTGTGTATGTGTGTGCGGTGACGGCATTAATAACACAATACGTTCAAAACACCTCGTGGGAAACCTCATCAGACCGCTACACGACTGTAGAAACTGAATAGTGATAGATGTGATAATATTTAGTATGAATTTAATTTTAAATAAACGAAAAATAGATGCATAGGTACTCTCCTGCATTTAGATTTTCTCCCGGATGGCGAATAGTTGAAAACTGTAATTTATATTAGTAAGAAAAACTTATAAGTAAGTATATAAAGTGTTGCTATATTTCCGTCGTCCCTCAGAGTTGCCGCTTTTTGCCAGTACATCAAATTACCTCTAAATCAGTTGCCATAGCACAGAAAATACTGTTTAATAATATATTTCGACGGAAATATTACAAGCAGTAGACTTAAGTATAAATAATATAATAATTTTTATAGCTTCACACGTTTGTGGCAGAATATATCGCAACTTTGTATATTCATATACTAAGTTTTCAAATGGACAATGTAATGAAAAATATACATTTGCGTTTATATAGTAAATGATCTTTAGTTCGTGGGAAAACAGGACGATTTCATATCTACATTATGATAAAATTATAATAGAAATAAATTTAAATATTAATTGTCTTTATATGCATAGCGTGTAAGGTTAATTTTTGTGTTCATTACAGTGTGATTTATATTGCATCGCTTATTTTCTGTTTATGTTAATGTGTATTTTTATAATATAGCATATAGTAGCTTAATTGAAATTCATAAACACGGGACGATGTAATTCAACGGAATTATCACTTTGTGACAATTTCGTACTGAACAGTGACATCATTGAGTAAATTTATGTTCTGCATTAGAACCTATTATGTTATTTTTAAGATGTACATCTAGTACCAGGCAAATGACTATAATTCGAATTTTTTAATGAAATTAATGTATTTTCAGAAAATGACTTATTTACGTGTAAATTTTTAGACGCAATACACACACACGTGATTACGGTTTAAGGACATGGAAAATATAAGTCAATAACGGAGACCCAATAGGAGTTAAGAGTGACGCGGCTTGTCTAGCGAGGACCATGGGTTCGATTCTCGGCTGGGACAGACATTTATTTGACAGATAAATCAGTCGACCCAGAGAATTTTACCTCTTGAATGTGAATGTGTGAATGTTCGCTTATCCTCCCGTGTTGCAATAATTCAAAGTTAACACAGATTTTTATTATCCCTTCCCGCTTTGTCTCATTGTATGTCCGAGTGAGCGACGAGGACTCGTCTTGACTGACAAACGTACCGACATATTACATGGTTTCTTGTCTTAATTACAATTCTTATTTTACAATATTTAGTATAAAAAGTATTCGACACAAAATATTGATGATAATTAGGGTTTGATTTATATCTTGATTGGTAATCCACCCTGCTTGGCTCGATTATTCCGCGAGCACAGGTCTATTTCTCGGAATGAAAACAAGTCCAAACTAGATTTTTACCATAAATATGTTAACTAATATCTAAATCCCTTCAGTTATTTTAGAGTGCACGTATTCAGACAGACAAAAATACCAAAAAAAAAATGTTTATAACTATATCGATAACAAAATATATTTGCGTTAAAAATTTTAAAAAAGACTACTACAATATTCTATTACATATTCGCCCCCGTTACAGTTTTTTTTATTGGCATAGATAACAATCTAACCTACGTAGTCTTAACGATTTAAATCCGGTCCCGACTCCCCTTTCTCGTATAATTAATAGTTTATTTAAAACAGATTTATAAAATCGTTTATTTTTCGTGCAACTCCATTGCCCTGCTGGACACGACTTCTCTGTGCGCCAAGTCCACATCCCTTCGCCCGTGTGTTTTCGTTAGTTACTGTTAGACAGATATTTATTCGCAAGGTTCACCAATCGCGTCATTAACTCAAAATATATTTAATTTGGTTAAAAATATAATGATAATAAAATAAAAGGGGCATGGATATTTCTGTGTGAACGATGGCCTTACCTACCTACGGATAGAGTACAAATTCGTTAATTAATAAACGATTTTTTGTCTTCTACAAATAAGATTTAACTTCAAGTTTATTTTAATTATGGTATTAAAATGTTTTTTTTTCTATAAATTAATAACTCAGCTCAACAATAAATATTAGTTTCATCCAAAAACAAACAAAATATTTATAAAGGCTTCAGCTTTATTACCTTAAATTTAATTCTCTAAAGATTTTTTCTCGAGTCTATTTAGAAAACCCACTCATTTAGTAAAGCGATATTGTTTGATAAAGCTACAAGTTCAAATACGGCACCGTATTTTTTTAATGTGACAATTATTTTAATGTTTTCAATAACAAGTGAGTACTCCTGATTCTTACAACGCGATAGATTAACGCAACATGCTCATTAATCTATGTATGTACACCCCTGTTACTTTGGGCAGGGCGGGCCATCTCGCCTCCTCCCTTGTAGTAATGTTCACTAGACCGAAACATTGACTGACTTATGATGAAGCAATATTATTTATTAGTGGAACTACCTCTGTTTATGGGGACAATTGTGTCGTGCAAAACATAATTTGGCATCTACAGTGCGGTACTTTGTCGAAATTGGGTTCCAAACGTTTCTTGAATTATTGACCTGGGTTAAATATTGTCATGCGACCGAAAATTGCAATGACAGCTTAGTTTTTTTTTGAATCGCAGTCTCCCGCTTGGAGGGTACGGGATTGAATACTACACGAATTTCTTAATGTTTCAAAGTTTTCTGCGATTAGGAATTCCTTGCTTCGGTGAACCTGAACGGTGAATCCTTCGAGCGCTCCATAATTCTCTCAAAGGTACGTAAAGTATATCAGCACACTCTTGGCCAGCGTGGCGGACTACGATATGTAATAATACTCGTATCATTTGTGGCGATTCTAGCTATAGATCTAATTGAGAATTATTAAGAATCTCAATTTCGACAAAAACGTCTCGACTCTAGATAGTTCGTATTTGCACGGCAGAATTATTTATCTATTATTGTGTGTTAATTTTAGGACGATCGCCGACGCTTATGGCTGTTAGTGTTAATGTTTCTTAAAAGTTTGCTATTGAAATTGAATATTTTGGTAATTTTGAATGTTACAAACGCAAGCGTTTTACACTCGTGTGCACTGTACAACACGTGTTATAATAGTCAATTTGCTGCCGCGACCTTTTATACTGTTGAGTACTATATCATATTAAATACCTTATCACTTTAGGCAATGGATGTATCGCTGTGTGCCAAATATTGTATAACCATAATACCGTTTAGAATAAATCCAAATAAAATATAACAGTAACGAAATGTATTTCTGTATCTAACAAAAACGTCATAACATTTAGGTAGGTTAGGATGTAAGTGATATTATAATTAATGTAATTTTATTGCTAAAAAAATTAAATACATACATTTTTGCTGTATTTAGGAGCGTCTTCCATCTTATTCATATTATTTCTCGTAGAATATATTGCGGCCGGGGAAAATTTTGTTTTTTTTTTAGTTTAAACACTTACGATTTCGTCGTATCGAAATATTATGGTAGCAATATTAGTAATAGAAACATATTTATATAGATATAATATTGTAATGCGTCACGTTAATAAACCGTATACCGAAAGTTAACGCTTAACAATATTACGAGAAACGATATGATTTCCCGATTATTATAAATAGGAAGTTCAGCAGCAATTACCGGTGTCGATGTAAGGGAGGTTTTCCTCGGCCGCCCGACCTACTAGCCTTTCTTGCGGTGGTATAAAGATATTTAGATGAGAAAATTCAGCAATAATTAGTACCTAAAATTAGTACTTCGCTGGTAGTTGCTACGTGTATATTTACGTGTGATATTGCGGTTTATTTGTAAGTGCTACGTTTTGTGAGCGCGAACGACTCGCGGTCTCGCGCTCGTTTATATAATAAACTCATATTTATGTCAAGGTTCAACTAAAAGTTGTTTGTGCATACAAAACGCCTTCTAAGAGAGTTATATCGATATGATATTAAAATTGTTGCGGCTCATACGTTATCGTCAAAGGTAATTTATCGATTAATTTATTTTTAGTTAGGTTAATAATGCTGTTGATTTTGAGTCGTGCTCGGTTTGTAAAACGAAAAATTTTGAACAAGAACTAGTTTTTTTTTTTGATAGTTTGTTATTTGTTTGGAGTTATCGTTTTATGAGTAAGTCTGTGACGTCACCTTTGCCTGTTAAAAAATGGCAACATGTGAAGTGCAGTTAAACGAATGGTTGTTGAAACAGAAGGTGGCGTCACCGTTAATGTAACTAGATATATTTTGTTGTCCGAACTATATTTAAGTATAGAAATTATTGTTGTTAATATTTTTGCCGGCTTTTGAACGAAACCACTTTTTATTACTATTGTTGAGAATTATTGCCAAATTTTTATTTGTCCTAAAATCTTTCTCTTTGTACATATCCATTAAATAAATTATGTACTGAGAATCCTTTCGACTTTCAATCGAGCACCTAACCCGTTAACATAGATAAACATCGGTGAGCTCGGTAGTCATTACCGCTTGCTCCGGCGAACTACACCGACGGACCAAGTTGAGGATTACTTTCGAATTAATATTTTTGATAAGTATGCAAACCTTTTAAATAAAACTAAATGAAAATGTCGAGACGGTCCGTAAATCATAAAAAAAACAAAATTTAGAAATAAATTCGTGTGTTATTAAAGTTTGAAATTAATTCTATGTTTTTTTTTTCCATTTGCGATTTAAATTATTGTTACCAATAGTATTGATTATTAGTCTTTTAAACTCAACATCTACTAAAAAGGACTTATTTATCGCTTATTTTGTAGTAATAGCAATCGCTACGACCGAGCAAATGGTCGGCCCTTTTGGATTGCATGCACCTAGATTCCGTTCCGGGGGAGACATATGCCAGCGAACGTGGTGTTTGCAATCGTCCGTAATGCACCAACGACAAAGGGAGTATGAACTAAAACAACAAACAGCATTATCATTATCAAATTCGTTTTATTACAAAAAAGAACAAAAGCGCGGTTCTACAACCAGTCGATAAACGTAATAATATTAAATTACTACAATTATTATCTTACAATAACAAATATGTTTACAATATTGCATTACTATTTTGTCGAAAGTATTCGTTGATTTTTAATCCATGAAACCGCTATTTCAAACTTCAATCTACGTAATTTTGTAACGACGTATCTCACTCCCCTCCACATCACGAGAAACGTCAAACAACAACGACCAACATTAAAACCAGCGCGTTGTTGTGCAAAAGAATTGTTGCAAGTCAGTTATGTCGAAAAGCATCCGTGCAATATTCCAATATTTCTTGGACGTGTTAAGGAGTTTGAAGTCACAATAAATCATTTAAACCGATAGGTGTGTGATCACAGCCACTGTTAATACGATCATCAAAACCTATCTTCTTCTTATCTTCGGCTTCGAAAAACCAGCCTTATTCTTATTAACTTTTGCACGGAAAGTGCTTAAGTATGGACGAAAACATCTCAAGGTTGGTTCTTAGTGGTGTATCGATATCACGGCATATCAAGTACGAGCCCGCTTCGACGCACCGTGTCAATGGTCTCGTCTATGATAGCGCTATCGTGTCTATGGAAATAAGTCTTGTTTGACATTTACGCAGAGTAACACTGAACACACCGCCGGAAGGCCTCGCTGTGACGTGCGGTCCTTTTGTCCGTAAAGTCAAGCACGGTATGAAATATTTTTCTTTAAATTACCGAAATGCCTAAGGCCCCGGTCACACGTGTGCCGCTCACGACGTCGCTCTGTATGTGATCGATGAAAGGCTATAATAAAAATGACAGACGCAGAGACATCTGTCTATCACAGGCGCTGCTGACAGTCTGATAATTTCTGATTTAAGACAAGGAGATCCCTGCTGAGAAAGGACATAGCTATGGCATACGATTCTTCTTGTGTTAGGTCGCCGGGCTGACTACCACCCTTTTAGAATCAACCCTGAAATAGTGCAGTGTCAGAGAGCCAGTTATAGAAGTGTCTCTCACGTCCACCTCGGTTGACAAAGCGTCGATGATACATAAAAAACCACGACCTTTTTAATTTCGTTCACATTAAATAAAGGGAAACTTAAGTAGATCAGGGTATTAAAATTTTTTAATCACCGAAACATTTTGACTCTATACAAAGAATAGCGTTGTAAGTAACGATCATTTCAAAGAACAAGTCATTTTAACACGCACATGTCGTTCTGACAATTAGTCACTTTGCACCTAAACCGTGTCACAGGTGACAAAAAACAATTTTTAATATTACATGGGAACGTTATGCAACATCACGAAATTTGAGGATATAGGATCGAAACATTATAAATTACGATTTATTACAATCAAAATGTAGTCTACGTTGTAGTCTAAGTATTGCTAAGAGTCAGATTACCAAAACTAAACCTACGTTCATATCAACGCGACGCGCTAGCGCAAGTCCGATTTCACAGCCACAGTCCACAATGTTTATTACTGAAAATTTAGAAATCACAAGGACCACGTCAGTATCAAAAGGGTCGTCAAAATTAGCTTTAAATCCAACATGGCCTGATAATAACCACAAACCTACATAGTAACTCTGGAATCTCACACATCAAAATGCTTGTTCCATTCCCGATTCACCGATGAAATTTGAGTCACAAATGAAGATCAATCATTTCGCAGTGAAACCACTGAACGTCTTAAATTAAATTGTCTATGCTCAGAAATTAAACTGTCGAAACTCACAGATAAAATCGTCCGCTCTTAAATCCGTGTTAAAACTATAGAACCTCACAGACAGACGTTCTTCATTCCGCAATGAAACCAACGACTTCGATCCGAAAGATTCCAAACCTACCGTCCTGACTTGAAAACGCTCTTCGTCCTTTCAAACGCCGTCGCGTTGATTTGAAAACGATACGTCCAAATTCATACATACATAGGGTGAAACTTATTCGACCGATTGAAATTGTAACAGCTATGTACCGAGAGACGAACGACGGAGTTCTGTGAGGAAAGAACGTTCAACTAATGTTACACTAGCGTTAGGCGCGGGAGTACAAAACTGGTTCAAGAGAAGTATATTTGTCGAGCCTCCGATGGCGACTGTTCCATTGGGCAGTACGGGCATTTCAATCTGCAACAAAGATATAATTTCATTATTGATAATAGCACAACGCTACCACACACAGCTAGTGGCTAATGCCCACCTACAGCTTAGTACACTTGCCGCAAAACATCTCAGAGATCAAATATATCCACATCCTATTCTCAATTTATGTTATTTGTTTTTTTATTACAGTTAGCGACATTTCATTAGTTTTGAATGCACGTGTTGACGAGCGAGATTATCTCCATCTTCAAATGAGTGAAGATAATCTAAACAAACAATCGAACGCCCCTCCCTTTATATGCATAATAAGTGCATAGATGAACACACACAGCTGGTTCAAACTTTTTGCTACTCAGTGCGTAATGACACGAACGCACGTATGCGACGGAAAGATATATCGTTTCGTACGAAACTCTTGGACCTACGATGGAATCATAATTATATATTTTCTATTCATGGTTCTTATAATCGGTTCAGTATAGAAAGTATAGTAGCAATTCGGTACATTTGGTAAACTCTTATTGTATAGTTTACCAAGAATTTCGGGGGCGATTCTCATCGTAAATCGTTGCATGCAAGTAACATGCGTTGTTTTTAATTACTAATAACTAATTGTTGGTAATAGAAAGTTTTTCTTCTCACACCTGGAGGTAACTACGTTTAGTGGGGATGCGTGTAATATTTATTTCAAGTATATATGTGCGTGGGTAAGCGGAAATTGTCCTCGAGCGAATCGTTTTAAAATCAGTCTCAAGTTTACTGTCAAAATATCGCGGACGGCTTTATAGCAGTGTAACTGTCGAACGGGGGTCCCGAATTCTATTCCCAGACGGGGCTCACATTTACATGAAACATACATGTCGGTCGGGTCTAGGTATCATTAACGTCATATTTGTGCATATCCATCCCACCCGCAACACAGAGAATCCTAATGCCGGGGTGTGAGTTTGTGAACGTTTATTTATTTATCACGCTGTGACTGACTTGACACCCATGGCGAGCTTGTTGAGCGCGTCCCGCGAGATGACGTGCCCGCACAGCAGACGCATGGGCGGGTTGTGCTCGGACGCCTGCTGGCGCAGGATGGGGCACGCGAACACCGAGTGGTAGCCGCCGCCGTCCTCACCCAGATCCACCTGAGACAAAAGACACACACGCATATATATATATATATTTATATATGTATATGCAAAAATTATACTACTGTTACCACATATTAAATTACGATTAGATCTTAAAAGGGTCAACTAACATAGTGACAGGTAAACATTATCGCCACAACTATAACTGTCCCACTGGGGGGCTTGGATCGCCTCTCACTCTAAACGCTGGCCAAATGAACATGTGACAGATTTCAAACATAATTTTCGAGAACATTACGTAGAACTCCCAGGTAAAAGTTTTGTTCACGATGTTTTCTTTCACTGAAGTAACTAATTTGTCTTTCATTGAAGTACTAACTAACTACAGGCTCTTCCAGCCACTGCCCTTACTGGCCTGTGTGGCGAGGAATTACGGGTCTCAAGGGTCACGTTTTTACCCGGGCGTGGACTCGGGAGAACAAGAGTCTCCCGGTGGAGGGTTGTGCTGTTTAACGGGGGGATCCTATTCCGTAAGGCTTGTCAGGTCGCAGCCAGTAGCGCGATCCCTCTTAGACGTTCATGTGGCCCGTTATCTGCGCGGTCGAACATTGACCTTGCCAAACGGGCCACAAATTCCTCTATCGTCACCACCTTCAGGTCACTCGCCAACACGTCGTTCCGGACGTACCGTCCCGCCCCCGTGATCGCACGAAGAGCCAGATTTTGCTGCGCCTGAACCTTGATACCAACTGAAGTAACAATTTGTCATTAAACCAAAGTACAGCAGAACTGTTTTGAAACTACTAGATTCAAATTGCACTGGGTGTGCGCGTCACATTTTGCCTACAGACGCTTCGATGCTTTTGAAAAACAAGGTAAAGTACTGATATTCGACATCATTTCAACACTAACACAATATATTTTCACAGCACCTACCCTAACTGTATTTATGTTTTGATGTGACTTAAGATTTTAAGTTTTCTTTATATACGTAGATGGTATCTTACCTCCGACGGCACCTAGTCGTCGACCTATATTCCATTGCGATATAAAATTTGAAATCTATAATTATTATAAAACTAATGGCTCCGAATCTGTATATGAAATATTTTTTGGAAATTTTAATGCAGATCTACCTTTTATCGATATAGAGTTCTAAACATATTTTTAAGAATTTTTTTCTGCCACTCCGTCCAAACTTACTGATGAACAGTAGTTTTAGATATTTTTTCTTATATTTTTAACTTATGGGTCAAAATTTAGGATACTTTATATCCCAGAAAATGGAAATAATCTCGTGGGATTTCCCGACGGGAGGACCCCTAGTTTTTGTTATATGTAACGGTGTAGCGTGGTGTACCTCCAACGGCAGCTCATCGTCCGACCAGGCGGCGATGACGTGCGGGTGCGACATCTTGGCGCGGATGTCGTGCAGCGCGGGCAGCACGCGCGCGCCCGCCACCACGGCGCCCGCCAGCGGCGACAGCGGCGCCAGCCGCAGCAGCGCGCACGCCTCGCGAATGAACACCTCGGCCGCCTCCGCACCTGCACATCGGTTGTGTTATAATATATCACAATAACTAAAATACTTCTTATTTTAGCTTTTCCTTCGTTTTCCTCTTCGAAATCTTATCCCAATTTTGTTTCTTCGTCTAAACACTTTACCAATTATAATTTGAGACAAACTAAGTTTACATTGATAACAAATTGTTAATAGAAATTGTCGGGCTAAATACAATAATTTCTATTTTATAATGCTAACAGATGCGTGTTGATTATATTTCAAGTATGGTAAAAGGACAAAAACAGTAGAAAAACACCAACCATCCTTCAGAAAAAGCCGACCTAATGAACAAGGGACAATACCATGGGAATACGTCCTTTGTTCTTTAGTTGACTGGCTAACTACCGCTCTCCTTCCATAGTGAACCGTAAATATATTTACTTCTTTCGATTACAGTGTTGAACTATCAGATAAAAAGCCGGTTCCTTAATTTCTTCAAAACTCGCATCGCGCTAGTTACCTCTTGCCATGTGTCTATCAGTTTTTTTGAGGCTATTGACATAAAAAAGTTTGACCGTGGCGTTTTCTTTTCGTCAAAACAGAATTCAAGGATTAGTGGATTTAGTGTATTTGAATAGAACTCTATTTAATTACATCGTTAATCTATGGTTGAACGTACTTGTGCTTTCGTCATATAAAAACATCAATGGTACCAACCTAACGCCTTAGGGTCGAGCAGATGGCGGTAGTGCGGCGGCGCAGGCGGAGCGTGCGGCGTACACCATGCCAGCGCGCACACTGCCGCTTGCAGCTGTCGCTCGTGTCGAGCCGCGTGCGCGGGGAACACCGCGCGCGCGTACTCGATCGCAGCGCGCACGCCTAACTCGCGACCCAGCTGCAATGTATTACGTTATACGTACAACACATATTACTGCTACAGGGTAACTAACTCGTGTAAGTAGAACAGTGAAACTAGAATGATTACTTTAGCACTTGATACTTCTTAGATATCATCTTAGTTAGACAACATCTTAAAGAAATAACTGCACAATACAAATAATAAGAGGGCAGCCACGACGTCTTGGTTCGACGGCTATTTTCGTAATAACGCTAGCGATAGGTTATTGTCTAGAAACACCGTATTTTTACCCTTGCAACACAGTAAATCTCGATTCACACCTACAGCGGGAACTATCGACGCTTCTGGCGCGACTTGTTGATCCAAAAGTGCCATTACACAAATTGCTAGAGGACACCACGACACAGTCATAATTTCCTTACGCAATTGGTAAGATACAAATTTATAAAATGTATTTTTCTTTAACACGTCTCCTTCTCTAAGACAATTTTTGTAGGTGATCAATGCTAAAATCGTTATCATTTATTGTTTATTGTTAGTTCAATGGAAAAAGTACAATTTTAACGGCTGACATCTCATTTCATTTGATTTCTCACGTGCCACTTATGAAATGTTACAGACGTCATTCGTGCGTGTAAACTTTTCAGGTTTAGTGTCAAAATCGAAACGTAGAGTCCTAAAGATGTAAATAGTACATCAAATATAACATAGCTCCAGACCTATTCAAATATTATTATCATAAAAATTTTACCTGTTACACAAATAAAAAACTTAATTTTATTTTATTCATCAGTAATATATTTATTTATCGTGACAATCGACGAAGAAACTGTCATGATTAAATATTTCGAATACCCTGGTATCAGCCGGATTCGTGTCACTGACCTTAAGCGCCTGCATACGGTGCAGAGTGAACGGCAGCGGGGAGTGAGCCAGCTCCTGCGCTCGGCTCTCCGCCCATTGGAGCGCGGCAGTGGGGTCGCCCTCGGCCAACGCAGCTGCGCAACGCTGCAGCTGCGCGAACGTACAGGTCCGCTCTACGGGCGGAATACGCGCTTCGGCGACTAACGCGTCGCCTACCTCTTCTAGACCCTACCGATTTAACAATGGTTATGACAGGAATCTGTGCAAAGATAATTTCAGTTTTTTTTTATAAAATATTTGATACAAATGTCTGAAGAAATACACAGTTAATAAGACGTTACGTATATTTGTTCACCAAAACAGATTATATTCTTTTGGAAGTAATAAATCATTGCAAGATTTGCTTTGGATAATGATCACTATAATTTGATATAGAAATATAGTATATTTGAGTCTTAAATTTAAATCTAATAGGCTACCTGATGGCATGAGACTGCCAGTCATGCACATCTGCAAGAACATAGGCAACATATAACTACCAAAAAATGGAAGTGCCAGAATCGCTTACATTTACTTAGGGTAAAGGAAATTGTAACCGGCCCTAACTTCTCTTCATAAACCCTACACGTTACATTTATGAATAGGACCTGAATTGTTTTAGGAATAGATTCTTTTACTTCCACGAATTAGAAACATATAAATTTATTCCAATATCTGCCAAGCAGTAAAAATTTTAACATAATGTCCCTATTAACTTTAATCTCCTATCCTATGGGAATAAATCCATTTCTTAGGATGAAAAGTAACCTGGATTAAGACCCATAATCTAAGTTCCTAATATGCCAAGTATCATCCGAATTTGTTCAGTAGTTCTTACGTGATATGTTGGTAGGCCAATAGTCAAAAAATATATTTTGACCTCTCAACTACAGCTACATTATGATTTCCAAAACATCTATACATATCATAAAATTTAAACCGATTGCTTTCTGTATATGATGGATATAAGATAAAAACTATTACTAGGCGCTTATTAACGAAGTAGAAATCAAAACAATAGTTATTTGAATTTGCATCTGCTTGTCTGTGTGTTTGTGCATACTAATCTCAATAACAGCTTAACCAATTTCTTTATGGTTTGAATCACAGCAAGCATCACTTATTATTTAAAGTTTGTTTCATTAAATAATAATAATAGATGAATTGTTGTAACTCACCTGTCTATAAAAATGTTGAGCAATAGCCTGCTCCATGATAGGCCTATTGGTGTCTGAGCAGAAAGATTCAGCCTTGGGTGCCACAGAAGCATAATCCACTACAAAGTGTCTGTCAATTGACTTGCCCACTCGTGATACTGTTGCATGGAGCTCACGGTGCTCTACAAATTACCAATACTGTTAATAAGTTATCTCAAGTAAGTCTTCTAGAGCTAATCATGGTGACAAAAAATTAATGCATACTAAGGAAATGGTGTATAAACAATAACAATAAATGGGATTACTTTGTACCGAAATAACTTATTTTATAATACAAACATATCTTGTATTAGCAGAAATTGTACACGGCATGATGTTTCCATCATGTATCTTTAATTTTTAAAGTTATTCCCAATTTTAAATTAAATAATTGCAAATGGCAGATATAGCTATTGTCTCAAATACAAACCATAAAATAGGAATTTTTCACTAAAAATAATATTCTGTTAATTATTTTCAGATATTGTATTTCTTTGACCAACAAGCACAAATAATATCTAGCCACATCTATATTAAAATGGTAACCATTTTGTTTGAAGGTACTACATAACGATTACCTGTGGACATCTGGAACACTGTTTGCTTGACCATAGCAGACAAATCCATGGCGGCAATCCCTTGGAGAGACATAAGCGGTGCATCTTTTGGCTCTGTAAAATATTTAATCTAACCTGATTGTATGTAACATAACTCAGGGCTCTACTACACCCCAGTGCCATCTTATTACAAGCAATAATGGATATTACAGAGGAAAAAAATTTGTTTTTCCCTTATAGAAAGCCCCTTTAGAAGTACTTCAGGCAAAAAGCATTCATAATACTACACGTACATTTATAATAACTTATAGATTATAGAATGCTTACTCATTGTTTGTGAAAGTACATACACTTGAAAGGTTCAACTAACAATAATCATGTCTGATACATACGTTTAGATATTTCTGTTTGTAAATCTTCAACTTGAGCGATAATATCATCTAAAACCTTGTTTGTATTCTCATTTAAAGCTGAAAATTTTGATACAGCTTTGTCTAAATCTTGTTCTACGCCGAGACATGAATCCATTACGGGTTGAGTAATAAATATCTTGTTCACAGACTTCAATCGAACAGCAATTTCAAAAGATCTTTTTACCAAAAGAATAAGAACATTACTAGATATTTAAATATCCCCTTTTGTTCTGAGCAGTTTTATCTTCAATTATTTTTGTTTTATCATACAAAAATCAAAAAGTAATCAACCACAGTCAACAGTAAATCAGGAGCTACAGGTAAATTAAAACAAAAGTGAAGATCCACAGATAAATTAAATTATGTAAATACTCTGCTTATTAATTTATGTAAATTCTCAATCTTTTTTTTCTATATTAATAGTTGACAAATGAACAGACTGACTACTCGATGATAACTAGTTTGATAATAACAGCCCGTGTGCATCTGCAATATTACTAGCATCAGCGACGCATTGTTGGCTAAAATGGAAACAAACGACTTGATTTTTACCGTACTGGCTCTCCAACTCTGCATTTGAAACACGCTAAAAACATTTCACAGTTAAATCTAGAAAAGGGGTGATGTAGCTAACCAGGTAGGTACAAAACCTTACTAATACGCTCGAGTACCATTGGAATTGTACTGGATGTTATAGAGCTCACAAAAGAGAATATTCACTATTGCCTTACCCTTGTCCAGCGAAGTGAGTAAGTAAACAAGTAAGTGAGGTTTGCTTGTACTAAAAAGATGGAAAAAAATGTAGGTTCCAAAAAGCTTCTCCTTCCATTCCCAATTAAGGATTCAAATCGGGAAGTATTTGAGACGTATTTCTGTCAGGAGTTTCTGTTTCTCATATATTTTATTCATGAGATTAATTATAATTATCATTTGTATTCTATTGCATATTTCACATGTACATCAAGATTTAGATTTACTATAATATAACCGTTTTACATAACAATAAAACGATTATTATAGCCGAGAGAAGAAACAGCGTCGCTTATGAAGAAGCAGTGTGTACTCACCTTATATTCAGCTCTGTACTTACAGTTTAAACCTAGTATATTAACTCTATGATTTGGATTTGACTATTTATCGGAGAAAAAAAAAAGGTAAACCGAAAATACAATACATAAATTAGTGGCTGTTAAACTTTCATGCGTGATTCAATATATACACTCGCATGAAGTAAGAATGCTGTAAGAACAAGATATACATATATTTTGTACAGTGCTTAAAATAAAATCCTTGTCTACTAAAATCCAGTTTTTTTCTATTTATATAAATAACCCAAATTATTTTTTTACTGTCATTTTTTATTTTATTACTATCATTATATTCTTATGTCTCTCATATTCCCCTAAAACTCTTGCAGTCTTTTGTGGGAGATAGACTCCTTTATTATTATCTCACTAGCCGCTATATCTCCTAAGTAATTATATATTATCAAGTAACGTTGTGCACGTGGGATATGAAACTTCGTTCATGTAAATTCCCTTGTTTCCTCTTCTATCACCCACTCTTCCAATTTCCCATACGCCTCATTTCCTATCCATTCCCCATACTTTCCCACTTAGGCAAATTTGTTTGATTTGATATGTTTTTAATGTTCTGAAAGTCATTTTAGATTTTTTGAACTGCATCTATTCCACCAAGTAGCTATATGAGCAAATAGCTCTATTAAGCTTTCTTCATTTCAATAAATTCTCATTTCTTTTCTCTGTTCTAACATATAACTTCCTTTAGGAACTTTTACTGCTTATGAAATAGGTATATTCACAATCATATATACTTAACGCAACGTGAATACTCGGAACCAAAATAATAAAACGATTGAATGTAACTACTTTTGTAACTGATGTATGGAATGCCTAATAATAAAGGAAATGGAAATGTATGCTACAAATCCACAAAATTATCTGTGTAATATGTTCAAGGACACATGAAATTCCTAATTCAATTTAAAATGGACCCCCGTGTATGAATCCTAAAGAAAAAGAAAATATAAATGAATGGTAACGAAACCCAATAATGTCTTTATTAAAAACCAACGTTATACGACTTAACCACCATAGAGATCTCGAATCAATCAATTCTCTTCTGAAATTATCTTCTGACTGAATCATTCGAATCGATTCCATTTCATTCATTCATTATCTCTAACATTAGTTTGTGCTCTGTAGTTCATTCAATGTTGCACAATTATAATTTTGCAGGTTAGGTTAGTTATTAAATTTTTTGCTGAAATAATTATTGTGAAAATATAATATCGATTGTGTCTACTTTAAACGATGGCACAAAGTAAATTTAACGATATGGCGGGTAAATTTGCGAAAGGAGGCCCACCTGGTCTTGGTATTGGCCTGAAAGTAGTGGCGGTAGTCGGTGCGGCGGCCTATGGAGTATCTAAATCACTGTTTACTGTCGAAGGTGGTCATCGTGCTATCATGTTCAATAGGATAGGAGGAGTTCAGCAACATGTCATGAGTGAAGGGCTACATTTCCGGATCCCATGGTTCCAGTATCCCATTATTTACGATATTCGGTCGCGACCCCGTAAGATATCGTCACCTACGGGTTCAAAAGACTTGCAAATGGTCAACATTTCTCTGAGAGTACTATCTCGACCAGACTCCGCCCATTTACCCAACATGTACAGACAGTTGGGTACTGACTATGATGAGAAAGTTTTGCCATCTATTTGCAATGAGGTGCTCAAGTCAGTGGTTGCAAAGTTTAACGCATCCCAACTAATCACCCAACGTCAGCAAGTGTCCCTTCTGATCAGAAGAGAGTTGGTAGAGCGTGCTGCTGATTTCAACATTATCTTAGATGACGTTTCACTGACCGAACTCAGTTTTGGTAAGGAGTATACAGCTGCAGTTGAAGCCAAGCAGGTGGCCCAGCAAGAAGCTCAACGCGCTGCTTTCGTTGTGGAAAGAGCCAAACAGGAGCGTCAGCAAAAGATAGTCCAAGCAGAGGGTGAGGCGGAAGCTGCTGAAATGTTAGGCAAAGCCATGGGAATGAACCCCGGTTACCTGAAATTGAGGAAAATACGTGCTGCCCAGAGCATTTCTAGAATGATTGCCCAGTCCCAAAACAGAGTGTTCCTCCCAGGTAACAGCTTGATGATTAACCTCCAGGATCCCACCTTTGACGACTTATCTGAGAAACTCACAAAAAAGAAGTAACACGAGGCCGAGGAAGAGTGGGTTCACGCTACGGAATCAGTAGCCACTCTTTCCTCTGATGAAGAAGTTGTTATAATTAGTGGCGCTGTTTCTGTAGCTATTTAGCTTTTAAAGTATGTTTTCAAGGCATTTTCAAAAAGTATAAAGTCATACAATTGCTATTTCTAAATGATGCATTTTATGTTAATTAGTAATGTAGGTGTATAGTTTGTATGGAATCAAATGGTTCAAATAAATTGTTAAAATGTATTGTATAATTTATTGAAACACTATCACTCTGTAAGGAATTTTATAAGTGGAATAGTTTTACTGTATTACTTAAATCTATGTAAAGAACATACTACTGACAGTTAAAATAATATCTTTGATAAATTAGAACTCTCCAAAAGATAAAATTCTGTTCTGAAAATTAGAACCTATGTTCTTAAAAGAAATCCTTATTACAATCATATGTTATATATATATATATATACATGTTATGCGAGCTAGTCTGAAGCAGGATACAACATATTAGAAGACATAGTATTGCTAATGAGCTCTTCTATAATTTGGATTCTCTTAAAACAAAATTATCATTACTAGCAAAGTGAGGGTCACTTTGCTTAAGAAAAACTGCCTTACACTTAGAAATATCACCTGCATTGTTTTAGGACTGGGTTTTTTCTTATTCTGCGAATTAGAGATACTTGTATTAATTTTTTACGTTTATATTTATGAATGGATTGCAATGAAACCGACTTTAAATAGTGACACTTACTGCAATGCATTGTTAAAACTGTAACAAAATTGGTTAAGCCGTTTCTGATATTAGCGCGACCAAACGCACAGACTAAAATTCTAACAACTATTGTTTTGGTATCTAATGCGTTAATCAAGGTTCGTTTAATATTAGTTTTTCTTATATATCCTTAATGTACAGAAAGCGATCAATTAGAATTTTATTATTTGTATAGCTAACCCAGTGACCTATTAATTACCACTGATCTATTAATTAATAACTTTTGGCTTAATATGAGAAATAAAACTTTACAGCATATGTAATATTTCATTTGTATTAAATTTTTAATAACATCGTCTATAGGTAACTAAAATGACATTTAGTCAAATGAACACTACTTCTTCAGCGCCGAAGGTTGAGGGCATCGGTATTTTGCCATTTCTATTTCAGCCTCGAAGAAACTCATGTTGTCATAGCAAAAGTACTCCGGAACTTTGTAGGCACCACTTTTTTGTGGATCTACTCCTGGACCAACAGGTTCCGAGACGGGATGTATCACAGCACTGCTCAGACCAGGAACATTAGCATTAACAGACGTAGGCGGCGGTGGAGAAATTCCAGAACCCGAGCTTTGAGTAGGCCCTTCGCTTAAATACCTGGATAAAATCCTTGTTTGACCCGATCTTACAACCCTTGAGAGCATTGTTATTCTTCTGTTACCTATGATTGTTACACAATCTTTCGCTCGTTGTAAATAAGAAAATATAATTCCTATTATTATATTTCAATTCTGTGCCATACTAGAACAGAGTACATAAGCATTACGGTAGTCTGTGATACAAGATATTATAGAATAGTTGGTTAATAGAGTAGATTTTATAAACTGAGGCGAGTATGTATAAAATAGTTTAGATTGAATATCATAATAACATTCGACGACGATAATATATTGAACAAAGTTACAAATATAGTAGCTTGTAATATTATGATATAACTATATGCTGACGTGAGGTTCAGTGTACATAGTAGTAAGTCGTAATATTTCTAGACACTATTAGTTAAGTCTATGTAAGGAGTACAAGATTTTTTTCTTGTTCGATAGAGATCTGGAAATTGAAGTTTAACATAAAACATGCAAAAATTTAATTCTCACGTAACATTTGTAGATGTCACAATATGAGGGTGTACATGCAGCAGTGTGACTTAGTGCTTGATATGGTTATGTTATTTACAAAATATGAACACACGAATAATGCGAACGGGATTTGATTTCATAGTAATATTATTGATTAAAACGTAATGCTATATGCGTTTTATTTTATTACGATCGAACCGTATTTCATGAATAGTACATTGACAATAGAATTATACCACTATATATTTCACGACGTCAAACACACCTGCGACATTTCTTTAAAAAGCAGGTTTACTCAGTTACAAGTCGTTTATAAATCTATTTATTTGATAAAATTATGAGGTTAGACAGCATTAGGTTCATGATTATACGAAATATGAGCATTTATTTGTACTTTTATATTAAACATGATGAATTTTAGATCTCAATGTGAATAAAAAAGGTGCTCGCTACAAAGGCTCTATTATGAATATTTCATTAATAATGTCAGAGTAAGCGACACAACATGCCACGACAGAAACATATTTGCAGCTCTTAAATTAATAAAAAGATAACATTTCTCACAGAATATTCCAGGCTCTATTAGAACACAGCAATATTTAAATTATGTTATGAAATTCAGACTATATCCATACTCTCCGCAATTATATCACCAAGGGATATGAAAAGTTACCTTCGGTGAGATATTCGTCAAGTATTAACTTATTTTATGTAAAAAAAACAGTGACATTCATAGTAACGGTGAATGCTATTACAATCTCACCTGATGATAAGTGACGGTATAGCATTAGATATCAAAGCGCGTTAGCATTAATCTGGGAACAAGAACACCGTTACAAATAATTTACGTACAATTTCGAAATATACAGCTGTTGAAACAATACCTTGAATATTACTTAAGCTATTACTATTCTGACTAAATGCCATTCAGTGTTTCAGTATGAGAGACAAATTATGTTTCATTTTAAGATTATATTCTTAGGAATGATTGATCTAATAACTTTATATCGATATTTTTCACCTCAAAAGATCGTACTATATTGATTCCATATTTAAGAATCTATCCGAAATCACGTATTTAAGAAATAATAATTTAATGATTAAATTTAATAAACAAAATGTAAGTATGAGGCAATGTTTTTGAAAAAAAAAACATTTAAAATATGTAGGACTGCATTTATATTGATTTCGTAATTAAAATTAAATGTATTTTACAATATTTAACATTCTACCACATTATTATTCATGTTATTTATTACTTCTTCTTAATTATACACATTAAATACAAAACCTTATTTAAATCCTATTAGAAATGAATATAGGAATTTGGTGTTTTATTTTAAATACCTATATGAAAATATATGTCCATTGAAAAAAATACACTACTTTGATGATTCATACCTAATAAATTTTGTTCTTTATTTATTATTCATTACGAAAAGCGGATCGTTACTGTGAAACATTTTTCTTACGGCGTTTTGCAGTTTGCAGTCTATTCTACTAGTCTATGGTCCTTTTTCACGACTGTTTTGGATAGTTTACCTACCTTGCTTATTTCGCCGATTTTTCGGTTTAATTGTGGAATATGTATATGGATTAGCTCCTGTTCTGTACTGTGATGTACAATAATGTGTAACAATCATAGTTAAGGCTATTTTCTGCAATAGAATATCACTAAACGCCAGTTCAGCCATTTACATGAAAGGTAAGTACAAAAAATTAGTTCTTCGATATTTTTTGTTTTGCTTTAAGGTGATAGTTTCACTGTAATAACAACGACACAGTAATTGTGTACCAAAAGAACAGTTAACAGTGTTTCATAAGTTTGTGTTACAAGAAATTTCTAAGAAATTCAAGCATATATTGTCGTATATTACAGTTTGTATGTATACTATTGCCGCTATTTTGTGTTATATTTGTATATGTATAGGTATTGTATAACCCGACCAAATTGTAACACCGCTAGAACTAGATACGTTCCGTTGAACGTAATACATCGGATGTAGAAAACTTATCACATTTTAATTAATAATTTTAAAATATTATTATCTTCACAAAAATATAAATTGTAAACATTGTTTAAAATACGGGTGTGTTGCAAACTTAAAATATATTTATACATGAAAATTTATTATTTGAATAAAACAGAATGTTCAGGTGGCCGTACGTCAATACATGCCTGCCATTTTTAAAAACAAATTTACATGTCTATTTTTTACTCTGTGATTTTTGTTTCTATTTCGTCGAAAGCCCGCAATTCTTGTATTTGCAAGTTTATTAGAAGTAAAAACTGTTGAATGTTTAATTTATATGCAGTCAGTGTAAGATATTATCATGCGTTTGGTGATCTTTGTACTGGAAAGACAATGGTATTGATTTGTGTATCCAAAATACGAATTATATGAACTTTGATGAAAAATGGCGGACTCTATACCTATTTGTGATGTCCTGAGCGAGGCGATGGGATATTTAACAAAACTCGGGACGAATATACGACTTCGTTCAGAAAAACTGAGAGACAAGCGAATCCGAAAAGATAAACTAAAGAATACACATGCTATTCACAAAGCCGTAGATAAGGTGCTTCTAATCTGTGAATTGTCTAAGAAGTCCATCGAGAATGTTGAAACCGGTGTTAAAAATTTATTGCTGCAAATGGAAAAAGCCGGCGCCACGTTTGGACAGGGACCTAAAACCCGGATAACGTCTGAAAGTGGGTTGGACTACGAGTATTTCATGCACGAGTCGCGTAGATTAAAAATACGTGATAGGATTTCAGTGGGTCACTATACATCTGTTCATGTTTTATCTACATCAATGACATTATCAATGATAGAGAAATACCCGGTGTATTATGATTGCAAACTGTATCGTTTGAGGAATAGGAGGAAAAGAGAATTAAGTGTTATCACACCCGAAGGTGGCACTTCTGCCATTCAAGACATAGATGAAGTGGAAAATGGGTGTGTAGACTGTGCAACTGATGAAAAAGATGAAGCTGTTGGTGAAACTGATCATAATGAAATAGATTCTATGCTTAATTTAAAATTAACAGATAATAAGGTAGTTGAAAATAATGTGAAAACCATGGGGTTTCAAGTAGACAGTGAAAACAAAGTTAGTGATGATAATCAGTTACATGATCAAGTATCTCTAAATGAAATGCAACAATGTAAGTCATCTATTGAAGTACCTTGTCCTGATCTAACTAAAGATGAAAGTACTTGTGAACCTAAACCTAAAAAGAAAAAGTATAATGAGAAGTCTTCGAGATTTAGGCATATAAAAGTTATAGACAGTAGTTCTAGTAGTGACAATGAGAGTAATGGTGAAAAAATAAGTCAATGCATTAAAATCTCAAAAAACGATTGCAATATTCAAGAGTCTACCTGTGCTGAAAAAGAAGAAAACCAAGATGATACAAAACCTTCACTGGGTGGTGATGCCAGTAAACCATTGATTAAATGCGTAAGTCTTAGTAAGTTACTTAAACCTGATAGAATCAAAGATCTGGGCCTTGAAAATAAAGTGGATTCAAAGAAACTCAATGAAGATAGTGAACCAAAACCTGATAGAATCAAAGATCTGGGCCTTGAAAATAAAAAGAATTCAAAGAAACTCAATGAAGATAGTGAACCAAAAAGAAAACATAGGTATTCAAAGTCAGCATTAAAAAAAACAGATGAGATTAAATATAAGAAACTCGAAAAGTTACCAACGTCTAGTAAAAGTGAGGATGAAGATTCATATCAGTCACATAAAACAAAAGAAATAACAAACTTCAAACCTAAGGAATTTAATGTAAATATATCACATTTACCTAAAATTACACATTCATTTTTAGAAAAACATTGTTTGAAAAAAGTAACTCAAATGGGTTCAGTTATATGTGAGATATTAAATGATACAATTGAATCAAATCACGTAGAAAAAGAGAAAAATGAAAGATTGAAGAGAAGGAATACTACTTTAATATTAGATAACAATTCAGTGGACCATATGGATATTAACAAAGTCAAAAGTGCATTGCTTTATGATTCTGATTCAGATAATGTAGATAATTTCCAAAATAATAATAAAAAACTTATGAAAACAACATTTCATGAACCAGATAATAAGCATGATTCAGATTCGGAAAGTTTAAAGAGTAATAATAATAGCCAGGATATAGATGTCAATGATGAAAAACAGAATGGAAAGTCTTGTACATCATATTGTGAAACAACTTGCAATAATTCAAAAAACTCAGTAGAAAAAGCATGTACAGCATCCAATGAATCTGAGTGTACAAGACATTTGGAAAAAGAAACATTGGAGTTGAAAAAGCTAATTGTAGAGACAAATAAAGACGCACCTAATAAGCCTCACCAAGAATCTGGTGAAATTGTGTTAAGTAGTGAGATGGGGCAAAATAATGACAACCCTAAAGGCTCCTTGCATATTGAAAATGATCCAAAATTTTTGAGTATCAAGGAAAATAAGAATAAAACAGAAACTAATCGAAAATCGAAAGAAAACAGTGAGTCTGATAATGAAACAGAAAAAGTAAGTGTGGTAAGAGTTAAAAAAATAAAAAAATTTCGTTCAGATAAAAGTCATAAATTACAAAGATTAAATAAAAAGAAAAATGAATTAAATTATATAGATGATAACAACAAATCAAATGAACCTCAAACTTTGTCTCTTATGAACTCCGAATCGAAAGAGCAAGATACCAATACACTCAAAAATGTTCTTCTTCAAGAGTCTGATTCTGAACCACAAACTGAAAAAGAACAAGAAAATGTGTGCATTTCAAAAATGTCTGTTATGAATAATTCTGACTGGGAACCTTCTAATGATGAAAAACCAGAAGAAACTTGTGAAAATTTAAAAAAGGATTTTCTTGATAAGCCTGAAACTGAAACAGGTAATGATAATGTGCCAGAAGTCTCGTGTACTGTAAAACAAGCTCTGCTTGACGATTCAGACTCTGAAACCGAAAATTTTAACATAAGTATTCAAAATGAAGACAATGAATATCCTAAGAACCCAAGAAAAATTGATAATCAAGAAAATATTGAAAGTAGTTCCAACAGAGATAGTTGCAATGAAGACACAAATAAACAAGATAATTCATCCACCCATCAACAAAAAAAAATGCATCAAAGTGGTTCTGAAGATATTGAAATGACAAAATCTAGCGTTGTGACAGATTCATTGGATGATATTTCTAAAACTCTCAGTAAAGGAAGAAATTACAATGTAGATTCAGCTCCTCAATTGAAACGGAAACATATTATGCAGAGTATGGATGCAAAGAAAATGTTATTATCATATTCTTCTAGTTCAGATACTGAAGACGAGCAGTTGAGAAATACATTGAAAGAAATTAAAGACTATCTGTTAAAAGGCATATCTTCTGATGAAGATGATAACAAGGATAAAAAGGATTCAGAAAATAATGATGAAAATGTTGCAGAATCTAAGTCAAAAAACAATTCCTCTGAATCAGAATCGGAAGAAAATGTTGAAAAATTAAAATGTTTCATAGAAGGCTTGTCTGATAGCAACTCCAAGAACTCTGATAGCAAGAAGTCTGCAGGTGAAAGTGATGCTGATAATTCCAGTGTATGCAAGGTTAGGATCCAGTAATTCTAAGGATGTCTATCAATAATTATATTCCTTAAAAATATTGCTTTTATTTATCTTCATTGTTGTAATGTGGAGATTACTTCTATTATAGTGATTCATGTCAATATCTGTTAGTAATTGATTATTATTCATGAACTGTGTTTATGAAATTAAAAAATATATAATAATAAAGTCATTTTATTTAAAGTTCATTTAGCTATTCAAAAGAGGTTGTTTTGCAATGGGGTAGATCTAAGTAATCAATGATAATTTTGATGCTTAACCATTCATATGATGAATATGAATAAAGTCTTTGAGTAAAATGGGATTGAGTAAATTAAAATGGTTTCCAGGTGGACTGCTCTAGTGCTACACCTGCAGATAGCTGCAGCCAAAATTCAGATATCCAGGATACACATGATAAAGAGATAGATGGGTAAATATGATAAAAAAACCCAGGAAAATGAATACCTTTGGGGATTTTGAGTTGTTTTTTAACCTTAAGATAAAATAATGTTTATTTATAAATTATCTTAAAATGTTAGGTTAAGAAATGCAAAATAGGTAAGTTTACTAACATTCATATACAAACATGATATTGTGCATGATTGGTTGATTTTTAATATCTAAATGTAATTATAAATTGAGATTATTGTGAATTTGTAATAGTATACATACAAACTTAATACAGTTATGGTTACTTCAAACCCTTCATTTTTAAATAGAGTGTTTGGCAATTGAAATGTACTTAAAAGATAAACATTAAGCTATGCAGGTAAGATACCATAAACATTAGCTACTACAATTCACTAAGATAATAACTGATTATTATTTTTGCTCTGTGATTTTTAGGGAAATACAGAATATTTTTTGTAACTTAACCTGCGAAACTATGAAACATTAGTATAGTAATTAATAGGGTAGTAGTTAATTTAGAAAGTGCTATTCATAGTTTATTTAAAGATTCAAATTTACACAATGTCTCCAGCAATCAATGATCTATTTATGTACTGATAGTTTTTCATGCAGTTATAAAATTGTTTACCTATTCATAGTTTATTTAGGAGTCCCTTTTGATGCTGGTTCAAAATTTTATTTTAGACTATGATTCAAAGGTCAGGTTTCCCAGTATAAATCCTTTAAATTTTTGAAATCATGGATCTTTTTATAAAGCACATCTTTGTGAAGTATGTATGTTTTCGCTATGTACCCTTCACAGGGATTTTAAGACAGCAAACTCGAAACAGTCTCATATTTATACTTCAAGCTGCAAGATTTGTGTAACGGCATTTTGTGCTTATGATTGTCAGCTTTTTATAAAAAAAATTAATTATCACTTTTTACAACAAAGTACAAATGTTTATAAGTAAATCAAAAGTTAATAAAAATTTGAACATCAAAGTTCTGTTGATTTATCAATATCTATCGATTCTAATTATGTGGGAGTCTTCAAGATGAGAGTGAACTGGCTTTTATAAGTTAGTATATTGAACATCTTAGACATCACCATTTACCATCAAGTAGGATTGTTGTCAAGCTTTAAATTATTTTATTTAAAATCAAAATCTAAAAATTATGGAAATTTTATTAAGAAATAGAAAACATAACTTAATAGTAATATGAGCGGCTTACTTCAGGACACGAGCCTATTTATATGACGAGGATGGAAGCATACTCTAGTAATTCAACCACTATCTTTCATTATAGATGGGAAACTACACCAATGTGGTCTAAGGTCTCTGAAAATGTTTTCCAATGACTGTTTCGCTATAACCAGGAACTAAAGAAGCTATCCTCCGATAAACGAAAGTGCTCATGAAATTTGCCAGTTGTAATCATCGGATTCAAAATATCCGAAAATAGGATCAGGAAATGTTTTGGGTAAAACTTATACTGTTCAATACTGGACAATCCCTGTATCAGTATTCATATATATATTTTTTATAAGTTTTCTCCAATTGCAAATTGGAACAGTGGTTAGGAATGGGTTGAGTATGTACAATTCGTGTTGACATAATTTGATGTTTATGAAACTGTTCCTGAAACCTGGTAACATTGTAAATTTAGGAAAGTTATATTTCAGGACAAACACAATGATCAATTAACAATAATCCTGTTTGTTATTTTTTAATTTATATGGTCGATAAATGTGAATTATGGCCAGGAGGATTCAAACAATCAAATTTAAAATCATTGAATCATTTACATATTTTGTAAATACGTTTATGCACGTCACTTTTTCTTCATTCAGTTGATAAACAATTTTCTTGATCCTCAGGCTGACTAATCTCAAGTCATTGAAGAAGAGGAATCGTCGTAAGCCGGAGTACGACCGGAGCACTGGGATTCGACGTAGGCGCAGGATGGCGAAGGCCTCGGGGCTGATCAGTAACGAGGGATTCCTCGAAGCGGAGAGCAGCTCGGATGCCGCTTCGCTCTCGGGGAGTGATCATGCAGATAATGTTGATCTAGAAGGTTCGTGACTGTAATATGAAAAAAAAGTGAGAATTTGGTGACTGTGATAATCCTCGAAACCACGGCATCTATTTGAAAAGGTTCATTACAATTTGAAAATGCATTACTCTGTATGGACACATGCTGTATTTTGTATATATATCTTTATATATAAAATTCTTCTGTACGTGTCTATGACATTGCACTTCTCTTAAATTGCTGGACTGATTTAAATCATTTTTTTGTGTGTGTCTAAGTCGGTCCCTGGATGGTTCAGATTCACAATTGGATCCGGTAGGAGGTGGCGTTGCAATTCGATTTCAGGAAATTTATTTTTGCAAGACAACGTCTGTCGGGTCCGCTAGTTATACACGAAGGGGTGTTATAAAGCCAAATACCGGTTGAAAGACGTTCAGCGATGGGCTCCATGGTTGCGATGAACATTATAATAGTTACACGTTAAGTAGGAGTTTTTTAAGCATTACATTTTAATTACGTTTATGTCTACCCTTATATTTTCAACGATACCAAGAAGTGAATGGTTGAAAATGTCTTTAGCAATTAAATTCGTTGATTATACAAATATACAATAAAGGGTTAAATATATAAGAAGATTCATTGTATCGGCAGCGAAAATTTTTGTACCTTTTAATATTTGAATTTAGATTTTTTTTTAATATTCTTATAAGAATATTCTTCTTAAAAACAGTTTTATTTAAAGGATATTTATACAGATTAAATTTTTAAGAATTAATTACTACACTACGCAACACTGCTTTAATTTTTCTATTCGCCTTCAAAAAGTTTTTTTAAGCTCAAGATATCTTACAGTGCAGTTAATCAATGCGCTGCAATATGCCTATTTACAGATATGCCGCGAGTGAAGTTGACAGACATCAACGGAGATGGAATTGGACACCTCGCTAAAGACGACCTCTTGGGCGAAAGCGACACATCCGTTTCGCATGACGAAAAAAAGGTAAGAAAATCGCACCTCGCAATAAAAATGCTATTCACTCACATTCCGTTGTTAAGTGGGCTCATGGTTCTCAGTGATGCATGTGGTGGTGACCTTGCCCACATCGGATGACCGAGTTGCACGTATGTCGGCTCCGAAAAAATGAACATTGGACGGATGATATCGGGATCGATGAAAGATTAATATGTATCGGTAATTTTATATTCAGTGAGTTCACGGGGTCAAGATATGTGACCTTACTACCTGTGTCAGACATAATGTTTCTTGATTGCTGGTTACGTCATAATTACCATTCACACATACGATACAAATAATCATATCCTAATGCAGGGGGAATAAGTGATTTTATTATACATGTTATAGCATAATGTAACACTACTTAACTAGTGAGACGAAATGTATTTTCTATTGCAGAGTTACAAAAAAGAAGAGGACACGGATGAAGATAAGTAAGTGCTGCTGTGACTTATTTATTTCTATTTCCAAAACTAACTTTTTGAATATATAATTAAATTCTGTGATACCATTAATTTACACAAGCATTTAAACAGTGTTTTGTTTATGAACATCGAAAAGTTTCGGTATAGAGTCTTGTCGTGGTCGAAGAAACGACAAAGAAACCTTCGTACTTCTTTTAAAACTGTAATTTTATTGTTTTAAGTGACGATTTCCCATGTTCTGTGAATTAAAGTACGTTGCAATAAATGCAAAAAGCAGTCAAACATTTAGTCACTGCTCTCTTAAATGAACTTCCATACCAAGTTTTGTTTCATATTTCGCGGAAAAATATCAATAAAAAAAATCAATTATATTATAAAGGATATGTATATAAACTGGACCGCAAAGAAAAAGGAGTACTCGCTGAACCGTAGAAAGAGTCACACCAACAGTTCTCGCTGTATTTCACTGACTTTGTCCATCTTCAAGCGTTGTCGGGATCCTGGTACGTTTTCAGGCGTTAACGACAATATGACATTTATAAGGCAGACACCATATTTATAATTTTTTTATTGTAAAACTAAAACAAACGCGAAACAATTGATTTGTATTTTTTGGTTATAAATTCAAAAATGTTCATTATTTTACATTTTCAGTTTTTTATACAATTATCAAAAATAAATAATAAAGGTTTCGTATATTATTTTATGTGGCATTATATGTTCTTTAATTTACTCATTATTTCATAAGGCTAGGTCAGGTACTTTTGTACATATTGACGATTTTCTAATCTACCCTTTTTCTTTGCGGTCCAGTGTATTTAAATGTAAAAAAATCATGTATAGATTCCCACCGTTACAGTTTATTAATAAGTATTACATAACAAATGTGAAGGAAGGGAATTTTTTTTAAGACATAACTGTGGGACAATAAATAGCACTATAGTTATGTATGATACAACATGTTATAAGCATTCTAAATTTTGTGCTTATGCTAAACTTCTAACGTAGCTTGTCACCCATTGGGAGAGTTTGTTGATACTAAACGATGAACCAAACGCTCTTTCTTGAGTGACAAGTCAATAGAATAAAGATATAGCATATGAATATAAAGGACAAGGATTTGCAAGTAGCTTAATAATATAAATATTAATATTATACTTCAGTGTGAAGTCAAAGCGTCGCAAGATGGTAGCTATATCCTCGGACTCGGAAGCGGGCTCGTCACGCAGAAAAGAAAATAATTTGAGACTGAGTGACTTTGAAGACTCCGAGGATGAGAGCTCCGAGCCAGTGAAGAACAAGAGGAAGAAGAAAGTCGTCGAGAGCGATGCTTCTGGCGGCTCCTCTGATGATGGGTAACTCATGCAAACCAGAACATACACGCACAGGGTGGCATCTAAGTTCAGTTGTGAATTTGCAGGTCTTGAGTATAAAAATCTCTTCGAATTTTCTTCTTTCTAAATAAGAAAATAATAGGCTGTTTTCTATATATATATATGTATATATATATATATATATATATATAGAAAACTCCCCCCAATCCGAAGTTGGCAGAACAGGGTGTCATACAAGACGACGGACGCCAGCCTGCTCGGTGGTAGGGTAAGTGGTCACGTAAGGAATATATTCGCAGTACTATTATTACCACCCTCTTGCTTGAGTCAGCCGCCAATTGACTAGTCGTGTGCTAGCTGGGGGCTCGAGAGCCAGTACTTTCTGACCTTCTCATTTCCTGGCCGACAACGCATCAGTGATACCTTTAGTCTTGCTGATGTCCACGGGCGACGGTAACCACATACCATCAGGTGGCTCGTGTACTTTTTTGTCGGCTATTAAAATAAAATAAAAATATTGAGATAAGTGAGGCGAAGGTTTGCATTTCAATTAACGGAACCGGTTTCTGGACCTTTTCACTCGGCTGATACCAACTGTGACACCTTACGGAATACAAAAAAGTAAAACAACTTTAAAATGATATGAGGATATTACAGTTTTGTCGCAAGTCACTTTTTCACTTGTGCTTTAATATTAACATTATCTGTGAACCATTGATTTTACAAAATAATTACTCTGTGTGTAAATCTCAATAACAGTACATATCAGTCACTGTTTTTGATATGTGCAAATAAAGTTTATTTCTGAAGTTTTATTGTATGAGTAAGGGGAGCAACTTGTATTGATATTGTATATATTTTTATAGTATGTAAAATAATTAATTGCATATTGTTTTAAATACATATCAACAATTGTGGTTGTAGCAAAAAGAAGCGGCGGCGAATAAAGACATTGGATGAGAGTGACGCGTCCGGCTCGGACACCGAGAACGAAGGCAGGAATAAACATGGCAGGAAAAATATTCGCAAGGTAATTATTACTTGATATTAATATATAATTATGTTAATACTTGTTATATTTGAATTATCATGTTGTAAATTAGGAAATACAGTAGAGCATATTGGTTGTGAAGTGAATTTCATAGAAACAATCAGGTAAGGAAGAATATATGTCTGCTTCAGTTTGCTCTTCAATTATTATGTTCATTTACTGTGATATAATGATATTGTTGAAACAGCTGCTATACTTGTATTGTACAAGAACGGTGATTGTTTTAGGTGATGAGCAAAAACCAGCTGGAGGAAGCCACAAAGAAAGCTGCCAGGGAAGAAAAGGAAAGGATTGCCCGTATCACTGAAAGACAGAAATTGGTAACATACTATATTTTATTACATATTTTTTTTTCTTCTTGGTTTTTACTAATTAAAACTGTTATATATTACTTTAAACAGCTTTTTATATACATTACAAATTTAATGAATTTCAAAGTCAGTTGAAAAGTTATTTTGTCCTCTATGATACAAATTAAAGTATTGAATTTTAATTCTTTAGTATAACAACTTGGAGTTTGATGAGTCTGGCAAGCCCGATGAGGTGGTGCTGGAGAAGGTTGTGCTAGACTTCGACCCTGAGACCAAAGAGCCTCTCATTCAGGTCGACAGGGGGCTGGTGAAAAAGCTAAAGCCGCATCAGGTATGATTAAATTTATTCATACAAATTCATTTAGTTCAATTTGGTTTTAACCTAACAAGTTGTAACACAACGAGACAAAAACATCAACTGTTAAAACTAAAATGAGGGTGGCGACTAGGCAGTTAAAATCCCTACCATCGTGAATGTGTATCATTAATTATCGAGATCAAACAGGTTCGTTCTTTAGTGCCATGCACAACAAGCAAGGATGGTTTGAAATCAAAGGGAGGTAACTCACAGACTCCAATTTGTATAAGGGGTGTAAAGGCTTCCGTTAATAGTGTTTTGTCCCTCGTTATTTGTTTTAGGCCAACGGCATAAAGTTCATGTGGGACGCGTGCTTCGAGAGCGTGAAACGTATCAAGAAGGACAAAGGATCCGGTTGCATTCTGGCGCATTGCATGGGTCTCGGCAAGACGTTGCAGGTATTAAATCATCTTTTTCTTTTGGCGGCAGTAGGAAATTTGAGGGTTAACGTAATCCATGCACACAACAGCTCTGAATAAAAATGAGGTGATTTTGTTTTTTTTTTTTATTTTTACTTAATATTTTATTTATATTCCTTATTTTCCTACTTAAATCGATAAATGCTTTCTTTTTCTTATAAGTTGTTCCTCCAAGATTATTTAATTTACTCGGCTTATGTGTAAATAATATAGAGTAATTAATTAAAAATATGATCCCCGCTCCGAAAGCTTGCGATCACTCCTAGGTCTGATCTAATTAAACCACTGCGTAGAAACTAATACGTTGTCGTAACTATATAGCAATTGTTGCCGTTCTCCAGGTTGTTTCACTGACGCACACTTTGCTCACGCACGGCTCGTTGACGGGCGTGAGCCGCGTGCTGGTCGTGTGCCCGCTGTCCACGGTGCTCAACTGGGTCAACGAGTTCCGCATGTGGCTCAAACACGCCGAGGCAGAGTTCGAGGTCGACGTCTACGAGCTGTCCAAGTGAGTTCTTTTGTAGTGTAAAAAGTACGGCAAGACTCAGGTCAGACAGAGCTTAGTCTCTTCGTGACCATCATTCATGTAATCGAGTCAAATTATCGTAAAACTTAACACAAAAATCGTGAGTACCCGTTAAAGTTAAAATGAACAATGTCCACGATGATAACAAGTTAAATTCGAATTTTTTATTACCGCCCAAAAATTTCAGCATGGCTTATCAACTGCTATGTTGAAAAACATGTAAGAAAGGGCTCCAGAATTTGTTCAACCGGCGATCGTCCACGCAGTAACTCGCTTAATTCAAATGTTCACTTATGATGAACACTGGCTCTAAACTCATTCATATTGTATTTTTTACATTATCAGGTTCAAACAAAACTCGGAGCGCGCGTTCCAACTGTCGCAGTGGTTCGAGCACGGCGGAGTGTGCGTTCTGGGCTATGAAATGTTCCGCAACCTCTCCGCCGACAAGGGAAAGAAGTTCAAAAAGAAGATATTAAAAAACTTTCAAGAAAGTCTTGTGGATCCTGGTGAGTGGATTTTAATTCATTTCGACGGTACCTCTGGAAGATTTTAGGTTGAACAACTGGATTTCGATTACCGAAGACTGTGTAAAAATTGATTCCATTTCTTCTTCCATTCATTTTTTTCATTTGTTTGTTGTTTGTTTGTCATTAACCTGGAATATACCATCAAAGTTCATTTACTTTTAATCGGGCATCATGTAAAATACGTAAGTAATGGCGACCATACGTTTTTTTCTAAAATCACTCCATTATATTTTAAGAGTAGGTATACATACAATCGCATCGCTAAATGAATAAACATTGTGAATAAACATTCCTATCATTATTTTCCAGGTCCAGATTTGGTGGTGTGCGACGAGGGCCACCTGCTCAAGAACGAGAAGACCTCGCTGTCGCAGTCGATGAACCGCGTGAAGACGCGCCGTCGCATCGTGCTCACCGGCACTCCCCTGCAGAACAACCTCAAAGAATGTAAGATATGAAGCTACATCTGATTTCATGCTATTTGGTTGGCTTGAAGGTATTATTATTTGCAACCCTATATGCAATGCTTAAAAAAGAAAAAAAACTGTTATTCTTAAAAAACGGTACCTATTGCGACTAACATTACATTCCCCGATTTTATGACAATATCTCATAGTAGCACTTTATGTCCATGTCAGACTTATGGTCTTAGACCCATCCCAGGTAACAACATATTTCCTCTTGAACTGACAACATAACTGTAATGTTTTAACAATTAAAGTAGTTTGATAAATAAAAGCAACATTGGCTTTGAGCATAGCCAAATGTATAGCGGATGACTGCTGGTGTTTAAGTTTTACGATTGGTGCCGTTAGCAGTCACTAGGCTTTGTATAGACGAGCTGGGCTGACATATTTTGGACTATATTTAGTAAAACTAATAATATTGCATTCATAGAATTATGTAAATTTTGCATGGTTATTTAAATTTAGTTTAAATATTCAATTGATATTTAATTACAATTATTGTATTACAGGTTACAAAATATGTAAATTTGTAATTGCAGTCATGCATTCAATAAAAAAATTAACTAACAAAATATATTATACCTCTCCTCCATAACGCCATATTAAACAGGACTCGGTCTTGATACAGAAACACTTAGGGGGTAAGGGGTTCCCTTGACCTTCAAATCCAATCCAAGTTCCCTCATTCTAGTGCGCCCAGCTGAAATATGGAAGAGGCTTCCAGTGTCTGATGTTGTCTGTACTATCCTGTTTAATCCTGACAATACTTTTGCACATTCCCATCTGGAGGGTGGCACTAAACACCATCAAGTTAATTTGCTTGAAGACCAGCCTGTCAGCTTCCTTCTACGCCGACAACGCGTTCAAGGTTGAATTTTTCCATTGATTACAGTGCCCACTTACCATCAAGTGGCGTGTTTTCTTCATTTGTTTGACATTTACATTAAAAAACAATTATTGTTCAAAATTTTATATGGGTCTATTTCTCTGCTTCTTTCGTGCAGACTACTGCATGGTCCAGTTCGTGAAGCCGAACCTGCTGGGGAAGTATAACGAGTACCTGAACCGATTCGTAAATCCTATCACCAACGGACAATACACGGACTCTACGGAGCATGACATCCGTGTTATGAAGCGTCGATCGCATGTGCTGCATAAGATGCTGGACGGCGCTGTGCAGGTATGTTGGAACTAATAAGCTTCAACCCCAGATATCTTAAAAGGGATCTTGGAGGGTACTTAACCAGCTCCACTGCACTGGTTCAGTCTGGATATAAAAATATTTTATATCTTTAATATGTAATCAAATTGCTACAGCTCTTTAACCTTTGACGTGATAGTACTTTTTCTAACGAACTACAATATATTTGTAACACTTAGATGCGTAAACTAGAGAATTTAATAATTTAATCACAAAGTAAAGTAAAAGAATATAAAGAGTGTTCATATTCCCCTGTACATTAATTTTATCGATGACTTATAAGTAAGTATCCTTGCCTCCTGAATTATGGATTAGTTCATTTTACACTATTCATTAATTGCACTAACAAATATATTTATCACTGAAAAAAATTAAGGAAACTAGAACTGACGAGAGTCCACAAGGAAGAGCTGCACTCAAGTCTGATTATTTAACAGTGGTTATATTTATTCTATGAGCGCTAGGGTATTTGGACATGGGGCCCTCCCGTACCTTAACTGCATTTAAATCCTGCAGGTATAATTAATTAGAAATTAACCATCCCCTGCTTCAGTAAAAGAAAACAATGTGTGAAAACCTGCTTGCATGAAAATCTTCTTAGTATTCTCGAAAGTTTGTGATCTCTACCAATCTACAATTGGGCAGAGTGTTAGACTGTGGCCTTCAATCCTTTATATGGTAAATGCAAACCAACTCAAGCAAACTGAAATTCCAGCGAACGTTATGGATGGATGAAACCTTATGGACTGTTATGAATTGTGATAATGATGACAATGTTTTTTATTTTCAGAGGAGAGACTATGGGGTGCTGGCGCCCTTCCTGCCTCCGAAGCACGAATATGTTCTCTTCATTACACTCACTGATGTACAGATCAAACTGTATCACCATTATTTAGACAATTACTCCAGACAGTACGTATTTTAACATTAGAATGAGAATATTATTTATTGTGAACACTGAAAATATATAATATGCCAACATGACCGGTATATAGAATGACATACAATAATATTATTGTTGTGTTGATAGTTCACTACTTAAAATGTTACCATATAAACTAGAAGTCATTGTTTCACACCTTGAACGGACTCCAAATTGTTTACCTCAGTCCAGTCCAACATTTGATCCAACATTTGGTAAAAGCTGTCGAGCGAATTATACTCGAGATATTCATAACTATCTCTTGTATAATCAATTGTATAAGTAAATTTAAATCATTTTTTTAAGTAAGGAAATTATTTGGATAACACTTATTATGATGTCGCGCAGGCCACAGCCCGGCAAATCGTCCGGATTCCTATTCCCAGACTTCCAATCGCTGCAAAGGATATGGACACACCCTCTGGTCCTCAAGTACAACTCTGAGAGATACGAGATAATGCAGCAGAAGAAAGTATGTTGTTTATTATACATTTAAACATTATTTTATTATTCTGTTGACCATCCCGCCTGTGCGGACGACGCGGTTTGCGCCGTAATTCGTCATACGCCCTACAAAGCACTGGAATAGCTTGCCCGCGTAGGTGTTCCCTACTACGTGTGATATGGGAGTCTTCACGAGGAGAGTGATTAAGCTCTTATAAGTTAATGCGTTTAATATCTTAGATTTCATTAACGTTTACCATCAGGTAGGATTTTCAAATTCAATTTTTTCAGAAGTAGGATATTTCAAAAAGCAAGATTGAATAATAACATAATGAAAAACACCATCGATGGTTGTATACAATGACGTAACATGCAACAGTCAAAGTATCGGGGATTGAGTAAGATAAAATAACAAAATTGCATTAAAAATATAAATATATTTTTCAATTATTATTGATGTACCCAAATTTGTTGTCAAATAGGATTTCTACGAAATTAATTCTCAATATTTTCCCTACCTATGGCGCTCTTAGATATCAGATTGTGAACAGAATGATTACGAAACTTTAACTTTTGTAGATACATGAGCGACTTTTACAAGACTATTTAAAACATAAATTTGACTTCGAAGAAGTATTCTTTGTATGTATTTTTGAAGGTTTATTTAGTAAAATTGTTGATCTTAGGCTTTGACTGTGCTATTTATACTGTATAAAAGTTTTAACAGAATATTACATATTTATTTCCAGAGGGAGAGAGAAGAAGAAGACTCGGAAGGCTCTCTAGTAGACTTCATTAATGACGATTCTACTCCGGATGTGAGTTTTAAGAGATCACGAGTTTAATTTCAAGCAACTAGGAAACTAGATAACTCTTAAACTTAGAGAACACGCGTAGTTGTGATAGTTTTCAGTTTAAATGTGTTATTGTTGCTAAATATTTTCTTTCATTATAATCTGAAATCAATCATAGTGTTTTTTAAAAAAAAACTGATACTGTTGATTCACAGCTGTAATGATCAAATTATGGAGTTCTCAAAAACATTTCCAAATATTATTTCATAGGAGAGCTCTACAGAGGAATCGTCAGAAGATATGTCCGACATGAGTGATGATAGTCGCAAAAAGAGCAAGAAGAAAAAATCTGCCAAGAAGAGCAAAGGAAAGGACAGCAAAGTGTCCTCACGACGCGGGACTAGAGCTAATCCAAGTCGGTATTTAATCGAATAATTTGTTTTACAAGCTATATTTCACCTGGGATGGATATAGGACTGACTTGCTGAATTCAAATCCCGCAGGCGGAGAACTGTAAGACAGCCTACAGAGCTTAAGTGAAAATTAGCAAATCTCATATATGTTTGAGAATAATACGTGCAATTTATAATTATCTTTAATATACACGCGATACATAGAGTCAAATATCTACCATAATATTAAAATTTGAATTTCGTTTATTACGCATACCAATTTACTTTTTTATATATAGAATTTAGAAGAATTTATCTAATAATACGTTTAAAACTATATTATAAAAAGCATGGTTTCAAATCACAAATATTTAATACTACTTATTTGAATCACTTAGTTGAATTTACCCATATGTCAGATTGTATTCAAGTAAAGGCTGCTAAATAGACTTTGTAACTGAAAATAACCACAAAGTTTCTTCAGAATTCCAATGCTCGTTTTTATGGATCTTTCCTTCTTTCAACACTATGAGAATGTTGTTATATACATATGTAAGCTAATTATTTTTTCAGTCGAATTAGACGACGACGAGGAGCCCATCGAGTCGCTGGAGGTGAAGAACGAGAACCCAACTGAATGGTGGATGAAGCTGGTGAGCGAGGAGGAGCTGGAGGACATGCGCAACTCGCACAAGCTGATCCTGTTGTTCGATATACTGCGCCAGTGCGAGGCCATCGGGGACAAGCTGTGAGTACACTGGTAGAGAGGCCACCAGTCAACAAAGTGAAAATACTTGTTTGTTTCTGTTTGTTGTCTGAGATTGAATAGCCCAATGATTAGTAACTAGAGGCCCACCCCAAATTCGTTTTGGTTGAATGATTATTATTATTATATATATACGCGACATTATAGCCTATGTTCATCTGCAATAATGTACCTCTCAAATGGTAAACGAATTTTTCGTATAGGTGCCGTGGTTCGGGAGATTATCCTCAGCATACACACTGGCATACAAAATTTGCACTTTCTTTTTATAATATTAGTGTGGATTTTTTATATAATTAAAATAAGTTAACGTTTGACAATAATCCCACCTGATGGTAAGTGGTGATGAAGTCTAACATGTTGAACGCCTTAACGTATAAAAGTCAAGTACCGACGCGATACGCTGATTAAATGGGTGGTGTAGAGCCCAGTGAACTTGCATCTAATAGAACTTTGTTTGCAGACTGGTGTTCTCTCAGTCGCTGTACTCGCTGGATCTGATCGAGCACTTCCTCGGCAAGGTGGACGAGGCCACGCAGGCGGGCCGCGTCGACGAGAAGCTGGGCGGTCATGTCGGTCAGTTCCCTTTAATTATATAAAAAAATAATTAATGATAATGATAATTGTTGTGACCTACACGCTCATGCCTTTGTACTAGGATTCCTGGTAATGCGAGATCATGATATACCGTAAGACATCCTTATTATAGTTTGGTAACAGTAACAAAAATACATTTTGTTGTCGTTACCAAAACTATAATAAGGATTTCCTTAAAATATATATTTGTTTCTAAATATGACTTAACATTCTGTCTACAACTTCTGTAACTGATCCATAACCATTTAAAATAGTGTTTGAGGATTTTTTTGTCCATTTAACAATAATTGTGTCATAGGTTCATGGTCGCCGGGCGTAGACTACTTCCGACTGGACGGGTCGACTTCGTGCGAGAATCGGTCCATTTGGTGCAAGAACTTCAATAGAATAGACAATCAGAGAGCCAGGTTGGTAATGTTACCAACACTAAATGAACACTGCCCACGCACGTACGCACGCACGCACGCGCGCACATACACACACACACACACACACTTGGCCATGGCATCTCTGTATGTAAGTATGTCTGTAAGTGCCATCTCTCCGTGAGTCCTAACCGACCACCCTCGCTCATGCTGAACGACGAACGAGACACTGTCGTCGTTCCTGTCTGTGGGATGCCGTTGGACTCTGCACCATCAAGCCTAACTCTGATGTAACTCACTCATGTTACTCGTAGAAGTAATGAGGTATGTGATCTAACTAGCTACAACTCTCACTAATAATAAGGTCGTCTCCCCAGGTTGTTCTTAATATCGACGCGTGCGGGCGGGCTCGGCATCAACCTGGTGGCGGCGAACCGCGTCGTGATATTCGATGTGTCGTGGAACCCGTCGCACGACGTGCAGAGCATCTTCCGCGTCTACCGCTTCGGACAGAAGAAGCCGTGCTACGTCTATAGGTTTCTTGCTATGGTCAGTGGATCATCGAATTTTATAGTTAACTCGTAAAGCAAATCAATGACTATTTAAATAAAAATTTTATCTGAGAGTGTTAATGATTAATGATGATTCATAAATAAGTTGACATGTTTAATAATTTTATATGATTACAATTGAAAACATAACAATATGTATGAAATAAACCAATTTGGCTTATATCTAATATGTGCACGCCCATAGACAATTTATTGGAATTTAATTATTTACTTCAGACTTTATACAACCAATATGAATATTATCTGACTACCCAGTAGCCATCCGGTAGTGCCCAGCGATGGGTCCCGGGTTCGATTCCCGGTCAGAGCTCAGATAAATGTTTGTTTTCGAATCAAGGTTTTTTGTGACGTCTATTAGTGTATGGTCATGCCTCCCAAAAAAAAAAAGATTTATGATGGTGCGAGTATGTGAACGTATGTAACATACCATATACTATTCATTAATAATACTTTCCAATCTCGAGCCGCTTGGAGAAATCCATATCGATAACTGTTAAAACTGCTTGCAGGGCACGATGGAGGAGAAGATCTACGAGCGTCAGGTGACGAAGCAGGCGATATCGAAGCGTGTGATCGACGAGCAGCAGATCGACCGTCACTACGCTGAGAACGACCTCGCCGAACTGTACAAGTTCGAGCCGCAGCCGCCCGTGCCGCGGCCTCTGCCGCCGCTGCCGAAGGACCGGCTGTTCGCCGAGATGCTCAAGGAGCACGAGGCGCAGGTAATTGAACACTCGAATGTAGTTTAAAGTGTAGTAGTGTAAAGTACAGTTTAAAGTGCGCGCTTGCGTGTATACTTGCGTCTGTGCCGTTCTTGTGTGTATGTGTAAAACTATAACGTAAGATTAATATGTCTTTGAAACAAATTTACCTACTGACAAATAAGTTATGCGCTTTGGTATTTTAAATATTTCAAACAGCAACTAATGGACGACCCTCCTATTCTTCCTAGCAGGTCAGGTTTATTGCCAATTGGAATATTTCTGGCACGGCTATGTGCGAGGCAAATCATTTGTTGGGCGGTAACTGTGATTAAATATTGTCGTCATTTAAAGATTTTTAATCAAACGATATAAGTGTCTGTAATTATCAACGATTAGTAATTTCTGGATTGTGTGCGGCGTTTAATCGCTCAAAAAAACATACATGTTGCAACATGCAATCCGATGGTTCATTGGTCGCTGTACTCTGCCACGTAGCACAAGGTGAAATGCATTGTCGTTGGGCTATTAACTATAATTAAAAAACTAAAGCATTCATAAGAAACAACAAACGTATTTTGGCAGATATATAAGTACCACGAGCACGATTCCCTCCTAGAGAATAAGGAGGAGGAGACGCTCAGTGAGGAGGAGCGTCGCGCGGCCTGGGAGGACTTCGAAAACGAAAAGATACGTCCTCCACCGCAGCCGTTCCTCTCGCCCTATGCCATGCAAAACGGAATGGGTGAGCCTACTTTAACCTCTTTACTGTTGACGTTATGAGCGCCCGGTGATTTTAATTTATATTTCGCACCCTTAGAATGAAAGGGACTTAACTCAAAAATTGCAATTTATGGGAAATGACGAAGAAAGTTTTCAAAAATGTGTATGGTCTTGAGTAAATTTAAAGAGACCTATGTATGAGGTTTTCCCTTTTTCCCTTTCTCACTCATAATTCGGGCTCTTTTTCACCATGGGGTTTTAGAGTAGGATTATTTAAGTAAATTTATAGTAAAATCTGGAATTTCAAGAATTATTTTATACATACTCATTTGATATGTTATTCTTTAATTTAATTATTTTAAGTATTCAGTCTACATAAATTATTCAATAATAATAATAAAAAATAAATTGTTAAATTAAGTTCCTTTTACAAAAATTTGTAATCCAGACGCGATGATGTGGTTTCCAAGGTTCATCCAATTCTTTGAATGCCAAGTTAAACAGTCTATCCCGTTTGTTATAGTTGCATATTTGTTGTCTCTGCGCCTTAATTTACGCCTTTGAACGATCTCACTATAACCCAATCCATCCAAACTAGAATAACGTGATTGTGTAGATTGACCAACACCAGTGGCCCAATCATGGATAGGTGTCTAAAAAATAATATATATTTTAATTTATACATTTATACATGGAATCCATCCGAGAATTCAAAGCTCGTATCAAAGACATGATCAAATTGAATGAATGTCTCAGAGAAAATATGAAACATAATTAGTATATATTTTCTGTTACTGAGTAGAATATTGTCCTTGGGAGTTCTTTGAGGATTTATGTCCTAAGACTAGTCATAGTAAGGACGTACTAAAGTATTTAATGGCGTATTTTAACTTTGGAATAGTGTTTCTTAAAATCCACCACTAGTAAAAATCTTCATATCAATATGTGAATACTCCAAGCCTCGCTTCTTTTGTTCTCCGAGAGCTCCGGCGCCCTAAGGTATTGTAGTAATCACATAGTTTGTTAATGCATAATACGTTGCTGAATGATGTTGATGTATCGATAACAAAACGTATTTGTTTCCAGTTCAAGGGCTACTAGCTCAGCAGCAACAAATGGCGATGGCCACGATATCGGCCATGCTGCGGAAGGACATGCCCAACATGAGCGACCAACAGTTGCGGGAGACGGTGCCGCTCATTCTGGCTTCCAATCCTGGGGTAAGTCTTTTAGTTAAACGCACAGTATCATCATAACCTATAAATGCTCCATTGCTGGGTCTAGGTCTCCTCTCCCATTATACTATAATTATTGATGGGTGTAATTAATATACTTTTGAGGACTTTTAGATATATAGGTTTTCATGGAATATTTTTCTTTACTAACAAGTGGTAATTAAAATCTTAAAGTATTGAAAACTTGAGATCAGGAATTTGGCTTCCCGGGTGGCCGATTTTTAAACCAAATACCACTAGGTAGGTAAAAACCTTCCTTATATATTAGGTTGGGGAGAAAGTCTTTTCGCATTTTTCATGAAAATTCAAAACATTTTTTAATAAACTTTTTTTAAATTTAACTAAAGTATATGAGTACCATTTTGTTCGATAACTTTTTGCCATCTTGTGGGTAGAGACATGATCCCATTGCTATAGAAATTCTGGGGTTTCTGATCAAAAAACTGCGTCAACTAGTTTTGGCAGTCCTCGCGTGATGCACTCACTGCCTAAAGAATTCTGAAAAGACCGAAACAGGTAGAATCTGAAGGTGCAAGGTCCGGGCTATACGGTGGAAGCCTTAATCATCTCCCAGCCAAAGTCTCTTAGTTTTTGCTGAGTCGCCAAATATGTGTGAGGTCTAGCGCTATCATGATGAAAAATCACACCCCTTCTATTGACTAATTCCGGCAGCTTTCTCTCAACTTCTTGTTTTAGTCTCATCAGTTGCTCGCAGCAGAGTTCAGAATCAATGGTCCTGCCTGGCGGTAACTGCTCATAAAGAATTATGCCCTTCCAATCCCACCATACACACAGCATCACCTTGTTGCGAGTTAACCCGAGTTTCGCCACAGTCTGTGAAGCCTGACCGGTCTTTGACCACGACCTTTTTCGCACGTTCTTGTCGTACCTGATCCACTTTTCATCACCAGTTATCAGCTTCTTCAAGAATGGTTCGGTTTTATTACGTTGTAATAAAGAATCGCAAACGAGGACACGGTTTATGAGGTTTCTTTCAGTGAGTTCGTGTGGCACCCAAATATCGAGCTTGTTTGTGTACCCAGCTTTGCCCAAATGCGTCAAAACAGTTTTGTGATCAATTTCCAGTTCTTCAGCTACGTCGTAACTACTGATATGCCGATCTTGCTCCACTTTTTCTAAAATGGCATCCATTTTATCTGTGACAGGGCGACCAGAGCGACGTGGATCTTTGACATTAAAATTTCAGGATTGAAAACGCTTAAAACAATTTTGTGCCACTCTCATAGACACTGCACTAGGTCTATAAACATCACAAATTTTTTTCGCGGCCTGCGTTGCATTTTTGCCTTTTTTGTAGTAAAATTTTAAAACGTAGCGAATTTCTTCATTACACTCACTCATCTTGGCAGTAAGCAAAACAAATGAAAATCACACATTTTCCAAATTTGAAATTGAAATTATTTTCTTTAAAATTCAAACTTTTTAATGATACCAAAACCGGCCAGATGCAAATGGTATAGTCAAAAAGATTTTATTTATTACAAGTTCATACATACTAAAATGCGAAAATACTTTCTCCCCGACCTATTATATTATTATACGATTCGTAAACTGCGTATTCCTGTACCAACTTAGTCTGCCAGACCTTCGCAAACTTCTGACTCTGAGCTTCGTGGATCACGAAATAACGATCGCTTTTCAATGTGCATTCAATGCTTTCATATGAAAAAAGCGTATTAAAAAAAAACAGTCAAGTCAAACAGTAGCCAATATTATGTACATGCAACTATGTTCCAATATGGACGTTAGGTAATAGTATCAGACGTTACCATATTCTGTTTCACAGTAATTGAAACAAACTATAATGACAACATTTATTTGTTCAGATGTTCGGTGGATATGATTATGGCGTAAGTCTTTGCATAGATATTTGTGTTGTCCATATTATTTTAACCTTTTCGTTAACGCCACGTCCACACTATATTATCCTATAATCAAGCATGTTGCCTTTTTCAACAGCATAATTATTATGTTACTATTATTTAATTGTAATCTTTAATTTCTATCTATTATGCTGTAAAATGTACTAGTATAGAAAAGTAATTGGAGACGTTAAATTATGGAAGTTCTGTATAAAGCTGTATTGGTTTACAGTTCATGCAGAAAATGAGCGATATATACAAGTATGCACAGCCTGGCGTGATGAATCCTGGCATGATGAATCCTATGAATGCTGGTGAGTATCACATTAACATCTACTTATATTAAATACACTTTTGATTCTCTCATATACATTTATATTCATACTCATTTAGTATTAGGAAGTATACTATTTACATTGTACTTTATCATTTTCTATTTTTCGCATCCACAAATAAAGAACAAAGGTAATGAAGAGCGTGGTTAAATAATAGAATTATCATGAATAGTAGGCAGCATATATATTTAACTGTGGAACTTCCAACATATTGAAAAGGCACATTGAAACAAAATATATATTTTTTAAAGATAACATGTATGCTATGAGGTGAGGTGAAGCAAGTAGTAACTATAGCGAAGTTATGACTATATTTTTTATATGCAAAAGTTATTTTTTGCACGATATAATCGCGCAGCCAATAAAATGGCAGACCAGCGTCTGTTACACTGGCTAGTTTGTACTAAGATTTGATTTGTTGCCTTTGTCTGCAGGTAGCGGTATGAGTGGCGGCAGTGGAATGGGCGCGAGTGCGTTGCACTACGAACCGCCTTGGTTGCGACAACAGCAGCAGCAGCAGCAGCAACTGCGTCTGCAGCAGCTCATGCAGCATCAGAATGTCAGTACAAAGTAGACATACGTTCACATACATCCCGTGTGATCTTTGTCAATATTAATAAACGATTATCTCATCATATAATGATATCAGTGGTAACGACATGCGATGCATTGAGTTGCACATTTAATGAGGCGTATGTAAAATAGATTGAGCGACGCCACGCCACGCCACTCTACGGTCGGCGTACCGGTTGATATACACTTAAGTGTTTCACTTTATTTCAGGATAATATTCTTATCAAATTTAACATCATACATATTATTTAGTCAGATCGTTGAAGTAATATTGTAAACAGACTTAAAACCAAATCAAAAATATTTAAGATTTCATGTGCAATGAAAATATTTACAACTAATTGACATCCAAAATTAGAATTGCCTTGACCTTGCAGTAATCCGCGAGCTCTCTATTATGATGTTCTATTCGCCATGAATTTCATTGGTAGAAAAGATCCTTGGCTACTCAGCCGGTCCGGGGCGTAGAAATATTGATGTATAAAATAATAATGTGATGTATAAAAGTGTCTTTATAATTATATGACAACTCGTTTCATAGTTCCCCACGAAGGTATTGCGAAATGCAATTAGAACTGGTCAAACACAACGTCGCAAATACGTGTAAACCCGAGAGCAAGTATGTAGAATTTGAATGATGATGATGAAAGATTGGTATTAAAAATTAAACCATCAATTTAATATTAATATATTCATTCACTTATGATGAAGTAGCCCGAAGGGATGATACAATATTCACCTCTCTCCTTTTATGATAAATACCGAAACAAAAATGTACAATAACTATGCATGTTGCGTAATAATAAAAATATTTATGAACAGTCAATGGGAGCGAAGTACTACGCCGGCGGGTTGGGCAGTCGTGATCCGATGGC
>PDGT01000003.1:10815971-10843751 GCA_003671415.1 Megathymus violae | reverse complement strand
GCAGCAGAGAGCGCGAGAGCTGATGCATCGACCACGCGCCCGCGGCCGTCCGCCCCTCGCCAGCACCGCGCCCAGACCCCCGCCCGCCCACGCCGAACCGAATAATACAAGCGATGTCGTCAATCTCGACTCTGATTAGACTGGTGAGGGACATTACTCTGAACATTTAAATTGTGTTATCACAAAAAACGGTCACCCTTCGTACATTGTTCATTTTTTTTTTACTTTGTGGTATTGACTAAAATCCTTAGTTTATTGTGCACCCTAGTGTCATAAATATATTATAGTTCATTTTAAAACAGTGTTAAAACCTGTTTCATTAAAAGTTTATAGTGTATCGAAACTTATACTTCAAATCTACCCCATGTACAAACAGTGACCACTTTCCTCTAAAATTGGTAATCGCTGCTGTCAAATAAAACGCAAATAAATGACTTGACACAGTTCACTTGTATTTAATCAAACTTAAAATATTAGGGTTAAATTTAGATTGTACTGGAAATATCGTGACTAAAATACAAATTATACAAGTATTTTAAAATAAAAGTGTCTGAACAAGTTATTTTATCTCAGGTATTGGATATAATTGATTTCTATACTTATTTAGATTAATTAAAATTATTATGTTTATTGAGGAGAAAAAATTATAAAAGAACCAAATAATGTATATCGTAAAATAACTTTAATCTATACCAAAGATTCATCTTCATGTTTATGTATCTATAATGCATTTTGAGGAGTAGGTAAAAGGACATATTGCACCCTTAGAATGAAAGGGACTTAACTCAAAAATTGCAATTTATGGGAAATGATGAAGAAAGTTTTCAAAAATGTATGGTCTTGAGTAAATTTAAAGTGACTGATTTATGAGGTTTTCTCTTTTTCCCTTTCGCACTCATAATACAGGCTCTTTTTCACCATGGGGTTTTGGAGTAGGCTTTTTTAAGTAAATTTATAGTAACATCTGGAATTCCAGGAATTTTGAGTTAAGTCACTTTCATTCTAAAGGTGCGATTATCTTTTCTTGATCCCTCTCCTGTTATTTGTATACCCTGCTAAACAAATGTTGAGGCTATGATGAATCCACGTGTTGGAGGTCATTGAGCTTTGTACCACTTAGTTTAATCTCGACTGTACTTGTGCATGTTGGTAGGGTTCTTCACCTGCCTGGCTAGCTACACCCGCGTCTTAGAATCGCCACTAAAATTTTTTCACATATTTCATTTCTTATTTTTTAACATTTTTTCGGTCCATGTTGGCTGGCAAAACTTGGTGACAATGACCATTTACTATCAGATGGTGTGATGTTTGTTTGTTAGCTATATTTATTTGTAAGGAATTTTATGACATAGTAAAGCTAACTATGCAGTTATTTTAGATTACAGTCTTTTTTTCTGTGTAATTAAGATATTTTTTTATCAGTTGGTGAAAATAAGATAATAAGATCCTTTATTTTCTTATTTGTAGGTGACAGTAATATAAACTTGACATAGGGACAAGTACCACATTTGAATATGTATATATTACGTAAATTTTTCTTATGTTTCAGAATAGTGTGTGTATAGTGAACAGAAGTGTATAGTGAAAGATATAAGGTGCTACATTATGGAGCGGAGCGGGTTTGTGTTGAGCCGCGGGCCAAATAGGAGTGATATCTGAGTTTAGTACCTCACCTGGGGCTTGTGCACCACTTCACATATCACATGAATCTCAATACTGTCCCATCTCCAATAAAGACTCAACAAATATTATTCCATTCCTCATTTCCTCAGTGAAAAATCATGCTTACATATCAGGAATCCAGAATGAAAATCGAGTTTATGGCGTTAACACGTAATTAGGCTTACATGAGGCTTGTTCATTTTGATTGCATATAGTTTTACATGCTAAAACTTATATAGATCTGGACTTCTTGAGCTTGTGCTAGCCTAATAGCACTCAACACTTTCAACTCAATGGAAACTTATGAACTATTATGCTGTAAGCATGTTTAAATAATAATAGTGTTTGAATATTTTTACAACTTAGTTAACTATTGTAAATAACATAGTATTTTTAAAGTATGTGGCGATATGTAAAATAGTTTCAAGTATTTCAGTCTTTAGGACATTTTAAAATGAATCCTATTTATTTAAAACATGCTTACATTATTGCAGTTTATGATATGATCACAATTCAAAGGATTAACCGTATGATTTAAAAAAGTATATATAATTATGCGCCTAATAATAGTCTAAGAATCCGCTTAGACTGGAGACTGGTTTTAATATATAATATAGCTTTGACAATGCCACAGGATGCAAAACACTGGAGTACTGTAGCTACTCTAGCCTACTTTGACAGAATAAAATGTAATAAATATTGAAATTATGAAATCTAGAACATAATGCATCGGTATGGACATGGACACTAATTTTGCCAAACAGAATCCTTGCATACAGATAACAAATAACTCACTGAGGCAGATTTATTGCTCTCTTAGGTCTTCAGTTATGTCCTATACTGCAGCCATTAATAAAATCTTACTATTTTTTCATTGTTAATTGCCAAAATAGTTTCCTGAGAACCATGGCTACATTATGTAGTACACATTGTTAAATAAAAATGAATCACGTAAACAGTATTACATACTCAATGTTCATGCATCGTCATATTTGACAATTTTACTATATGATATCTCTCAGTACAGGAAATTAGTTTTAAGCTGTGTTATATGTCAGTAGTTAGCTAACATCTGTGTGACAACATATACATAGTGCATCTCTATTTATGATAATATATTTGCACAACATTTTTTCCCTTGTGTTATCCTGTGTCTTCATGTGGCAGTTTATTACTGTTTACATTGTTAGTTAACTCCAATTGATGTAATAAACATCAATTATGTTACTGATTTAATATAAGTACTTTATATCTGTTACTTTTATTTTGTATGACTATACCCAACAGTCTATTAATAGAAAAAAAACAATATTGTTAAATATAACCAATTAATTTTATATGTTATTTATTTTGGTTTATAGAAATAAAACATGTATGTATCGCTATTGCAAATTGATTGTTTAGAAAATATTATTTTACTTTGAACAAAAATCCCATACAAAATAATACCAATGCCTTAAAGGTGTACTTCTAGTGAAATAATTTTCTATATATATTATATATTTAATTGTAAATGTTGATTGTCAAATAAATATACCCTTTTGTTTTTTTTTCAATATTGCACTTTTTATTTTTAAGGTGCATACTTTTCTGTTATGGGAAAAAATATAAATAGAAAAAGAATTAACAAAGCAACATTTAATTTATATTTGATTAATCTTAAGCTCTCACTTCAATACATTTTACTAAACACTGCAATACTGTTGAATGACACTTCATTTTTGGTTGTATTATTTTACATTAGTTTAAAATAATGTTATGTACAAATCTTATTTATGCGCATTATTAGTACTTATTTAAAGGTTTTTAAAAGCACCTGATGAAGAATCCACTCTCAAATCATTCCAACAATTGTATGCAATTTTAATTCAGTTGAGATCTAAATATTCTAATGGTATTGCAGAACAAATCCAATCAGTTCTTCAATAGGGGCTCCACAACATCTAAATGCAAGAGTAAAAACTAAAAATGATGTAGTGTCTGTTGTTTTTATGTTAGCTAGTACTCAAGACTGGAATATGTTTGTGCAGCTCCTTATGTCATTGTTTTCATAAAATGTTTCTATTTATTTGGCCTGGTCCAGATCAGGTGGTTTAGTTGTGATATTGCCTAATCTTAAATTTTTGTATACGTTTATTTTTAAACAGGTCACTCTTGTGACTATAATAATAGATTCAGCAATTTATAGTTATATTTTAGTGTTAATGGATGTACCTACCAGCGCGACAAATGAAAATGTAGCAATTTAGTATTACTTAAGGATTCTTTTTTAATATTATAAGGCATTCTGAATGTTGATTTATATAGGTTTGATATTTTTATGATTTTCGTAGATTTTATGCTGATTATATATCAATATTTAAAGAATAACAACACAATATAATAAATGAGCAGTATTTCAATTAGCTTATAAGATAATTTTATATTCATTTTTGGTATGTTATTCAAGATTTATTTTTGTTTTTTTTTTATTAGCAATAGTGTTGCTATATTTGAATAATGTGAGATGGTTCCAAACTTGAGGAGGACTGCTGTAATTGTTTCATTATTTATGTAATATATAAATAATTGTAACTGTAGAAACTTCCTATTATTTTGTAGTACAATTGAAGTATAATAAATGATCCATAAAATGTGTAAACTGTTGTCTTATTACATTACTCATTCAAGTTCCACAAAAACCAAGTATATCACTTATTAGTAATTTGTCTACTTGGAATTATAGGAATAATCTGAACAAAATGAATCAATTAACCAGTCAACATTTTCATATTCCACTATGATAACAATAGATATATGGTGATAGTAATCCTAATATTATATAACTGCTAGTTCATACAAAGTACAGTGTATAAAGTGTAAGATAAGTTATTAAAGAAGAAAGTTGTAATTAGCATACAGCCTCAAAGTTAATCATAATATTAAAACATTCAATTATTTAAAATTCAGAAACTTGAATATTGCACATATGTACAAAGGAGATATGTTAAGTTATAATATGAGTGTTTGATTATGGAGTAATTAAGGTTACAGAATAAAGTAGATGTCATCACCAATTTCCATGGTTGAGTTTTTGGTGTGGTAGCCCAGATATTGGCTCCTTAACAATTTTGATCTTGAGTTATTAAAAAAAAGGTGATGTATTAGATGTATGCCATAAGTATTTATAGATTTCAGCTTTATAATTTATCAACAAATACACAAATATAAAACAATTCCTAAGAATAAATAAAGATACATATGACTTATTTTGTTTATACAGTTTTTTCTTTTGATATTTATTAGTATATTTAATTAAGAATTAAAATTCATCAAATTATTAATTAAAGTGACGTTAATTCATTTTGTGTTTTTCATACCTTGTATTTCAGAAGTAATAGTGGTGTGGAATAATGTACTACTTACTACTACTACTACCTATTTTAAACTGCAACATACCTTTCGAAAAAATTAACATTCCTAGTAGTCATGTTGTCTGTGGTAAAGTTACAGCAAGCCTGCATTTTACAAGGATTCCATATCAGTCTTTAGGATTAAATACATCTACCCAACCAAATTTAGACTTGCACGTTAATTCGAAGTTGGGTACAGATGTCTCCTTTACATGGGGGAGACTGCATACCTATTTGCTACTTTCATATCAATAATGTATGCATATTTTCAGACAGTAACATATTATAAATTTAAATTAGGAATGCCTGTGTGGATGCCTACAGTTACTTCAATATATTTTAACAATTTCCTTGCCAAAAATGTAGCATCATCTTCAATAAAAATATTTGCACTCAACATATCCAATTTGTTTTCCGTTTGAAATGCGATCACTTCACTACCACTTACAGCCATAGCGTTTACAGGTAATCCACAAGCGTTCACGAGCAATACTCTACGGTACCTCAGGTCTGGATGTACTTGTTCAAGAGCTTTTTTCGCCCACTCAATACAAAATAATCTACTTGCATCCATACCGAGTACCACGAAGTCGATAGACATTTTGCCCGTTACATTAGACATTCTTACTATTTCGTCGAGACTGTATGAACGAAGCACTTTCAATTTCCACCTGTGATTGCCTTTTGTGTGAACTTCTATTAATTTTTCTGATATTTTTTCAATTATATCCACATTTGGAGACAGGACCGCAATGGATAAACTATTTTTTAAGGATGTTGGCCCAACCCACGGGGCTATAACAACTTCATCCTCAATTAGAGACATCTTTATCAAATAACTTTCTTACTCTTCATTTGATTATTTCCACAACTTTATGCAAGAATATATTTAAATCTTAACCAAATCTCATTTAAAAACACAAGAATGTCTTCGTTAGAGTCAATACGTTTAAAAATACAATGAACCGTTTATACCACAGACTATAATGTAATAATGTTGCTCTTTGATTAAATAATTTTTGTTAACCCCGGTCAATCACATGCGCGCAAAGGTTTGAAATTTGTACGAATGTTCGCACGTATGTGAAGGGCTAATAAGTAAATGGGTTCGCATATGAGTATGCAAATCTATTTGCGCATCCTCCTACACTCCATCCATTTCCAATATAGAGAGTAGCTGGAACTACTACTAAAGTACGTATTAGTAGTTAAGTATATAGTAATTATAGCAGACGCTGCAAACTACGAAAAATGAAGACATCTATGACCTATGCAATTGTGTGCACAACTGGTCGCACGAGTGTGTGGGAGACTACGCGAATGTTCGAAGTTCGCGCGTTTGGATGTGCGACAAAAAACCGACACAGCTAAGAAAACCACGAATGCATCAAAAATTTCGCATAATCATTTGCGAAGGTCGTCGTACATTTGTAGGTTCGCGTATTCGCGTACATGTGAGTGACCGGCATAATGCAAACTTGGGTAGAACTGTAGAAGTGAGCATGTGATTCTAATAATAGTATAAATGTTTTAATAATATCATTTTTAGTTTCATTATAATGATTGCTTTATGTAATACTACACTGCATAAAATTGATTATATGTACCGTACGGTAAGACAGAGACTAGCAGAAATTCGTAGTTTGACAAATTAGGTCACATGATTGAAACAAGCAAACCATGTACCAAGGTACTCTGTGCCGTGTACGGTACGGTATTGGACATTGATACTTATATACACTTTCTACTGTTTGTTATTCTTATTCAACTTTTATTAAAATGTTTTTGTCATATTTTTATGTGTCAAAATAGTTTGTAAATATATTTATAATGCGAAGAGCAAACGAAAAGTTTCCTGACAATGGGTTTGAAGCTTGGGGTGGGTATATGCAAGCTAAAATTGCTAAGTTGGAAGAGCAATTCTCTCGTAAGGATGAACAAAAGTTAAGCAATATTTTTAATGGCATCAGTATTTATGTTAATGGATTTACGATACCTTCTGCTGATGAGTTAAAAGAATTAATGGCTAGACACGGTGGTGTGTATCATACTTATCAAAGAAGTGACGACTTCATAATAGCTTGTAATTTACCAGATACTAAAGTCAAGAATATGTCTTTAGTTAAAGTAGTTAGACCAGAGTGGATAACGGAAAGTATTCATTCCAATTGCTTGCTTGATTATAGAGATTTTTTGTTATATAGAAATTCCAGAAGTCAGCCAAGGTTGAACTTTAGTACAACTACTAAAACTAGTTTTATTACTACAACAAAAGAAAAACAGAAAAAAGAAAATGAGTTATTATTTAAAAGTGAAGTATCTAATATTGATAAAGAATTGTGGGTTGATACCAAATCCAATAACAAATGTGAAGAAATCTGTTATGAGAATAATTGTAACAAATTTGTAAGTAAAGATGAAGAATCAAACAGTATTGATATTAAGAAAGTTGTACATAATACTAAAACTTCAGCTGACCCAAAGTTTATTTCTGAATTTTATAATAAGTCAAGATTACATCATATTTCACAACTTGGTGCTTGTTTTAAACAATATGTAAATGAATTAAGGGAATCAAGTAACTTCAACTTCTCAGAACGTGCAGTTTTAAAGGAAAAAGCTATGGGTATAAATAGAGGTAGTAGAACTAAATTGTCATTTCAGGGAAAAATCATCATGCATATTGATATGGATTGTTTCTTTGTATCAGTTGGATTACGTAAGAGACCAGATCTTAAAGGGAAACCTGTTGCTGTTACACATTCAAAAGGAGGTCAGCCTCGCATGAAAAGACCTGGTGTAGATAGAACAACAGAATTCAACCTATACAAACAAAAGCAAATTAGAAAATTTGCTAAAGCTACTGAAATAGCTGATGAAGTAGACTTCCAATGTAGGATTGATAATATTACAGATGAAGATGATAAATATGGCTCTATGAGTGAAATTGCCTCATGTTCATATGAAGCCAGAGCTAAAGGGGTAGGAAATGGAATGTTTATGGGTGCAGCCTTAAGATTATGTCCTAACTTACAAACTATTTCTTATGATTTTGAGGGCTATAAAGAAGTAGCATATACTTTGTATAATACTGTAGCACAATATACCTTGGATATTGAAGCAGTTTCTTGTGATGAGATGTATGTTGACTGTACTGAGCTGCTTAATGACTTAAATATTAGTGCTGAAGATTTTGCCACACTTCTTAGAAATGAAATTAAAAATAAAACATGTTGTCCATGCTCAGCAGGTTTTGGTGGTAATCGGTTACAGGCAAGACTTGCAACAAAAAAGGCCAAGCCTGATGGTCAATTTTTTCTTACTGAAGATCTTGTTGAAGATTTTATGTTTGACATTAAACTTAAAGATTTACCTGGTGTTGGTAGACAGATATCACAAAAACTTGAATTACTAGGTCACCAAACTTGTGGATCATTGCAATGTTTGACTTTGGCCTCATTGAAACAAAATTTTGGCAACAAAACAGGTGCACAACTTTTTGATCAATGTCGTGGGCGAGATTCAAATCCATTGACATTTCAAACTATCAGAAAGTCTGTGTCAGCCGAAGTTAACTATGGTATTAGATTTGAGAACAATGATCAGTGTATAGAATTTTTGAAACAATTATCAGTAGAGGTACAGTCTAGAATGCAACAATTTAGAGTTATGGGTAAATGTATAACTTTAAAACTGATGATTAGAGCTGAAGAAGCACCTATAGAAACAGCAAAATTTATGGGACATGGGTTTTGTAATGTTATTAACAAATCAACAAATTTAATTAATGCAACTAATGATAGTGATATAATAGCTAAGGAAGTTATATCCCTCTGCAAAAAACAAAACATTGATCCCAAGGAGATGAGAGGTATAGGAATTCAGGTCACTAAGTTGGAGCCATTAAATAATAAACCCACAATAGGTGCACTAACAAAATTTTTGTCTAGTTGCAAAAATATTAAGTCCGAGGGTAAATTAGGACATACACAGAAGCCACTTGCTGATCCAATTTCGAGTGATAATAAGACTGCACTTATGATAAAATTAAAGACTCCAAAAAAACTTAAGTCTTATAATTCACCAAAAAAGAAGTCTCCTATAATTAAACCATTACATTCACCTTTTGGTAAAAAACGTGGAAGACCATCTAAAAATAGTAAAATACAAAACAAAGCATCAAAAAATTTGATTAACAAATTTCTCTTTGGGCAAGATTTAGGATCAGTAGAGAAAAAAGAAGCACTAAATATTAATGTGAATATTCAAGCGCATTTGAAGGAAAAAGAGGATTCCATACCATTCCAGATTAAACAAGATACCTCAGTGGAAGTTAGAACTGAAGGTGAACAATCAAATTCTCTTTTGCATTTGCCCTGGGAGAAAGTTCGGGAACTATTGATGGCATGGTTGGAAAGTGGTCAGGCCCCAAAGCGATTTGATGTGGATCTAATTACGAACTACATGCAAGAAATGGTGGTAAATAAAAATATAGACAAACTGTATATTTTGTTAAACTTTTTAAGGCGAAGAACAAGGGAAATAAATAACCCGATGTGGATTGAGGTGTATGATTATGTATCACAACGAGTTCAGTATGCTATGTTGGCTGTGTATGGGAAACAATTATATGCCTCAGATTAGATGTGTATATAAATATATATGTCTATCCGTATGTGTATATATGTCCATCTGTGCATCTTATTTTATTTAGAGTATTGATATATACTTACATACATCTTTTAATATCGCCTTGCTTTGCCCAAAGGTTGATTTACAGAAAATATGCTTGGTATTAAGCCCTGCTATATATACAATATTTCGGAGGTATAATAAAGAATAATTAAGCTTAGTTTTTTAATAAAACAAACCATAAAATTTCAAATTGTGTATTTTAAATAGGATCTATTCAAACTACAAACAGAAACAGGTCACATTGGGGTACAATAATTTCCGCTCCTTAGTATTATAATATGAAACTGCCATTATTAACATATTGTCATGTTTGCCTTTGTCACTTTACTGAAATAACAATCAATATTATTTGTTGCTCCAATATTCCGCACTGAATTATAAAAAGTGAAAAAGGTAACATGCTCTTCTAATTTTAAATATGGCAACTGTTGAACTGAATCTACCTTTACGTATTTAATATGAAATCAGTTGCTAGGGCAAGTAGAATTATTGAATCTAAAATTAAGATTAATTAATTAAATTAATTTGCACTGTGGAGATTAAAAAAGTATTAGCACTGCGCCAAAATTTTCTTTTTTATATATGATTCATATTATTCGTAATTTACATGGATTAAAGTTTATACTATTCAGAAATAATTTTAATTGGTAACACTAATGATATACCCATGTTTAGTAAAATGGCAGTAATATCACTTGTAAAATCAATAAACACAAAACATATTGGACCATGCATCGTTTTATATGTATGTAGGTAATTAATACATATACACCCAGGCATTATGTAAAAAAATAATACATTACAATAATCACGTTACAGTCATGATACGATCTTGGATTTAGTTTAATTCATTTAACTATATTTAATTATCACAGTTGCTTATTGCAAATAAAACATAAAAACCAAATTTGTTATGCAGATGAAATGTAAATTTATCAGCCATTGTGTTAGGGTTTTAAATTCAGTTCTTGCAGTGAAACGATTTGTTGTGCATCTATGAAAATAATAACATAGTATTTTATGAACAAGCTTTCAGCTTGCGAAGAAACTTAGAACTAAATGTTTTGTGACAACCATTCAAGTTTATACCATATGTTCTTAATTTAATAAAACCACGTCTATATCTAAAATGCTTTGTGATAAAGGAATAAGTGTAATAAACATTCCGTTTGAAATAAAAAATAATAATTCTTAAGTCAACTAAAAATTCATCACATTGATATTATGCGTTCGAAATGAAGATGGTTTCATTTTGAATTGTAACAATTAGGTACTTTTTAAATTATTGTGAGTACATATTTCAAATATTTGTTATTCAGTTGTAAATTACAGTTTCTTTATACAGATTATGTATTTCAGATAAATAAAAATGTTAATGCCGTAGAATAATTCCTTAATAAGCCAATTTTAACCATTACAAAATAGGGTGTTGATCTTTGTAGGTCATAAAGTCAAGGTTGATTTAGAAATTGTTAGCTAAGAACAAGGATCGAGATCACTCAATCCATACGGGACGTGTTAGTAGGTACATCGTAGGTACACATACATAAACATACACAAATTCAAAATGTAGCACTTGCTACCGTAAATCGTAAAAATATTTATTACAACATTTTAAATGGCATTTCAATTTGGTCACATAATATTGAATAATAAATGATTTGCCAATAACTTCTTAGCTATTTATTAATTTTTTTTTATTTGGGCATTGTGGCACTTCTGCTCGGTGACCATAGACGAGAGTGATCTCACGCGGTAGAATTCGCGGATACTGAGTGCTTTAGCTTCGAGTCTATGATGATCTCGTCCCCGGATCTGATGTTGTAGGAGTATAATTGTTTCGTAGGGTACTTCATCTCCTCGGGTCCCTGGAAAAACTCCAGAAATGAATTTTAAGATTAATTTAACGCCTTTCATGGTTTGGCCACATTTAAGGAATGGTGACGACGATAAAAAAGCGTATTAAGAAATCGAACAACCTGTTGGGTCTTAGTTCGTTTTCACAGATGCTCGCATAATACTTAGCTACGAATCTGGCAAGGCAAAAAATTATAACGGTACAGGGTATTGTTGGACATTGTCATCTGGTATCAGGTAAATTATAAACAAAAGGAAACGCAACGTAACTCAGAAAATAAATTTTCAACCGCGCTTCTCAGGTAGCGTCAGTGTTTCTGATGAAGTGAGATAGAAGCGAGCGGTTTAAAACGACTATGTAGGTGGTGACAATGGCGTAAAAATAGAGCGGCAGGTTGGGCAAAATGCCACGTCTCCCGGCCAAGTGACCCCGAGAGGACCACAAGCACAGTAGGATCCTATGCGTTCTTTAATTTAAAACTTCAAGAAAAAAAATTGTAATGAGCATAATTTACGTAGTGGTTTACTGAAAATAAACTCCGACGCTGGTTGAGTTTCTTTACGTTGAAACACTGTCGGACCTGATGAAATGACTACGGATCTTAGCGGTGTGGATAGGCCAGTGTTGGCAATAAATATATATATGATTTTAGCTATCGTGTGGAATGTTTATATGCACCTGTGTGTCTCGGAGCTCTTGGTCGACGTAAAAGAGCCTCATCTTAGCCGCGGGGAAGCCGGCTAGCCGCTCCAGGCGTGTTTTTAAATCGGATACAGTTCTGAAATATATATTTTTTATATAAATAATTGTTATAGCAAAAAAAATGTAATCCATCTTGTTGACCATATAATGGATATGGCCGCTAAACAGGTGGTCTTGGATGTTGCTACGAAATGGACGTCAATGTTTTAATGAGCATAAAACAAAAATTATCTGTCACATTTTTCCAGCTTATAATTAATTTAGTATTGGCAACGAAAACACAATGAAATTTAAAAAATAGTAATTATAATTTTGGTTCGTTGGTAAGTTCACCAGGCGTCTGTTATATATCCGGTATTCGAAAGAGTAGTATTATCGCAGACAGGGGAGACTACGTCCAGTCCAGGTATTTGACATATAAGAAAGATGATGTACTCCAATTGAAACGGTCTATTATAACCGGCTCCATATCACGGTAAATGTAGTTGTATAAAAGTTGCGTTACTTATATACTACTTTAGCAAATGGGTACGTATTAATTCTAGTATTCTCGAGTGAAATGAAGAATGAAGTGAAACACGATAATAGCGTGTTAAGTACCTGTATACGTCAACGGTGCGCACCTCGCTGGTGTCGCCGCACGTGAACGTGATCTGCACGCGCTTCTCCGGCCGCAGGTCCACTGACACCAGCGGATCTAGTTTACCGTGCACACCCACCAGCTCCCAGTATCTGCGATCACAGTGAGCATTGGTATTCATGATATGGCTATTTTGGCGTACACGATATAATTAAGTAATACAAAGCTGTCTGTCTGTGTATCAAAACTTGTTACATATGTTTCCTGGATTATTACCGATACCGAGATCTATATAACCTGGAAATATATTGAACTATGGCTTAAAGTAATTTATTGATATATTTATATCATAATCGTTGGCACGGCAGTTTTTTTTATTATACGCGTATATATTTAATGTAGAGAGAACAGTAGCTTTCGAAGCGTCAACATATTAGAGCCAGAAATACGAAGGGGTCGGCCCCGTGGGTGTTCGGAGGCTCCAGCATCTACGAGAGATAGATAAGTAGGTGTAGATTAGCCATGTCAACCGCCAAAACAGGATTCGAGCCTGCTGGCGGCCAGGCTCTTAGGACGCTCAATTACTTAAGAGTGCAAAAACTTTAATAAAAAGTAAAACTTTACAAATACAAGCAGTCTGTACCGTTCAATTGATCGTTTTAATATATTCTCCTCTATATGTGTCTCTACATTGATGAGATGCAAGATCTATCAATCCTACAGACTCTTTGCTCATAACTTCGAGTTCATCTTGTTTAATTTCACAATTACGTACAATATTCTTTGTAACGAGTCAATGAATAAGTAAGAACACCGAGGAATTTTCCAAAAGCCGGCACTGTAACTGGGGGCCATTCCCGAGTCGAACAGTAGGTACATTAAGATTTTATACCACGTCTATTTTGAGGTATCGCAGTAACGGCACGCTTATCGCAATGCTTGCCAATTACAGATGTCATTTTCAAATTAATTTGCTATTACATATACTATCAAGACTTACATACATTATCACAATTTTTATTTGATTTTTTTTTTATTCGACTCGAATACTCATAACATATGAGAAGTGAGATCGCGTCCGTGCGAACGACCACCCACCATGTTGGATGCAATATTGACTGTCTGATTACCATTCGGTTTAATCTAGAAATTTAGGTCAAATCTGTTTTAACGAGAATTTACCGCCTACGCATATTCCTTATTCGCGAGACCTTCTAATTATGTTGTTATGTTTATTATTGGCTACGAAGTTTCTCTCAAGGCGATTTTAATGTAGACATTAGACTAAGGCACACGTGAATGCAGTTTAAATTTTTTAGATTTTCTACAATTATATTTAATATAACTAAGCTAGATTGACATTTCAAATTAATCGTAGGGCGTAAAATAACGAGAAAAATGATGTACAAATAAGAAGGACATTGGTAAAAACATGTTATTGTAAATTTTGAAACACCAGCTTATATCATTTTGCACCATGTTCAAATAACTATTTTACTGTAACATCAAGTAGCTCAGTCGAGAGTAGTTTAAATGAGTCTAGTAGAAATCAAACAATTCATAAAAGGGTGTTGCGACGCGACATACATTGAATTCAAATAGTGTACAATTTATTTAGAATAAACTAACGGTTTACTGAAAGATATACTCTCCGATTTATTATTATGGTCTGTATCATCCAGAGAGGTGTGTTATATACGTAGTGCATGAATGCTGTTAGAATATAACATGGATTCTACAAAGATAAAATCCCTGTATGGAAACTTGTTTTAAGCAACCATAAATTTCAGTAACATGGGTGTTATCAAATAAACGCCAATTAAAATTCTATTTGAATGTTTAGAAATAGCAATAGTTTTGAACGATTTACAGGTGAAGTATGGAGTTAGATCTCGAATGCTTATCGGTATAACCGCTTAAGCCAAGTGATCTTAATGTCTCTGCTACTTTTATATTAATAAAAATAATAACATATGTAACAAATAAAAAAGTTTAATTTTAATAAAAATAAGTAATATAACGACACCTATAATGTGAATTGTACAATCTTTTATATGCCGTTTGGAAGTTAAACAATTCCTTACTGTTGGGATGAATGAAAATCCAAATGTAATATACATACAGGTCCACTCAATATAAAACGTTTTAAAAGACGCTCTTGAGAGCATCGTGAGCATCAGGTCAATTAGCTCAGTTGCTTAAATGGCTCACCTATCAGGTCGATCGGACTCCGGTTTTTCCATGTAGTATCTGATGAAGGCGCGTTCGGCCGCGTCGCGCTCCTCCACGGGAACGGCGCCCCCGCCGTTCAGGGTTCGTACGTGCGGGAGCCTCGCCACTAGCAGTAATCGCCTCTCGTGCTCCGTTGATTCGAAGCGCTCCCATAATGGCCAACCCTAGAAGCAATACGATTACTTTCGATAAACAATAACTGAAACCACAATGTGACAATAACACGTTAAAAGAGATGTAGCTAACCAGACACCTAAGGAACCTATATTTATTAAACTGAATGATACCATTCAGAGCCTAATCATTGCCAACAGAAGCGAACAGGCCGCTCTTCAGTTCGTGCACTACCAGCAGGAGAAATTAGCTGTTCTGAAATATGAATGGAGAGCCTTCGCAGCTTATTATTTTTAGGTATATCAATAACTACACCAACAGATAAGAATATCTGTACTAATATATTATAAAGAGGGAGTTCGAATCTTGTGAGTTTGTGTTAGGCACATGCGGAAATTAATTTCCGTAACTGTATGTGTGTGATACTTAATTATTAAACCCAATCAAAGTGCCGTTATTAGGGCCGTTAGTACATAATAAAGTTGTATCCTAATAAGCTGCTCTTTAAACTCGTACGTTTTACATATACATATATAAAAATACATAACTTTGAGCAGATTTTACAAAGATAATTTACATTCCGAGAACACTGGGTCGACTTACCTCATTGTTTGTTGCTGAATTATACAGTCACGACTAGGCATCTTATGAATAACGAGAGGGCCCAAAAAATGCATTCAGCAAAAAGTAGACATGTCGTTCAACCGGCTCTCGGTCTCCTCAAGGTCTCTCGAGGGTCAGTTTCCATTTACGGCGTCCGTGAGTCGTAGGTACTCCTCGAATATAGTTCCCGGTGCAAGTATGCTTTATTCTACTTTTTATTACTGTTGTATTTGTATTCAAGGACCTTGACAAATTTATATATGTAGCTTACATAATTATTCCAACAATCCGAATTTTTAATTCCCTTGTTGGTACCTACGCTGTAAGCGATTCTCGAGTGACGTACAATACTGTTTCGAATGATGGAATCGAGACCGGCTTGTAAGTGTACGTTTTTATTTCGATACTTATTGTAAATAATGATCGACTACAATCACAATTAAATGTACAGTATTAATATTGTTTCATGTTTAATGTATATAACGGTTCTTAGATTAATCAGCGGCCATCAGACAGCAGCAGCTCTCTTTTTGAATGAGTGGTGCTGGTGCATACTCCATCCCGGTACCGTGGGAAGGATTCTTTCAGGGGTTATTGCCCAACGCAAGTTTCGAAAGTTCTATTACCTGAACATTGCGACATATGTAACGATAATAATCGAGACCGGTGTGCCCTCCAAAAGTCTTCCGGATTTTTAATTAATTTTTCCAATCGCAGTCACCTATGACGATTACTTACAGGGGAATCAAATTCAAAAATATTCAATCTATTAGGTATTTTTATAAATACACTTACATAGCACATGCACATAACTTTTGGCTATTACTACCGTTTCAAAAAGATGCTTTAACATCGAGGTGAAGAATCGGCGAATGAAACTCCTCAGCACATCTTTTAAGATAATATATGGTAATTACAAAGTAAGTTTCAAGCTGTGCGGAACTGGTTTCGGCACTGTCAATTCTAGGTTGTCTAGGCATTAACATATTCAACTGTATTACCATAATTTCTCTCAAGCCACTGGACTATGAGCGTTTGATATGAACATAAACGAAACTTAAATCATTTTGAAAATAGCTATTTAAAATTTCCTATAAATTTAATGAGTACCCATGTATTTTATTATTTATGTAGTATTATGTACGTATATAAGTGTATTCTTGATTGATAACACGATGGCTCTTCTGCACACTAAAACATTACTTTACACATGGCAATTATCGTAATAATTGTTTTTATAGTAAATAAATTAATTTGTAAATCAAAAAATAATAAATGCTATAAAAATTGCACGTTCTTGGTGTAAGAAACTTGTAAATATAATATAAATTATATAATAAAAATTAAATAAATAGTAATAAACTTTGTAACAAACTGATAATCAACAGTACTAAAGACACGTCATCTGTAATAAAAAAATCAGATTTTTTTATTATACATTTCCAATTAAACTTATAATATAGCCTTCCGCGCGCTCGTTTTAACCGAAAGAGGAACGCGGAAGGCCTAGTGTACGACACTACGAGTATTCGCGCATACTAAGACCTGTCCGCTACCTCGAGAATACGAGATACCTAGAGAATTTAAGATTACCGCATTAATGCTGTCGCTATTTTTGCATCCTGGCATTCCAATCTCCATTTAATAAAATCCAATTGTGACTTAATTATATACAGTTTCTTTGACGCAAATCGCAGATACATGGTGTTAGGTATGAACGCGAGGAATACAACGTATTTGTTTAGTTCATTATGTTGGCTAACAAGTATAAATATCTTAGAATTTTTTTCCGTCCATCAATCGACAAACTTTGAATCACGCGATTATTAGATTGTATGAATTTTATTATACTGCATTACAAGTACATACAAGCCGTGTATGTAGGCACTATTATTTCGTAAGATTTATCAACATGTGATTGTTTAAAAAATTATATTCTGTTATCAGAGACCCGCGAGCATAATTATTTTAAGGAAAAAAATTTACTCTTTGGTCTTCACTACATAGGTAAAGTTTCTTCAATTGAAATCTCCTTTTTTATGACTTGTATTTATATACAAGTTGAATAGTTAACGATTTTATTTATTCTAGATTTAAAATAAACTCCAGACCCACAGCAAAAGCTGCACTACAATAGAAGAATGTCATGAGTGGGAGTCCGAGCGGCGCGTTCATGTCGAGAGATCTTTTCTGCAACATCAACGTAGTAGCGGGTGTGTTATCGAAGAACGATTCACAGAAAGGTGTGGTCGCCTTCTGGGGAATCGTGATAGTAAAGGAGACCGCTGATAGGGATCGGGACAGGACCGATTCCGTCTGAAGACTTCAAATATGTGGTTATACGTAACAGAGCGTCTGTAGAGAGGTAACGCTGTGCATTGAGTACGTCGCCCTATCGCCTATTTTATATCATTAGCGTTTTGAGCAATAGATGTGATACTAAATTATTAGGGTGTCCCTCAGTTTAACAGCTGGTGTGTAACGCATGACGAGTTAAGTTGTTGCGTTGAAAATAAATGTTATTATTAAAAAATCCGAATCAGTACACACCGTTCCAGTCTGTAACGGGACCGTTCTGAATCATTAATTGCGATATCGACTCCCCTATACATTACCCTACATCCTACGCGTGTACCACGCGAAGTGTCAAATCGTTAAACGTGTACCTACCTCAGATTTACGTATGCAGTTATGCAAATGAATTTGACCGTGCGACCTAATTGGGTCGTTGTAATATGGTTTTCCTTCCTGTGTGCATTGTTCATTTTTTAATTATTTATGAAATGAATGAAGCATGATATACATGAATGACATTTACATTTTAGGGACTTGCTCGGGCTCTGTCGTTATGAATGTTCTCCGTGTCCTGCTTTATGCCAATTTTATAGATGTGGCGGTGGTTTCTAAACGTATCTACGCATCTTTTGATATAATGGCATAAAACATAATAATAACTACGCAGTAATATTTCCTGTATTGCAGATGGCGTAGATACACAATAAACGACACATAATATATCAACTACGGAATCTGTCATATAAATATCTGCTCCGGCCGGGATAGAACCCTTCGTGTTACGAGCAAACCCTACCAAATAACTACCAAACGATCGTCAACGATATTCCTTCGAGATTCACGTGTATCAAAGAACTGAGAGTGCTGCTCGGCGTTAGAAATTTTCCACTGTATTAATAGAATAAACCGGTCGTCTTTATCAGTAAACACTGCTTTGTTTTCAAGCAGACAATTGGTAGTTTCCGATATGAAGCCTGTTCGTGAAGAACTTTAATGAATCAACGCTAAACTACGACGTAGTATAAAGTGTTGCCATATTGCGTGTCATGTCGAGCGTTTCTTTTGTTGTTACTACAAAATTGTTTCAGTGACATCGTTCATACAAATTTGTTACCACATGAAAAGTTCCAGATCTCTGTATTGTATCTGAACGTGTACGATGTAGAGATCAAACACAATTCCACGGTATAACATATCCATTTAACGATGTCAATGTAATTAAAAGTGAAAGCCTATTTATTGGTTTGGTAATTTTTGAGTGCTATAGTATTTTAATTTGCTTGTTACACAAGTTACGATAGTTTTTGGCCACGTAAATCTCAATCACACCAAGGCTATGAAGGTCCTGAGCCTGACTTCCAAGAATACGTGCTCCTAAGTCGCTTAAATGCAAGTGGGTCGATTTAAAATGTAATTTATAACCCTATAGGCCAATTAGTGGAGACCCAGCCTGTCAACCATATCGTTCCTAGTGCAAAGCCTAGTGCATATAAAAGATAGGTAAATGTTTGTTTATCAAGTTTTGGTTTACAGCGAGTCCTGGCACGGAGAGAGCGCGTTAATTCTCACTTTTCGCGACCATTTTTGTTGATGATGGCGTGGTGGGTGTTTGGGAACGGATTGGATCGTACTGTCATTTGATTATGAAACGCAACATTTATTCTTTATAATAATAATGTATGTCTATATATAGCTGGATTCTTATTTAGACCCGAATTCTATATACAACGCGGCATGCGGAACTAATCGATGTAACCACTTTCCCAGTTGCCAGAAGAACAGCTCACACAACCCGACGTGCCATTACGATCAACGATGCACCTACCAATTAGTTGGCAAACTAGATGAAATTGGCATTGATACAATTGACATAATTAAATATTGAATCATCTGCTCTAGACCTAGTTAGCCAATTATGCTTGTGATAACTATGGGTCTCAAATGATTTTATTTGTAGCGGACATTAACTTAAGGTTTTTAGCTACATGGGGTTCTTGAGACAAACTCAACCTTAGTTAATGATAGAGTACCTGACGACTGCTGATTGACGTACGAGGCAACGGTGTCAAATTGATCCTGCTATTAATCGCTGATATACTAAAACTTGACTTACACGCCCACTCCTTGATTGTGGTAAAATTTTCACCTGGGTGATAGCCTGTTCATTTAATTTTGATCTTTTTATGGTTAGAGGTCGCTAATATAAATTGAAAGACTGGTTTGAAAATTTTTTCGTAACAATATTAGCGGGTATGGTGATAGTCTGGTCCCAGGCGAATTGTGCAACTCTAGCTTATATCAAATTGAACCCTATAAAACATATTCATAGATAACATTTTATTTGTGGACAACTACTAGTAATGTTCATTAACTTTACTAAATATAGTTTCAGTGGTGTGCTAAGTAATTGATTTATTATTGTTAACGGAAATAGCAATTAACAAAGAGTTATTTATCATTATAACGTTACGTTACATACATACCAGTGTACTGTCATTACATAATAATTGCTGTGTAGTTTGTTTATCACTAAAATGTTTTTTTTGTTGATGAATTTTGAAATACTCCTTGATATCTGAATCGAACCCCTTTTCATTTATTGGTCGGTAAATTTATTGGTGATTTAAAGTAGTAACACATAGACAATTTTAATCGTTTTAATTTTTTATTTTCTTGTAGCTTCCATTGGTGTTTAAATATATATTTTATGAATGTCGTTACAAATCTGTTCTTTTTTTAGCACAGTTAACCTAAAAATGCGAGGTGGCTCAATTCCCGAATCCGATACTGTATTACCTCATAAGACATGTAGGAAAACCATAATCTCGGCTACGATAGTGTGTGTGGATTGCAATGAAAGTTAAAACGCTCAACAAAAACAAGACCCGTAGTCTTAGCTTCCAGCTCGATATGCACCGTGCAGATAGTTTCTGGGGCAAGCGAGGGCACCGTCGGTCGGTGTATTACCAAGATTACGTTACTTGAGCTGGTTAGCTTCATACGACTTTCTTGAAGACTAAATATATTTTAGTTTTTTCTGTTGCGCAATGGAAGAAGTGTGCAATATATGTATGTATGCTCTCACTTCACTTGCACACAATGTGTCTTATTCGTATACTATTATTATTTTATTACTATTGTTTCTACCCACTTCATTGTTTTGTTTGTCTGCTTTGTGTTTTTGTCTTTTTATTATTATATGTATTTCTATTATAAGTAATGGTTCTCTGCCCCTCCGTGAAATTTACTTTATACCTCCCGAGTTATTTATAAACGCCTGTCACCATTTACAAAGGAAACGTTTCCGTCTTTCGTCCAATACATGCTGCAAAAGTTATTACGCGAATTAAAAAAAATATTATAATACATTGTAAACTTAAAAACTACGTTGCTGTGCGCGGATTTATACTATAGACTCTAGTGGCATATTTAGTCGAACATAAAAATAACTTTCGTCAATGCTAACGTAGAAAACAATGGAAATCTATAATTTTTCCATTACTTTAATAGAAGCTTTATAATAGATATTCATGTATTGCTGCTTCCGCACTTGGTTGTGCGCGTGCACCAAGAGTATCTAGGTCAAATCAGTCGCTTCGCGTCAATACCAGTGTCGCATCCCCTTAACAGGATTAATTTTATTCAAGGATTTCTCCAAATCCACTTACGGTATGCCTTATCTCCGAGAGCATGAATATATCTCGCACAAAGAAAGTTTTATATTCGCTTATGTTTTCACTACTTACTAGAACTGAACTAATTTATGAATTTAATACTGTCGCATTGCTGTAACGGGATTTAATTAAGATTGGCGAGATTTTCCAGCGAAAGTGTGGAAATAATTGAGTTCAACGCACTCATGATAGAGCAAATTGGAATCGTTTATTTATTTCTTACTCGATCTTCAATAAAACTATTATTCGGATTCTCCCAATTCTCCAAATCTCAGACTTACATTGGCGGGCTACCTAAAAGGAGTACAGCAGAGCAGGTCTGTCAAAACAACTTAAGCGTAAATTGCAGTAGAAAAGACGTAGATCCAGGAAGTAGTGAGAGGATTTAAATCTTATTACGACGATTACAGGGCTATAAGAATTATCCTAATTAAAATCACGGCACAGGATACTATCACTTCAGATTTTTGTAATTACACTAATTATACAGGTTTATATTGTATTATATTATTGATGACAGTAAACTACTTTCTAAAAATAATGTGTTTTTTATTTAATTCCAAGTTATCCTGAACACGTGCAATCCCCATTGTTTTGTTTTTCCGTTGCTCTGTTCAATATGAACCAGGTGGAAGGGGAGTTAGTAATAGGACAAGATTGTTACAATGCACTCAACTGATATATGGTGATCGGATCGTCCTGTTACTGAGACCACTAAATAAATAGCAATCGTTTTACTCTTATCTTTGGCTTTAGCTTGGCCTATTGAGGTTGTACAACCCTATAGCTTAGATCGTATTGACCCTGCTTGCCCAGCGAGGGGTCCCGGGTTCGATTCCCGGCCGGAGCAGACAGATGACAGATAAATGTTAGTTTTTGAGTCATGGGTGTTTGTAATGTCATATTTGTGTATGCCATGTCACCCGCAACATTGGGAATCCTAGCGGTGAGTGTGTAAACGTTTATTTCTTTATTTTTTATTTATATATGCATGCAATATTTATTTCGTCGAGATTGTTTATGGTTAGGATGAGATCGGTCAAGAGCCAATTCATTAATCTGTAACACAATCCGGCGGTTAGTTTCATTTTCCTGAGCTTACGAGATAATATATTTTGAATAGGTATTTATATGCAAATGATATTCTACTAGTATTGATGAGCAATACTGTAAGAATTATATTTGTACATAAATATTCACAGCTAATTTATAGTCTGCAGACCTTATTACCAAGTAGCTGGGTGCTTTTTCCTTTGACGACACCCACTCTAGTATTTCCATTTCAAAGATCTACGAGTATGTATTTTGTACGTAGATCCTATAATGTATCTTCGGTATGGGGTCGTTACATATTGGTATACCTATAGTATATACTGTCTTATACTAAAGAATTTATTATAATTAAACACGCAAATAAGGGAGGAAGCCGAGAATAGTTTTTTGTTTTTCATATTCTGTAACATGTTTTTGATATGCTTTGGTTACATTGAAAGTCAACTACCAAGGGAATTGTTCCCCTGCGGCACTGACCACTAATCATATAATCTGTGAATTCGTTTTACAATCATTGAATAAAAAATGTATAATCAGGTGTATTTTTTATGTATACGGCAAGAATTTGCTACTGCAACTTAAACCTTTAAAAAAATAGTCGAGATAGATGAACATAGTACAATAAATTTAAAATACAAACATAGTGAGTACATACCCATTACAATTAAAATGTGTAGGTACTTGATATCCGGGATGTAAGTCCTACTTAACGGCTTATGAGAACAAAACAAATCTTTAAGTCCTCGGAGCAATATGAGACGCAAAACGCGTGGGCATGGAACAACACGGTCCACCGTCGGTCGTCCCAATATGAGTCACTGTTCATTTACTGACATTCAAACATTGGTTCTCATTGCGCATTCCGTTTCTTCATTGTTACAAGTCAAAACTAGCAACAAGATTTCCCTGTGTTTTGGTTAACATAATCCTTATGTTTACAAGTAGTACCCGCGACCAATGAAAGAAATCTAAAAATAGTGAAGTTGTAGTACTTAATAGAATTTTTTTCGAAAATTTCGAAAATTTTCATGATGAAAAATTATTCCTTTAATCTATTCACATTTTTATGGTAAATAGACAACAATTTTCAAGATTAAGTTCTCACGATGGACGAACTATCGACATAACTACAGTTACATACGGTAGTACTTCTTCTATAGTTCTTATCTGTTTTTTTTTTTCAAATATTATTTTAAGTCAGAACGAAATTTAATTGTAATCCATATACAACTACACATGATTCAGGGTATGAATCCGGTTGAGCATCACTGACTCACGCCAAACCAGTTCGGTTGCTTATTGCCCGAGACGTTAGAACCAGACGTCAGGTAATTGTCCAATTTGCTAATGCACAGTTATTGTTTCATGCGAAACCCGTAAATTGATATATGGATGCATTAGTGCATTGTGCAGGATTTCACCTGTCACGTGTCTCCTGATATATCGCAACCAACCGGTTGGCTAATGAGCAGACAAAGGCTTATTTTCGCTGCAATTACGGTTCTGTACAGCTGATGACAAAACGGGAACGCTTATAGTAATAATATTTAATAATTTCTTTGTTTTTCACATTATACATTATTTAAAGGTGTCACTGACAATATTAGGTATAAAAACATTATATATTTTCATATATTAAATTGTATTACATGAAAAAAAAACCTTCATTAAATTAGGTCAATCAACTCATCCAATCAAATATAAGATCACTTGTGTGTCTTCTTGACATTTAATACATATTTAGGAGTTACCCGATGACGAAAATACGAAGACATAAAACACAGGGAGGTAACGATAAATACTCCAGGATACATTTACGACACAGAACCGTATACAACACTAGTTTAAGTAGGACTTAGGATCCGTTTATTTATTGTTTTAGTTATTTTATAGATCCAGAAACATTACAGTTTATGTACGGTTTACATCAGCGCCCATAAGATCTTACAATATTACGTTTTCCTATCCATTATTTTACTAAATAACATGACAACATTCTTTGCGAGGGACTTCGTACATCTCGAAGACTCAAAGTTGAAAGTTGAAGAGTAATTATATTGTTTACATAATACACAAAAAAACCATATACGCACATCGTACAATGATATTCATAACAGCAATACTAGTTGATAAAGTTTAAATTAGAATTCAAGACTTCGTTCGGTTTTAATATAAGTTAATTATATATACATAAGTACTTGATATACAGTCTATATGCACCCAGAATAATGAACGTTTCATATGGTAAAATAATTTTTGAAATAACGTGGTTTCGGAGAACATCCTCCCCGTATACAAAAACTCAAATAATTCGCACTCTCTCTTCATAATATCCCTACTAGTAACCTACCCTCGCTTCGCTTTTTGATTTTTACGTTCACAAATAATAATCGAATATTCCGTTTCATCAGACGTTTTATAAATTTTCCCTAATGTCATATACCTAAACTTTTCTCTTGAGTGAGTATCTATTGGTGAAAACCGTATGAAAACCCATGCTGTAGTTTTTGAGATTGTCGCGATTGAGACAGGGAGATAGAAAACTTGTTTTATACTATATAGCCTATGACCATCTGGAATAATGTACCTTGAAACATTAAAATCATAAAACGGTAAAAGAATTTTTAAAATAGGTGCCTTATATCATAAACCATAATTATGTCGTTTACATCAATAAACATATAACAACATATACGAACATAGTAGAACTAGTTTATATAGAAGAAAACATATAAAAACATATACGAACATAGTAGAACTAGTTTATATAGAAGAATTGTAACTTCAACTTCAATCGAGACTATGTATGTATTATTATTCTATTATTATTACCTTATTATTAATCATATCATAATTCCTAATTCTTCTATCGCGAGAATGGTAGAGAGAGACCTTATGCAAATTTTATTGAAACCAGAAAAAGTAATGCAAGAGGCCGAAGTAATGCTAAATAGTATTATTGCCCTGTGATCAAACTTCAAAAACACATAACGGCCTTACATTGATTTAGGAACAGCAAAAGTATATTTTTTTTATTAAGGCCACAGTCCACTACGCTGTGCAACTGGCATATTTAATTACAATTTAAAGAGCATTATGGAAGTTTGTAATATTTAGAGACTTTCTTTCAATTTTCCTTTACCGAAGTAGAAATAATTGGTTTCCGATCGAAATTACTGTAAAAGTTCATTGAATCGGAAACAATTAAAATCCAGTGCTTTTAGAGGTGAATAAAATCCGGCAAGACGATACTATTACGAGATGATCGGTTACGAGATTCTACTTAAATTGAATTCAGTTAGCTAAGATGCATATGTTATCAGAGCGGAAACTCCCAACATTGAGTAATCGGTCTTACGCAGCAAATTCGTAGTCACGATTATTAGGTAATTTTAGGCTGCGTCAAGTTGATTAATGAAACACCGATCAAAATAACTACGGAATAAGGCATGTTAGCTCAGGAGGAATTGAAGTGTAAACGAGAAATTTGTTAACCACCGGTTAAAATAAAATTAAAGAACTCTAAATGTATAGAAATGGTACTTTAATTCTAATGAACTCCTTGAACGGCTCTAACAATCTTCCTCCATCATTTCCAACATCCCCCACATCGAGGATAAAATTAAATACAAATCCTTAACGAGTTATGACGCCGAGGGAGCTTTCATATGAGATTTATATATGTACATACTTTGAATAGAAAGTTGCACATTCATTGCACCCTGTTCGTTACTGTTATTCTTAACTTATTTTATCTTACATGCCATATCCCGTTTATGGGTTGCCAGAACTTCTAAACACCACGAAAATTAAAACTATCACTTATTGTACTACTATGAACTAGAGTTTACGTTTCGTTTCACAGTTTTCTAAACTTATTCACTTAGAAAAAGCTTTTAGCTTACCTGCCGTTAATTAATGTAACAAATTAAATTACGTCGGATAATTTGGCTATTATAATTCGAAATTTCGATACAATAAAAGAGCATCCATTTTAAATACTAGCGGAACATTTACTGAACGCACTCGAGTAGAACATAAAAATGAGTTACTGCAATGTCCTTCGTCGAGAGGTAGAAAGTCAGTACATCCGTTACGTTCCGTGCAATATTGCATTTTGTGTTATTCGTGTTTTACTCTTTACAATATGTGATCGAACACAATTTATACTAAATGTAAAATGAGGGTTTTTTTTCCTTTATGTCCAATTTGAAGCGTTCCTACAGAAAGCTTCATATATGCAAATTCTCGTGAAGGAATTTTATAAAACTAGCCACATCCCAAACTTTCGGTATTCATTCACTATATTTAGTAATATACATACATATATTTACATTGAAACTTCTGCTTAAAGGCCGACTGGTTGTACTGTGTATTGTAAAATGAAGTATGTTCTTTGTGTATACCACAAATAACATTGTATGCATCTTTTGGCGTGTAATAAATCATTTTACATTTTTATTTGAATAAATGACAATTTAAGTTGCCGGCTCGTGACCATAAAGACTGTCGCTTTATGAGACCGATTACACATTATAAGATCGACATCACAATCGGCAAACGATTCAATCCTGTAACACGATCGATCGATGAACCGACACAGGTCATCGCGCGCTCCCACACTCGAGTTTTGTGAATCACCGTTCGAGTCCTACCCTTCGTTGTGCACTTTTGTTTTTATGTCCAACTGCACGATAACTTGCACCATTGTTTGTTTTTTTACCTATCGAAAGGATAAATCTTGATCCTTTAATGCTTATTTCAACGCGGGAACCTTGAGATTGCAATATTGTACAAAACGACTGCCGCATCAAATAGGTTCAATTGGTCACGGTTGCTTGGAGCATGGTGTGTTGTTCAGATCAAAGGTTACGCAACAACAACACAGATAGATAGATAGATAGATATAAGACAGACAGA
>PDGT01000003.1:10781825-10815954 GCA_003671415.1 Megathymus violae | reverse complement strand
GAATATGTTTGAATCAAGCAACGAACCTTTAATATCTCAACGATATGTTCTTAGGTGAAATGTACTTTCAATTATTTTAGTCTAAGATAACATGGTAAGGATAGGTACTGTATACCCGACAGTTCTCTATATTTCATTTTCTCAATAGCGAGTGAAGTCCGCCAGCTCACACTTATTCAACATGGTGGAAATGTGGTTTAAAACTCTGCCAGACAAACAAAACACTAGCTAAGCCGTGGAGCACTTATACCACATGATGATGATGACCACATCACAGGAGTGGTTCATGTTCAAATCATGTATGATTTCTGGCGTAATTAAATAAACAATTGTAAATCAAGGTACTGTCCGTGTCCCTTTTGCTGACATAAACTACATAGAGTATTAACAAATTAGTACATTAAAAATATTACAAAATAACTTTGATTATGTATATTCGGTTCAACAGTAAAATGAACCGTTGTACTGATAACAACCAATTTTTATTATTTAAACATAAATGACAATTATTCAATATACATACGAGTGCAGCAAGTTATTTTAATCTCACAACAATAATAAGTGTTAAGTGTTGCGTTTATTTATAATTTTTAGTTGTGTTCAGTTTAATTTTCTCATCGCGTATTTGATAAATAAAAATACCGGATATAAATAGAAATGAACAAGTCTTGCGAAAACCCTGAACCGGCTGAAACTGGATTAAGTTTTGATGAGGTTCAAATATAATTTTAGGCGACAGCAACGCTGAAACTTTAAATTTAACTTAAAATCGTGATTAAATTCCTGATAAGATACAATATTTCTGTAATTTTAAAACATAATGTTAATCTATACATATATTAAAATTTTAATTGGTCGCTTTGATTCGATCGATTCATCATCTGTACATTTAGGATATATGAGAAAAACTAATATTATGGGATTTAATTAACACAATGGAACCCAAAACAAATGGTTGTTCTTGTTGAATTTTTGTCTCTGTCTATGTTATAGTTCGTAAATTTCGTTATAGTTTTTACAATTGTATTGCAGTAAGCATCATTTATTATTTAAAATTATTTTTAATGCAATCCGTCCTTTAATAAGAAAGTTAAAAATTGTTACATGTATTTCTAATTCATAGAAAGATAATAACCCAGTCCTTAAACAATGCGGGTGCTATTTCTAACCTTAAGGTGTAGTTTTCCTGAAGCGTAGCGAGAACGGTTTGCTGGTATGAAATAAAACTGCACGTTTATAAAGAGTCAGTACGAAAAGATGATGATATTTTTTGAAAGAACTAATTGACATTATCTTCGCTTGGAATGGATCAGTTCCGTAACTCCTAGCGCACTCATAACACACCAATCATGACCTTGGCATTTCTTATTTATTTAGTTAAAAATTATAAAAATACAAACATGCAGTATACCAGGATATTGTGCTTATTTTGTACTTTGATATATTCCAATAGAATCAAAAATTAAAAGCGATTCGAAGAAAAATACCTATAGCTTTGTCATTTATACATGGTTGTGGTTTAGGTTTTAAAACAACTCAGATGCAATTAATGCGAATAAACCGGGCACTTATCAAAAACCGCAAAAACACGTACTCAAAAAATATTACTTAAACGTGCCTCGCGTATGTTATTGCCTCTCGAATTAAATTCGATCTTAAAAATACGTTGGAAGTGATCCCGTCGAATCAGTAAGGCTAGCATATTGACGTTAGGGCTGCATTTATCCTTGACTCCGAGCCAAGCCGTGAAGATAGGTTTCTTCTTTTAAAGGTCAAATGGGTATGGTATTATAACCAGTTTAATAACGACGGTTTTCGTGAATGGAGGTCGAAGAGAAGTTGTTTATTTGCCATATAGATGCCTTCTAAAGTCATCCTTAAAATGTTTCAGTTACAATGTTAGTAAGTTACGAAGTGGCGGTGGGTATCAAAGATCGATGAACAGCGTCGACAAACATAACACCTACAAACAGGGAACCCGTAATGTATCTACTGCTTGATTTTAATGGCTCTGACCACCGGTACGGAACCCACCCATAAATAATTACATTCAAATTTTAAGATATTCGGAGACTCCCTTTTGTGCTTGTCACAGAAAGATAAATTTGAGTGATTTGCTTTCATGCCTCCTTTAATATGACGTCACATATTTAGTTATTGCTGAATAACATTTAAAATGAACGATAATTCAATATTCATCACTTCTTATCGAATGACTTCAAACCCGTTATTTTTTCATTGACATTTTATCGTTCTGATACTTTAGATTTATAAATGTGACCATCACATGCTCGTCCTTCCTTGTCACACGATGACACATTTAATTAACTCCCTTCATTTCCCTTAAAAATTAACGTATAGATGACTCCTCAGGTGATTACTTAACTATGGATTATTTATTGAGCGTCCCAATATTGTGTACAGTTACGTCACACTTGTGACATCACAGAATCACAACGTTTAATATGCGTCGTAAAACTCGTAAACACAAACAGTTCGACGCATACATTACCAAGTCTATATGCTCAACACCAATTTCACATTCTTCCTAGTATGACGGTCACTATTCCAACACTGCAAATAGGACTCTATGTTAAACAGGTTAAGTTACAATGAGTTAGATAGATATTGTGACGGAATTGGTCAACAGACTCGTGTCATATGGTGACCCGTGAATGGAACAGTTTTGATTGAAGAGTACTACCCTTGAGTTCATGCGGTTTTTTTTGTTACGTGGTTAGTCTATTGTCCTGTGATAGTATGTCATGTTATGTACCTTGAGCGTTCTTTTAGATTTTGGCTTCATCCAATCTATTATTAGAACAACTGATTAGCTCCGATGCGTTAACTACACTGTTCCAGTACGGATTAGAGAAGAAAACAGAAGTTGGACCTTATAAAAATTATTATTTCAATACCATTGTTGGTACCTGATGGTAAGAGGCTATGTACGGTTAAGCGCACTAAGCACCTATTCACATAACTTAATGAGCCGAGGAACGCAATTTTCCCACTAGCGCTCGCCTACCACCACATCTCTTTATTACAGCCGATATTACCTAATTTGAATGATCGTTTAGAGATGGTCCAAGCCAATTTAAACGCTCAAGCTATCTTCTGTGTTATCGTTAAACTATTTATATATTTTTTTTATCTGCAACAGATCTAGATATTTTTCCTAAGTGTGCAAGTCTTCTTATCTCTGACTTGAGATCTGATTGAGATGGACTATTAAAACAGTCCTCACTATGATTTAATATGATATTTAAAACATTGTTGAACATTTTAAAATCACATAAATTTTCTTCTGATTTCCAATGAGTGTATTCGTTTGAAACTTTTGTGTGTACATGAAGAGGGTAGGTGAATGGCGAGAAAGCTATTTCGCGGTTTTAAACTGGGAAAACCTATTCAAAGCCTCGAACAATGCATCTCGACGAACAGTCAGACAGACTACACTCGAGACCGCGTTTCATACGGGTTGAAACGGTTTTGACACGATACGATGCCCTTAGACGGTGCCTTCAAATATAATTTATGAATAAATCTGTATTGTCAAAAATGTTGTTCAGTTACTTGTTAATAGCCGACAAACCAGGCCGAGGAGGAAAGGTTGGCTTAGACTCGAGTATGGGCGGAGTATATAAGACATCAAAACTTACTGTGATAATGTTGTCAATCTGCTGTAATTACACTAAGACGTAGACAATTACTGTCAACACTTATGTTATTATATTAATCAATATATGTAGGAGGGTCATATTTATATACCAGCAAACTGCCCTCGCTTTGCTTCAAAAAAACTACACCTTACGCTTAGAAATAGCACCAGCATTGTTTTAGAACTGGGTTTTTCTCAATGTATGAATTAGAAATATATTAATTTATAACGTTTTTATTTATGCATAGATAATACAGAAACGAACTTTAAATATGATGTGATGCTTACATTAGTGAAAATTAGAATGAAATCGGATAAGCCATTTCTGAATTTAGCGCGAACAAATGCAAACATGTTCATTTCATGTACAGAAAGTGATCAGTTAAAATTTTATTATATGTATAGATAAATATAAATTAACGTTCGTATGGCACACCCATAAGCAGATAAAGATTAGAATAATGTAAACTATCATGTGTATTATATACCTAATTAATAATGGCCTGTACTTATTTTTATCTTATTTTATATATACAATATTTATTTTATTTTATTTTATATGTACAATATGTTTTAAGCAATCCTTTTATAGAATCGTTCCATGCGTAGCTGCTGGGAAGTAAGCTCAGACAATTCATTATCGTCACACTTAAATTCCCCATCTTATTATTCTGCTTTCGCACGCCCCTTACATATTCACTTGTTATTGATAGAATCTCGCGTGATTCAGACATATTTATATAGCGCCATCAAGTTATAAATTCGTGATCTACGCTGTTTTTGGCTATTAACCGTTGAACTAACCGCCCACCGTGGACCCAACGTCCATATTATATTATTTACGAAACATGCCTATGCCTCACTTTCCGCCAACCATAGACAAGAACGTTAACCAAATTAAAGTAAAATAACATTACTATAAAAAAAAACTCTGTTTGCCTATGTGTTTGTGCGCGCTAATCTCAGAAACGGCTTAATCGTTTTCGTTATGGTTTTGTCTTATGTATTATTAATTCGTTTCCTTGCAATCCGTCCATAAATAAAATAGTTATAATTTAATATATTTCTAATTCATAGAACAAGAAAAACTCTGTCCTAAAACAATGTAGGTGCTATTTGTTAAATGTAAGGAGTAGTTATTCTGAAGCGAAGCAAGGGCGGTTTACTAGTATATAAATATATATAAACCCTATTGTACATATTGTAATATTATACACCAAAATATTAAATACAAATAATACGTATCTATTTTATAGATATTTTAATTAGATATGTAGATCACTGTCACTAAACGTTAGCTAAGTAGGAACCAGTGAAGCGCTTTTTAAATATCGAGATCGTTTCAGAATCTCTTGCAGTAGAATGTAGCGAGTTCCGCACTGCCCGAACTGAAAAGGGTTGGAAATAAAATAGTGTGACTAATGTGAAGGAAGCTTAAAGATAGTTTTCAGAGATGGCCTGTATGCTACACCTGGAGAATGAGCACAGGGTTTACGTTTAAAAAGAGCAGACACAAGAACCGAGTGTTCTTACAAAGTCGAATTGGGAGCCAATTGAGATCCTTGCAAAATCGAGATATTCGAACGAACTTTTTGAGCCTAAAAAGGAGCTCTTCAGAAACTTTCAAAAACAAGCATCATCAGTCTATTAGGGTATAGGTTGGATTGATGAGTAGGCAATTTTGCTATTGTAAGCAAGACATTTTGATGTCTTTCCAGTGATGTAAGCAGAAGTAAACCTTCCGGCTGACTTCAGCGATGTAGGCTTTCCAGGATAAATTACTAATAATTATCACGCCTAAGTACTTTGCTGTATCAGTGTGAGTTATAAGAATACCATCATGCCAAACAGAAGGTAGTGATGGTAGCTTTAATTGGCTAGTTATTTATTACTTGGTACCAAATAACAGAGCCTGTGATTTAACAGGGATTACTAGGAATTCATAAGATCAGGACCACTTTCTGACACGAATCAAACAGGAATTCATTGCGCCAGTTGCCTTCTTAGTGCTACGGAGAAATGGCGATACAGTTGCAAGTCGTCTGCGTACAGATCGAAATTAAATGAGATAACAATAGTAATGGAGTTAATGTACACGGAAAATAATAAAAGGGACAAGACGCCACCTTAAGGAATGCCCGCAACTATATCACACTAATCGGACAGATGAACCCCGAAGATAAGAGACCACCGCTGGTGGATAAGAATCCTTTAAGGGATTCGATAATCGTAGAACATCAAAATCCACTGAGTTGAATGCACTGCTAAAGTCAAATGGGACTAACAATGTCATGGATTTATTATGCGTGGTCATATGAATATTTTCAGTTACTTTAAGTATTTTAGTGATTGCACCTTTGTGAAATCTGACAGATGAGAAATTAATCTATAATCAACGTGCAAAATCAAAATTTTTCCTTGTATTAACTTATACCGTTTAATTTAAATTTTATACTATTATTATATTATATTTGATGATTCAGTACGTAGATTAAATCATTCTTTTTTTTGTGTGTTCTAAGCCGGTAAACAATCAGCCCAGCTCTTGGTTTACAATAATTATCATGTCCTTTCATAGGCATTCTTTACGTCACACATATCGTGTTACTGACGAGTTTATGACCGAAACATCGGTGGTGTATTAACTAAACCCTCAAAAATGTAGCCGACACGCGTTTAAAATTACTCAGTTGAGTTAGAAGGATAATGATATGTACATATGTAAAAGTTATCACTCTGTTGAAGTAATGTCAGGATTAAATTAGGTGGTATTAAGAGACTATCGATAAAATTATAACAATAGCCTTTTGATAACGATCCCGTAGCCTTGTGACCTTGCTTGCCGACCGAGGGTTCTCGAGTTAGATGAAAATGTGTATTTTTGGGTCATGGGTTTTTGTGATCTCTTATTTGTGTATATTTATGCCACCCGCGAAACAAGGAATTCTAGTGCAGGGGTGTGAGTGTGTGAACGTTTATTTTTTTGTGTTTTTGTCATATTCCTTTTCGCTCAACATGCTTGATGTCAAATTAAATGGTGTCTACACACGGTCGATTGCGCAAACACGACGCAATGTGGGACACCACTAAAACGGGAAGACCTTCACCCGTATTGCACTCCACATGCCATCCGAGCTCCCGAGGGACGATACACGAATAAAACTTAGGCGGATTGTAAACGAACGGATATAATTGCAAATAATCCTACAATGGAATCATTGTTTAAATAAATATGCTTCATTTATAATAAAAGCTTGGTAAATATATTCAAATGACAGACTACCACTAACAAATATTTACTAGAATATGACATAATACACGTTGAATGTGCAATTAATTATTCAGTATTGTACACGCATGTAATACAGAAACATTTTACGTCTTACTGCATAAGATTTCACAAACAAATGTCGTCGGTTGTTTGGTTGTCCTGTGGCACAAGTCATACAATTACAGAACGGCGAGTGTTATTATTGCGAGTGAGTGAGTGTGAGCTTCTATTTATTAATTCATAACTATTAATGGTTACACAGTTTTCTTATGCTCGACTCCTAAAGTGTCTCTTAGTCATACACATCGCTAGCACGTCAGTTGTGCACGTCGCAATCGGAAGGGTTAGCGTGATGTAATCGTATCGTGATGGGCGCGCGGTATTGAGAATGCGTCGGATTAATTTATTTATTATAGGCACGGACCTGTTGCTAAGTGCCCAATAAATCATTAGTGTGCTGTAGGCACTTACCGATATCTAAACACAATGTTAGGTATAAAATCTTAATGTTATTTAGTTAGTATAGATGCTACTAGAGCTCTGCAAAACCGTTGTAAAACCTTTGGGTAAATTAGGGAAAATCTATAATTTTAATTAAATTAAAACACCATTTTTTTTTGCTAAATATGGATTACATTCCCTTTCCTAATCGCTTTGCGGATTGCTAAAGCGTTTATTTATAAACCTAACGGCCTAACATCTTATTATAAACTGACCTACTAAGTAGCCACAAGATCCGCTAACGCGATATTATCTTTAAATTACAAAACAAAAGAGAAACAACCAATGCTTTCCGCAATCCGGGGAGAATGGAAAACCTTTTATTATGAGACTCAAGAATCACTAAATTACAACGGTACGGACGCTAGCGCATGCAATGCAATAATCACATACATTTGATCTTTAGTCACGCTTATAAACCTAATAAGCATATTATTATGGACACTATAATTGTTTGTGGAAGCAAATCATATAAAAATATTACATTTTAGCTATAACGGTTACTAATGTTTTTTTGTATTGTTTTTGAGACCGACTTGAGTATCGCCGTGACCATGAAGCATCATGATGTAATTGGGTCGAAGTATCGGTGGAAAACAGACAAAAATCGTGAGTACCCGTTTTAGTTAAAATGTGTAATGTTCATGATGATATAAGTCGAAAATCATAAAATACATGATAACCACTCCCAAACTTAATATTTTATTTCTGTGTCAAGACATGCAACATGTATTCCTTAAAGCCGAGAGGAAACCATACGCTATCTCGTGATTGCTGCTTATTTATTTATTACTAGCGGCCCAACCCAAAGTCGTTCGGTTGAAAAATTCAGCTAATTTATACATTACATTATATCTACATAATAACCTATGTCCATCTGGAATAATGTATCTTCCAACTAGTAAAAGAACTTTTCAGATAGGTGCTGTGATACCGGAGCTTACTTTCCGCATATACACAAACTCACACTCACATAATCACTCAAAATAAACGAAATGAACGTGTTTCGGTTCTACCGTCGGAGAGCCACTTAATAAGCTGGACTCTTCTTTTTCCTCGTTCACTTGGTTCCCTAGCCGACAACGGGTCACTGATGTCTTTGGTGCTATAGACGTCCATGAACGTCAATGGCCACTTACGTTTGTTGGCTTTTTACACAAACAACAGTTCTTGTAATGAGTATCTATAATATACAATATTATATTATTATGAGTACATGAGAGAATATCACAAGTACCTATAATGTGTAAGTCAAGAACAACATGGCACTAAAGTGTAGCAGACGGCATTGTTTTATTTCGGGAGCTACTGTATACTGTAATAGAAAAGCCGAGCAAGGTTGACGTACCGCAAACATCCAAAGCTACTGAGATATGACGTACGGCGTCAAAAAATATTCTTTAACATGCTTAAATTTGCCATGACCTTAATATAATTAAAGGTATAAAAACGCGAGATTATGAACGACAAAAATGCTACATGCAAGTACGACATTTACGGTCATCAAAACCAACTTTAAATGTTCGCTCCTTGAAAATTCTACCGATAAAATTATTGCTTACCTGTACTCGAAGACTCCTTAAAGAAGGGAATTTGGCAAGCCGGTCCACTTCATCCCATGTAGCTAGGCCTGTGTTATTCAAGTTCAGAAACCGAAGGTGCCTGCAATGGAATTGCAAATACAGTTCTAGACTGTTGCCTGGTACATATGGTGCAATACTCACGATTCACGAGTTTAGTAGGTCAGCGATAATTGTATTACGACATAATATCTATCTTGCACCAGCTGCTAAGATTGAGTTTAAGTGTTAAGTGTTATGCTTCCGTTATCTGTTTTATAATTTGTAGAATTACACTTATAATCATATCGTAAAATGTTGTTTAAGTTATGTTTCATTTAACGCTTCGAGGATAATGTTACATCAGGTTTCAAATCTTTTTTATGGTAATAGAGAGCAAATGATCAAACGTGCTACGTATTGGTAATCTGTTTGTAGCCCCAAAAATATCGTTTAAACTTTAGGGGCAAAGAAACAAGCTATAAATTATCTTAGTAACTGCTTTTTCGACATTATAACCAATTTAAACATGTCAATTGAAGATGAGTGACGGCTACTGCTGGTGGTAGTAGCTGGCAAGTAAAGAATCTTACCACCATGCAAGCGCCGTTTGGATTAAACATGGTATAGAGCGAGTACAATGACCTCTACAATCAGAGATCTGGTGAACTTTCCTGGTCCGTTGATTTTCATTGATTTTCATGCAAGGTGTTCCTTGAGCAAAAAAGGTTGATTTGGAATCTACCGGAAATTCAGCTCTTAACTCTTTAAGTAAGCGACAATGATGTCATATTTACTTACGGGAAAGCGTCGTGACATTTTTTATTTCCATTAAAATCATCGCACTTTTCGCATGGATCTGGTTCCAAGGTAGTCAAAGGACAGTCGTTCACCAACAAGGTTTCTAGGTTTGGGAATGCATATCCCAGTTTGGAGATCTCTCGCCAATTGCTAACAGGATTCCCGGAGAAGTGAAGTTTCTTTAATTGCTCATGCACAGGTTCGGTTACGTCTATGTTTAGTCGAGAACAGGTCTCGCATGTCAATTTTTCTTTTACTTCTTGTCCACTAAGGTCCACATGTGAATACTCATTGAGGCTCAAATGCAACTCTTCGAGAGCTGGTAGAGCCTTCAGTAGTGACAAGACACTCGGCCAACCAACGTAGGTTGAATTTAAGATGAGATGACTGAGACTGTCCCATCGTGGGCGAAGTGCTTGAGCGGCTTGAATTTGGGCCGATAGCCGATTGAAACTCAGATTCAGAAACCTCACTCGTGGCGTCTGCTCCAGTATTGCGAACACCTAGGAATAAAAGTGTATTTTAAGTACTATTGTCGGATTCTACAACGAAGTTGTGGAACTCTAGATAAGCTTCACTAGTTTGTGAAGTTTTCTTTCTGTATAATTTTCTATTTATTGCTGACATAATCGTCAATCGTTTATAGTGATGATGAACAGTTTTTCTATAATGAGAACAATATTTATCGTGAACAATTATGATGTAATGATACATATTGAGGTACCTATTACTCTCTTAAGACCATTAGAAATTAACTAAGGTTATACACATGAAACACCAAGGATAGAAAAATTATAGAAAGTTTAAATATCGTGACGATACTCGAACTGTAAGTTGTTAGAAACACCATTTTGTAATATCGCACGCGTTGTCATAAGTAGCTTGAAGTCATATACCTCTTCCCATTCCGTGAGCTTATTATTGGCGAGATCCAGTTCTACCACATCCGCGCACTTGTCGGCGAGAGCGCACGCATCCCCCGCACAATCGATATCACAATCATTTAGCACCAGTAGGGTGGGAACGCTGAGTCGGGGAGAGCGTTTGGGAACAAATATGGCCACCGGCATATCGTCTATGGGGGGGTTCACTTCGCCCTTCGCACCATATTTGCGCTCCAGCGCTTCGAGTAACGATGGCATTGCGATTTTCTCTGTAACAAAAAATTATTAATTTATTTCATGTACCCGATAGTAACTTTGAAATTAATCATTTTTTCTCAGTTCCGTATCAAATATGATCTGTCGCATTCAAGTCAATCAGTGCAGTTACTGCGCTATGAACAGGTCGGAAACCAGACTGGTAAGGGACTAATGAGGAAATTGTTAAGAAAAAACAGAGAGGGTTGCTAATAGACAATGTGTTCGTGTACTTTAGACTAACAGGGTAATATAGAAGGCGAAAATCGGATAAACAGATAGGCTTCGCAATCTTCGGTAGTGGAATAAAATGTGATGATTTCCAATCAGTAAGGAACGAACCGGTTGATAAAGAATTGTTGATAATGTGGGTGATAATAGGGAAGATATCGGGAAGGATTAGTAAGACCATTTTCGAGCACGAAATGTTCCCGATCGCAGTCGAAGTAATAGAAGTAATGGACTTTTTTACGTCTTTTGTCGAAACTGACGCCAGATTAAATGGATGATACGAAGGTTTAGTTATGTAAATAACGAATGGTGTTGTATTTGGACATCAGATTTATATAAGCAAAAGGCGAATAAAAATATTTATTTAACACTTTTTACATCGATATAGTTGGTTGCCAACCACGGCATTAGTTTGCAAATTAGTTGCGATAAAGATGTCTTTGGCAGGCTATTAGAGTAACAATTTAAACGAACAGTTCTTAGTGCAGTAGATAGGACCGATTTAAACAGCACTTCAGCTATCTACGTCATCTTCTTTTTAAAATAATTCAATACAGATGCTTTTCTTAATTTTAAATCAATAATAATAAATCAATAAATAATAAACTGTAGATTATTTTGCTCTACTATAATTGAAGATTTTTTGGCCAAGACACTATTACAGTACATATAGTGTATATAAATAACTATTACATCTAAAAGTCTCAGTACCTGATACGAAGGTATAATTACTGAACTGTTCATGCGTATGCGTGTCGAAACGATAGGAAATCGTGCACAACGTATCAATATACTCGTTAACGTGTCCAATCACCAAAGGGTAGCGTTAAAATAAAAATTATTTTGCCCAAGCATCATTTAAGGACGCTTCATGATCACTTACGCAACCTTCTCATCTTTAATTGGGCCTCGTATTTGAATCGTTCAATTATTAGTCACAAAGTTTCGACTTGAACGGCATCGTGTGTTGTTACTGTTATACTTCGATATTTCTGTACTAAATTTGGTACAACTACTTATCTGCGGTTGCTTTTGCACCAACTCGTTTCTAATGACAGCTGCGGTCACCGCGGTCATGGTTACGATATCTGCGATTGAGTTATGTACCTATTGATAATTGTAATTTATATGTTAACTGACTTCAAATTGTTTTTTTTATTTTTAAGAGTTTATACAAGTTTCAGGCCAGTAATTGAGGCCGGTGGTTTATACTTTAAGTCGAGTACTTCTGCTGATTTCTCGCCGTGCTACTTCCTTAGGCACATTGCCAATAAGGTTAAAATTGGTGTTACCAACAATATTATCGGTTAAGAGAGCTGTTTTTTATTTATTAATTTTATTGTTTCTATTTTAATACCCAATGTGGCCAAACAATCCTTACAGTTATACTTCATGACACTGTTCAATTCAATTAAGTTCATCGAATTTGATAAAATTGATAAGGTTGTAAAATGTCTACAATGCAATTATATTAAGCGAATCAAGCTTTTTATAATAATAATTGTCAAGCGAACAGACGACCTTGCAGGTGACAAGTGGGTGATCTAATTCTTGGATTATCGCTCTACCAAGGAGCGTAAATGACAAAGCCAGCCAATAAAAACCGGATTTTAGCACCATAATGAAGTGCACTATGATAAGCAAATCATATTGATAAATCAACATAATATACGTTGTTTTATTTTGTCATCAATTATCATTCATAATTTTGATGTATCGCAAGTCTGAAATCATTCTGTGTCTTTTCCAATTTATTATCTGATGCTGTCTTTAACGACAGATAATTTAGTAATATATAAAAGCGGAATTTTTTTATTGTAATGGAGATTAAAATTAGATTTCATAAATAAAGTATCGACGTGACCGGGAGCACTTTAAATATTTAGGTTAGGGAATAAATATGTATATCGCAATATCTTACATCATGAGGCTTGTAGTATTTAAATACTTACACGTTTTTATATCTAGTATTTTGGTACTCACATAGTTTGTATCTCTTATAATACTCCTTTGGTTAACTTCTTTTATAATTTCCTGTACCTTTTATCCGTTTATTCTGTAATTTCTTTATATATTTTATTAGGTTTAATGTTTTGTTATTGTTGTCAAATGTTTGACAAATTTCCTAAATTATTGTCATCATGATTACTTTTATTTTTAATTTGTATAATTTTTATCCTTTTTGGTAATGTTATATATTAGGCTGAATAGTAAATTTAAATTCGTAAATAGAACAATAGAAGAGAATCATTTGAGAAAATTTGAGATATAAAAGGCGAGCTATGATGAGATTGAGAACAGTCTCTCGCGGGTGTAGTCACAATTACGATACGACACAGTCTCTCGCGTGTGGGTCGCAACTCTTGGATCTCGACACTGCCAGTCTCTCGCGTGTTGGTTACAACACTGGAATCTTGAAGGAGTCTCACGCTGATAGTCGCTATCGGAACAGTAACAGTCTCGGGCTTCTAGCCGGAAATCTTTTATTACTCTTCGACTCCGGGATCTATATATTTCGTGCGCCCTAACGCACGACTGGTCAAGGCGGTCTTCGTTTGCTGAACACCGGATAGTCTACACGTCTCGTGCGTATTAACGCACGCTCCAGTCGCCGAGGTCTCCGTACGCTGAACGCCGGGGACTCCGATTGTTTCGTGCGCCCTAAACGCACGCTCCTGTCTGCAAAGCCTCTGCGCGCTACACGCCAGAGAAGCGACGGGCCTAGCTTCCTACTTACAAGTGACCTTTTTAGTTTCGTAATCTTGTAATTCCTGTATTATAGTCATTGTAACCGCTAGGAATTCTTGAATACATTCTATCTTCTAAATCTCTAGATCTTTTAAACACTACAGGCTACAGAATGACTTTTATTATAACACTACAGGCTACAGAATGATGCAAAACAAACCTGTATTACTTTAAGCAATTAGTAGTAAATTAGGATACATGTTTTTTTAAGCACAAGTAACAAGAATGGAATCGTGGTTTAGCACCGTAGTGGTTTCACTGTAGGTTATTGAAAAAACTAGCGACCATGTAGAGTTAAAAATCCTTATGCAGTTCGAAATCTTCGACCGGTTTTGACGTTTAATAACAAACAGTAACAGGATAACGAGGCAAAACGTTCCCATCGAAGCGCGGAAAGGAGAAGGTTCGTTAATTTCCTGCACGAAATTATTATCGATTAGGTAATCGATAATCTTAAGAAACATGTCAAAATTCATGGTCGTATGTCTTAAATATCTATGAATAAGCGTTTTTAAGTTAAATGTAAATGTGAGTAGAAGAGTTATTAGAAGGGGTCTTGCTTAACTTCATGTAGCCTGATTTTGTTCTGCGGCCGTATCGTGACTAAATTACAAGGTTGTCCCGCTCAAAAAAATACTGTTTTAAGTATTCAGTGTACACAAGTTATTAAATAAATAAATAAATAAATGTCGTATCTTTATCTTACTGTAATATTTACACTAAATTTTATATAATATTCGAGTTTTGTATAACAAAGATGGCAGTAACATTTAAATTTCGGACTTATTATTATTATTAAATTGTAGAAAATAAAACATAAGATTGAAAACTCCTCGAGCTGATAAAGTTTACCTAGGTAAAAGGCAATCGCAACTATTTACTAGATGGATACCAGTGGTATTAAGAAGTGGATGGGATTTTTCAAGTGCTATGGGCAAATGGATTGATATCAACCGTTTGTTACCTTGGGAATCCTCATGGAAACCGGTTCATTACGGGGGCGATGGACGACTATGTCGGACATCAAGGATGAACATCTAGCCCAGCAGGGTCTTATTTTAGTCAGGGTTATTTTACACAAAAGTAGACTGGAGAATGCGGGAATTGTAGTCTCCTACTGCAGTACCTTTAATGAGCAATCACCGTTGCTCTTATGATTCAACCGTAATATAAGATTACAAGCAAATTAGCTTGTCAAGTTTGTAGGATTTTATATATAAAACAAGCGCTAAGTTCACACTTAAACTCCATAAAAACATTAAATTACACTGCTACTCGCCGTGAACAATGTGCAATTGACGGGTCATTAGATAATCATCCGATATAATTAGCGGACTGCAACCTTCGTTTGAAGCTACACGCTCGTAGGAAACCTTAGTCGCGTTCACTATACATAAAGGTGGTAGGTATGTGTTTAACTATGTGTTGGACAATTCAATTTAATTTATATAAATGTCAGTAATTCTCTCGCTTCGTTTCTGAAGTATGTAAAGAATGTGAGATCTTTACATTCACAAATAATAACCGCACACGATACAATTGTTACTCGTTAGTATCAGGCGATTCTATGAATCATTATTAAACAATTAAACATTATGATGTTTTTCAGGTTTATTCGATACAAGGAAATCTTTATTTTTGAGTAAAACCGTATAAAAATACAAAAATTCGTGCAGTAGTTTTTGAGGGTAACGAATTCAAAACAAACAGTAGCTTTGTTTTAACTATCCATGCATATGTTACATAAGAGTACAATATGGACTTGAGTCAACATTTGACTAATTCTCAATAGATACTACAAAACTAAAATATCATAGAAACTTAAAAGTTAAAAATGAATAATTTTGGGTTGTTCATTATGATTTCATAGTAACCTAAGTATCTACAGCGCTACCTAACCGATTTTAATACAACAAGAAGGATTTTACTATAACATATAGGTTTTTAATTAGGGTAGATAGATTAATCTATCACTAGCTTGTCAACGGTTTCTCCCCGCCACCGAAGTTTCGCCGTGACCACGATCCATGCAACCGCGTCGAAATATTGACAATAAATAAAACGTATCGTAAGTGCCCATTACATAATAAAAATATAACAAAATCGTCATCTCGTTAAGACGAATATATTATGGGAATATAACTTCTAACCAACAATAAATAAACACATTATAACAACTTTTAAAATTCTACAAAAATACTAATACCAATTTAAAATGTCCAAAACGAATATTTCAACGCAAATTTTAAACTTTGTGTCCTGTAACAACAGCAACAATTAATAAATTCTTGTACTTAACAATAAGAATCAACCTTTACTTCCCGTAACACCTACTTAGAGCCTTAAGGATTTGAATGCACCGGCAATCTTCACTATTGGTTACAAAGGCTTCTATGCCACTCTAAATAGAACAAAGACCGCCTCCGATGCGGAAATATTTTCCTCGTGCTCCGCCTGCACCTACACAAAGGAGTCATAACACTAGAAATAGGAACAGTAGGGAGGCATAAATCCTTATTCTTTTTGCCATTGACGACAAAAATATGTACTGTTTATGTAATACAGATGTATGTTAATCTATCTACAATTAATCTTTGACGCTTTTTTAAATGCTTGCAAAATTCTGTAAAATATCATTTTACAGTTTTGCCTAGTTGCAATAATTTTACCTACAGTAGTAGTTGCAAATTATTTATGCACATGTACACTAAGGCTTTTACGTATTAACTAACTTTAAAAGATTTAATTAAATATTTAAGGAGTCTTACTTACTTACTTCATAATTACACAAAGACGGAGTAGTTGTTGCTAGCGAAAAAATAAGTATTTTTATTTAAAAAAAAATAAGAATTATTGGCTTCAGAAAGCCCTTAGCGGGATTTCTTAATTCGAGGAATATTTTAAATAGAAAATTTGTGGAGGGTAGTATAAAATCAGCTGGAAGGAACAATTTTGTAGGAGCAATAAAAACTGTTTAACACAAATAATGAAAGAAACGAAACTATATATACTATACATACGTATAGTGCTAAATATGTGCATAATTACGCCTCCCCACCATGGCGCCGCCGTGTACACAAGACGTCGCGACATTAAGCAATATAAATCTTTTGTGACATCCATAAATAATAATCTTCACGGTATATATTCCATTATGTTTTTATCACTGAAACCAACAATAAATTTACCCTGATACTGATACTATGGTTACGCGTGCACGTGAAGATTATTTTTTATTAGATCATAATTTTATTTTTTTCTAATTAACGGATGATGTTTGACGACCCCAAAGCCCAGTTGGTAGTGACCCTGCCTGCCGAGCGAGGGGTCCCGGCCGCGGTAGACATTTTTGTGACAGATAAATGTTTGTTCTCGGGTCATGGGTGTGTGTGATGTCATATTTGTGTTTGTCCATGGCACCCGCAACACAGGAAATCCTAGTGCGGGGGTGTGTGTGTGTGTAAATGTTTATTTATTTATTTGTTATTATTATGTTTTTAATACATAAGTTCCTTTTTTGAGCAACTAACATTTCAAAAGTTTTTACGTATCAAAAATGTAATCATTAGAAGAGGAATATGCCTATTTATTTTCGGATATACTAAGTGACATCATAATAATATGTTAGTAACAGGGTCAACGCCCTGCTAGGTACATTATTCATATAAGACTTAACTATTAACTAGAGACAATAGAAGTACGGAGATGAATGTGTGCCGTAGGCGGAACAGCTCCGACACCTGTATGAAGTGATTGATTTGGATTTACGTTTGCCAAATCCGAACTGATTCTTTAGTCGGTAGTGACACATCTAGTCGATTGTGTGAAAACGTCTCCGCAGAAACATGTCTCCTTGAAACCTCAACAAGAATTTTCTCTTTTTAATAAGACAATGTCTGCTAGAGGTCACGTAAGTGCGACCTTCACTCAGAAAGAATTATTACCGATCTTACTGCCATATACCTTATGAATTCTATGTGTTTTGTCATAGGAGAAAACCCTCGGAAGAATGGTATTTGACATTCACAACCCTGAAAGGTCGTCGTCTAGTAACATTTATAAATGAAGCAAATATTTTTTTACAAACTATGGATTAAATTTCAATAATTACGTTAAGAGTTATTCTTTGCAGCATTTTTTGTGTAACACGAGTTAACTACCTTAGCTAGCTTTCCTTTAGATTATGAAGGATTTTTTTTTTATATCAGATGGGCAAGTACATCGAAAGCTCTTGAAACTAATACGGTCTTTTTAATGTGAAGGGGAACGATACGATGAAACAGATACTAAAAAGTTTCTCACTATACGAACCCTATTACATAATACAAAGAATACATATACAATCCTATTAGAAACTGCAATAATGCAATGTTAATATATATATTGTTTAAAACTGCCGCTGTCAGACTTTGATATAAAACCAAGCGAAAACATGAACTAATAAGCATTATATATGTATCAAGTTATCAATTAGAATGGATGGACATCTGGAATTTTGTGGTTTATCTACGCACTGGGGCGTACTAAACAATACAATAAAACGCATAAAATTGTATAATGCAGTGTAATACATACTGAGAAGTCTCGTCGAATTGACAACTCTGTAACCCAGCTGGAAGTAATGCTGCTTACCAAGCGTGGAGTCCAGGGATCGATTCCCAACTGGGTCAGATATTTAAAATAAATTGTGACAGGTAAATGTTTCTTCTCGGATCATGTGTGTTTGTGATGTTATTAATGTGTATGTCCATGACACATGGAATCCTAGTGAGGGGGGGATGTGAGTGTGTGAACATTGAGTTAAATATTTGTAATTTTTTCACCTGAGATTACGGATAAACATCGTAGATATTAATTTACATTTATATTAGAAATATAGAAAAATACGAAATATACATACAAGTGTTTAATCCTTTATGACTGAATTTTTACAAATACCAACATTTATTGCATAAAACTTAATTTTACATTTTAATGTTAACACTTGAAACTTGAAAGCTTATTCATGAAGTTGTCAATCAAATTACATATGGATATACGCATACATTTTTGGTACATGACACAGAAAACCATTGAAACGACGTAAATAAATTCAAGATCTACATATCGCGATTAGGCAACATTCCATCAGTGCCGTTCGGTGCTAATGCTCGGTATGAAACGATAATGACGCGTAATGCCCCTGCCAGATTGCAATATTCAATATACCTAATCTGAGAATGATGAGAGTACGGGTACGACTATACTAGATTGTATGACGTCTAAGAGGTTAATTATCGTTAGATTAATTGTTACGTTGAAGCCCATAGGTCGATTTGCGATATTGTTGCTGCGCATCATATTTATGCGGTGATTTTCATTTTTAAGCTTCCGTAGAAAGAAGGAAATCGAAATCCTAATAAGATTTTAGTGACCCGGTGTTAGTTCTCAGTTAGGACTCTTTTTCGCAGAAACGGGCGGAGGTATAATGTTAAAATAAGTTAAGTTTTACAGTCCGTTTGAGATGTGAAAAATTAAAATTTCTTAAGTGTGAACGCAATCGAAAGCTCACGCATTGGAGGCACAGGCCTCCGCGTACTCGTTCTGTATCTTTTCTAAAATTTCAATTGGGCTTTAAAATGAGATCACATCACTTTATGATATAAACTAAATCGATCAGTCTCAATCAATTTCATACATTTGACGACCCCGTAGCCCAGTTGGTAGTGACCCTGCCTGCCGAGCGTGGGGTCCCAGGTTCGATTCCCGGCCGGGGCAGATATTTATGCGACAGATAAATGTTTGTTCTCGGGTCATGGGTGTTTGTGATGTGATAATTATGTATGTCCATGCCACCCGCAACACAGGGAATCGTAGTGCGGGGGTGTGAGTGTGTAAACGTTTATTTATTTTAATTTTTATAAATAATGACAGCACATAGTTGAAACACATAATTATAATTTTTGTATGAAAATATTTACATAACATCAAAGGTACTGTCTATCACCATTTGAATTTGGAATCCGAATTATTTCCAAACCATTGCAATATACTTTTTTCCCGAAGACAACTGCCCTTGCCAGTGTAACAATTTGTCCGCTTTTTTCACCATCAATTATTGCAACATGAATTACAATTCAATATTTGAAACCTTCTTGATACGTGAGTTGCCCATTGGAATTTTTAAGCGACGCATTAAAATACGGCTTATGAGCAAATGATATTATTGTATAGATGAATATATCAATGACAAGGTTGCCTGGAAATAATAGTGTCGAATCCAGTTCCGCACAGGTTTAAACTTTTGTAATTACCATGTGTTGTTTAAAAGATGTGCTGAGTATTTACGGAAGAACTACACGATTAAATGATTTTTAACTGAATTTGAAGCGCACGAATGGTATATGACTCAAACTATGACATGAATCATATTTAAGTAACATGTATGAATTTTTGTATGTCCTGTTACATATATAAAGCCGATTATTATCAATATATATACTTTTGTAGCCTTGGCATTTTCTATTAGCTAGTACAGTCGAGTGATACAATTAAGATTATTCCAAAGCGCTCTCCCTTAGTTGCGTATCTGAAAGTCAAACGCCAAGGTTGCTGTTAACAACTTTTTTTTTATATTACCGCTGAAAATAACTATTAATATGTTGAATGAATTGCTTACCAACGTCACTTTTTGTACAATCAATTATAGAGTTTGATTAACGTTTTTGTTAAAGATTTAATAGTTACAAAATAATAAGTCTTTGACTTTTTCCTTGACAAAATTAAAAACTGTATTTACTCGCACTGTGTAACTGAATCGAATATGGTAAGCCATTACCTGGTAAGCGAAGTGTTCCGTACCTCAAAATAATCGCCCAGATATTATGACATATTTGACTTACATAATCGGAATATATTTTAAATATGAGTCTCTAAATATCTATACATACAATAATGCCCAGACAACCGCAACTCTCGGCAATTTAACAAAAGCATTATAATTGTTTAGACGTGTCTGAAGTCTGAAACGATCTAAAGGTGGCGGTACACCAAGTCATCCGTCGCGACGATGGAGGGCGGCGAACTCGAGCGTCGCGCCTTGTCTGGTTCATTCTCCTTACCTTTTTCCTTTTAAACCGTTCATTAATCTTTCTTTAATGTCGATATGCTAACGACGAACCCACACGAAATCTTGACACATGTTAAAATTTATTCTGTTTCTCTCTCTCTCTTTAGACGTAAAGTAAGAAAAAACATTATTAGATACACCGGAATAGACACCTGGTCACGATTGAGGCTGTCTAGAATAAAGAAAGAAGAAGACTGCTATTTAATGACAACAGTTTTATATAACCTGGGCAGCTCAAAAACGAGCATGAAATTTTGCTACTAACAGAAAACGAAGTTTTATTTCACCCAAACGCCCCCAAAGTGGTCCAACGACAGCTGTCTAACAACTACTGAAATCGGATGATTCAAAGTAATCTCCGAAGCACAGAAGCACTCAGGAAAAATTGCCACTAGCTTTCCGTTCCGAAAAACAGTCCAACTCTTGACTACATTTAACGCTGAACTTTGTATGTTCAGCACAAGTATTTCTGGCACAAACTTATCCAATAATTAATGTATATAGTACATATATAATAAAATTTTAACTGATCGCTTCTGTATATTAAATATATATGAGAAAAAGTAATATTGGGGGCCTTTATTAACGCAGTAGAATCCAAAACAATAGTTGTTAGAATTTTTGTCTGTTTGTCTGTGCGTTTGTTCGTGCTAATCTCAGAAACGGCTCATCCGGTTTCGTTACGGTTTTCACCAATGTATCGCGGTAAGCGTCACTTACTATTTACAGTTCGTTTCATTTCAATCCGTTCATAAATAAAAAAGTTTGAATTTATATACGTATTTCTAATTCACAGAACGACAAAAAACAAAATCGACAATATCGACAAAGAACGAGAAAATAATCCTAAAAAAATGCAGATGCTATTTCTATGTGTAAGTTAATACTGAAGCGAAGCGAGGGCACTTGCTGGTACATCATAAATTAAAATAGTATTAATTTACTTTGCAACAAAAAACAAAAAAGTTGCGGTTAACACTCGTAGAGTCTGCTACCCTGGTGGTGCTCTGTTTCGGAGCGAAACACGTGTTGGTATAGAAATATATATCATCATACATTGTTTGCGGATTGTTGCAAAGTAAATTAATACTGTTTTAATACAATGAATTTCCGCAAAGTAACGCCTGATACTATCAACTATACATCATAAATTACAAAAATTTACAAAGTGATAGAGACAAACTGTATAAACAAACGATTTTTACTCGTATATTGATAGTCGCAATAAGTACGGAAGCAAAAAAGCAACGGACGTATTAGGTGGCTATGAGGTTTGAACAAAAACAACGAATAGCAATCGGACGTGTGATCACGTTGACAGAGCGTGCCCGAATTGTTCCGATGTCCTTGACGCCACGGTAAAAATATATTTGCAAAAACCGACACCTGCCCGTAGTACGTGCGATCATCCTTAACTGCGCAGTACATTAATCTTTACCTAGGTATTTTATTAGTTCAGACCAAAGTTTACTCATACTCTCATAAAGGTACACGTGTGATTATAAATTTTAAAACGAATCACATGTTCTATTATTCCTATAGTTAAAATTGGAAATGTTTCATTGTTAGTTAGCGACTGAGTATTGGTTTTCCTGAATTGACATTGAATGTGATTCCAGTCCATCGAACGATCCACGAATCCGTGTAGGAGTCCAGTGGTTAGTGTTTGGATTGACATAAGCCATCGAGTCGTAAATTATGTCACCACCGTACATTATGCAGATTTTAAATTTCAACATAGCAAACAAAATACGAATATAACATTGTCTAAAGATCCTGGTCAATTAGGTGTGTAGCATATTAATTGAGTAATAATAATTTATTAGTGTAGGTGCCTATTTTTTATAGTACATACCTACCTAATATGAAAAAACTACTCAATACGAACAATAGCATCTAAAGAGATAAGTGTTAGATTATTCCTCTATTTTGTGTTTCTTCAGAATTGTGACAACATTGTGATAAATTATTGTTGTTATACATTATCTTTAGACAACTGTGAATTTTAATTCAATAAACTTAAAGGTCAATTTCTGTTATTACGAGAAGTTAAGTAACGAAAAATCGAAGATATGTTTTTGTTCATAAGATACAATAGAAACATTCAATAAATCAAAAACGCGAAGTATATGAAGCATCATTCCATTATACATTTACTCTCAGGGCGGCGACCGTCTGAAGAATTCATGTAATAATTCTAATTTACTAATAAAAAATTTAATTTCACAAAGAGTCATTGCTCTACGATATCGAAAACAAACGAAAGCCAGTGTTCCTTTGTATTCACTGAACATAGAGAAGCCATTACTTGATGTAACGGTGTGTTAATACTTGGAGGATATCGAAGGTCAGGCGAGAGATAAACTACTCATTATATCTAAGCGGAACCGATGCAAAACGTGTTGCTTTACTCGTCACGTAAAGAATATATTAAAATGTACTATTGTGACAATTATAGAGCTGACGAGACTATGATTCTGTACTTTAAACATAAATAAATCATGTTGCAGAATTCAAATGTATAAAATTCCCTATTTTACCCAGATTATTGTTTTAGGGATCGGTTTTATTATCTATATAAATTAAAAACATATTAATTACTGTCAAAAGCTGAATCAAAAATGAAATATATAGTACTTGCTCTTTACACAACTTACTTTCCAATACACTAATTTAAATCTGTTCAGTGGTTCTTACGTGATACATGCTCGTACATATAGATTGACAACAAAAAAATTCAATAAAATATGTTTTAACCTCTACATCGAAAGTGAAGCTTACCGTCATTAGAATTTTCAAAAATAGTATTTAATTAGAAACAGTCGGTCCCCAAAAATTTTTTATTATTTATATAGTTATGTATATGACAGTCACGTCCACCAGTCACGTCAAAACACCAGACGAGAGAGGTTTAGTTTTACGTCAGTATAGGTCCGGACAAAGGTAAAACTTGATACAGAGGAACAGAATACATTTTTGAAAACGTAATGTTTTGAATTCTTATTGAAACGCAGTAATAAATTTCATTAATTTGACGCTACAAATTTGCTGTTATTTTAAATAATACTATAAAAAATTATTACTACCACCCTCACAGACATCTCTATTCCCACATAACAAATAACCAAGAAAAAAACCAATATGGGACACTAAAAAGTATCTGCCTCCTTAAGAATCGAACACGCGATCCATGGTATAGACAGACATTTATGCGACAGAGAGTGCGCAGAAATTGTTCGAAATAACTCCCTCATCGCTTGTTCCTTCATCGAACAACTAATGACAACAACAACAAACAATGTCGATGCGGTTTGCATCATCATTCGTTAGGCGCGCTGCAGATGGCTGGAAAACCTTCCCCGCATCAGGTCCCGCCTACTTAAGATGTGGAGTCTTCAAGAGCAGAATAAATAGGCTTTTATTACTTAGTGTATACTTAGTATATAGTTTTATTACTAAGGTGTTTGTGATGTCTTATTTGTGTGTGTCCATACCACCGGCAACACAAAAAATCCTAATGTGGGGGCGTGTGTGAACGTTTATTTATTTATTTATGATTCCATATGCACGTGTACGTGCACCGATGTACATAATTATAAGCATCCGATGTCCTATTCCACAACTTATTCGACTTCTATACACTTCATTAGAATCGGACCAGATGCTCCTTGAGCGACCGAAGGTCAAACATACATACTTTTACATATGAGATAATATTAAGTTTATAAAGTTAATAAAAATAGCTATTGCGTGCAATTAACTTACAACATTGTAGATAAAGATCATTTTATAAAGCCGCGAATTACATCAACGCCGTCATTCGATCAACGCTCTAGTAACAGTCAGTTTTGACAAGGACGGAGTCTATTTCAGATCTGAAATTTCACAATGTGCGTGAATTTTATAGAATGCCAATGGAAGATATTACAGAAGATTCACATTGTTACATTAACACATACAGAAGACCGTTGGTAATAGTTTTTTGCACTACTTGGTAATTATATATAACTATGTATATTTCATAATTGTGCACTCCTACCCTGTCTCATTACTCCATATCTACTTTATCAGCTCAATAGGTTGTCTGGAAGAGATCGCTAATTAAGCGATAAGGCCGCCTGTTGTACCTAAAATATTGTATCTAAACTTTCTATACACTACTTTTTTTTAGTGTACAAAAAAGTTAATTTTGTTGTTTGTTGTTTTATATTAGTACTGCAACAAATTACGCGCAGGTTAAAGCGTACTTGGTAATTGTCAAATGTTGATTTAAAAGATGCGCTGAGGAGTTTCCTACACCGTTTCTTCTCAACAATATTTAAGCATAAGAATCAATAACTTCAGGATTTACAAAATACGGAAGCTTTTGATTCTTCGTCGTCACTTTTATGCTCTTGCTACATTATATATTTCTAGAAACTCTAGATGTCTTTCCTCTTAACATTAGATGTAACTAATTGTAAATTCCTTATTTAAAATAAATAAAAAGAAAATATGAGAAAGGGACTTAACAATTACGGATTGTAATGACGATAGTAAAACCTAGGTATATGGTACATAATATTCGATAGCGTTTTGTTTAGTCAAGCATAAAGTACTAAATCAATTTTGATCCGGCTTTCAGTGTTTGAATAGTAAAAGTCTATGAATCTAGTTAAAAAGTGTTATTTGACTGTATTTTAACACAACATTTGTAAGATCGTCATAGTTTTTTTTCTCAACTTTGTACACAATGGGCAATTTTATTTAAAAAATTACGAATACAAAGCCGCTGGAGCAATCTTGTTAATTAACGATAGACTAACTAATTAATGCTATCGATTATTTCAATAGATATATAAAATTATCTATTGTGCTTGAAACTTAAATGATAAATGGCGAGGAAGTGGAACTTGGTCAAGGTTAAATTTGGTATCGCGTTCGCTCGTTCCGCGTCTGGCGTACGTAAACCGTAGCGTAGTAAAACGAAACTGTTTAATTTTACTTTAATATTAATTCCATTAGGATTAACTGAAGCCCGTTACTATACTTAAGTTTTAAATAACCAATTTAATCAATCCAGGATCTTGGTGTGCAATGTTATGGTTACGTTTTGGTGAATATTATGTTTGACATCGGTTAATTGTTATGTAGACAGAGACAGATACCTAATACCAGAGAGGTAAAGGATAACACAACTATCGCGTAAGTAGAGAAGGTAGCTAGAGATAGATGAAAAATTATAATAATAATCTACTAATACTACCCCTAAAATTGTAAGTTGGATATTATCATCTATGGAATAATCAATTGCAATAATGAAATGCGCAACTGAATTCTTTTTTCGTACACCTTTAATTTTCTAAACGATTTATGATTAAAAGATAATTATTATGTGCTACGTTCATAGACAACAGTGTAACTTGCACACCGACTAGAAATGTTGACAACGGTGTATGAACTCTGCCAATTGCAATTATGCAGCCTGGTGCAACTTGGGATGCCCTTTCACCTTCAGACCGTGAGAAGAGATGTCCCCAGAAATAGAACAGCTTAAGGACTGTATTATGATAAGAAGAAACAATTTTTGTTAATATGTTTCACAAAGTACCATTGATATGTTAGACGAATCGCAGCTGCATTTCGAATTATTACAACAATTGTAATAAGAAGAGTATAATCACGACCTTACCTGCTAGGAACTTTACTACGAACTGGGTTTTCGAGAATTGGGTCAAGCATGTGGCATTTGTGAATTGACTTTTAATTTTTACTGACAAGTTTTGGACGCAATCGATATACTTCGTCATAATATGACAAACAAAATTAATACAAGTAGGTGTTAGACGAATACAAATGTGAATTAGGGTAAAGGTTGTGACAAAGCGAATCGTGTGGAACGCCCTAAAATTCACCTGCAGCTGCTAATACTACTTTACTATTTCGTTGAACATACCTATTCCCTTAATAGTTACACCAAAAGACTAATATTCCCCGCGATTCATTAATATCGAATATATATCGATGAGTACAAAACATTGTGAAGATATTTAGGTCTAATAAATAAAGTCCTAGTAGGAAACATGTAAATTAAATTTATAATCTATTACATTTATATTACATTTTTACATAATTATTACTAGGCTGATTAGTAAATTCCGTTACCCACTGAAAGGAAGTTGTTTGTTTGTTTGTTTCAGATAAATATGGCATGAAATAATTCGTTAAAAGGATTTCTAATCAACCAGGATATGAATATTATTACATCATAAAAAAACTGAATAACACTTATTTTTAAAATATCTTACAAGTACTTACGTTTTCCAGTTTATTCGCGTCAGATTATACCATTGATTTCGAAATTCAATTTTAAATTACGTTCGTTAAATTTACAGTTCACTGGAGACTGAGAGCTTTTCCACTTTTTAATTTGTCGAACCGAATTTGTTAAATTTATTTGATTTCATAAAGCAACAAAAGCACTAAATGAAACAAAGAATTTTCTCACATAGCAATTTAGTGCTGATTACATGAATTGTAGCTAAATTAAAACCAGCACTATCACTCCTACAATACTGCTTGGTATACAATCAGCTGTTCACATGTTTTTTTCAGTCGCGCCTTGCAAGATTTCCATACGGTCTTCTAAACGCACTGAAACAAAATGACAAGAGAATGTTTACATCAATACATTGCACAGTCGCAATATCGCTTCACTATCACGCACACATGAATCCCACCATTGTGTACAAAGCAAAATATTGACTGGGCGTAGTGGGGATGAAGGAGGTCAATGACGTCGTGGTAGAGGAATGGTACAGAAAAGAGATAGGCACTGTTGTCATCTCATGTACTTGCTACCTAGCGAAAGAGAGAGATAGGAACACATAAAATATAGAACCGAGTTTAGTTAATAGTTATGTACGGCACATATTATAGATTGAAATATTCTATTACAGTATTCTAAGATGCTAACAGTGGTATTTACTAAAGTAAAATTAATAATAGAATGATCTATAAAAACCATTATTTTCTATTATAAAGAAATGGACAAAACTATAATATATTATACTTACTAGTAATTATATGTTATCCTTAATTATTTAATAATAGAATTTAAAATTTTGCTTTTTAATTTAGTACATATTTAGTGACGTTTAATTTCATTATATTTTTTGACTTGCCACAGTTCTATTATTGTAAAAAATAATTACAATATATTCAGCCTGTTCTATTCAGATTTATTAAATTGATTTCCAATTGTTTAATTATTTAAAATTTAACACTTTATTATATGTCGCTTACTACAATATAATTAAATTCTATAATTCTCTCATAGAATCTATATTAAACGTAGCCGAGCATGTAGTCAATGCATAGAGTGCTACGTGCTGGAATAAAGCAGCTCGACGACCAAAAGTACTCTATGTCATGGCTAACAAAAATATTATAGACTAGGGATAAAACTTATTATACGCTATTACGTTTTTAAACTTAGATTATATTTGTAAATAAACAAACCTAGTAAGCAGGAAAAAACATTGTAAGATGTCCTTAAATATATTGGTTGGGGGTAGTTTGTTTAAAAGATAGTTGTAAATTTTGTGAACGCTGCTCTGTTTTGGATCCACTACTTTCGAATATTATCGTTAGACAAGAGTTTTTAATCCTAGTTCGCGATTGTCGCTAAAATATATATTTTTTAATTCGAGTTAATTACTTATCCTTCTGCCCATTTGGATTAGAGCAGTGTGGTGGTGTACGCTCTAGGCATTTTCAATTGTCTCGCTCTTCAAACTTTTAATAAACATTCCCACTTCTTTGTTAGGAATCCTAATTTATAAATACATAAACAAACTGAACTCAAAAACTAACAATACTAAACGAATTTATTTATAATTTCCAAATAAGTATCCTTAATTTATAACTAAGATATTGAAATAAAATATCAAATTTTCATCACGTTAAAATACATTCGTAGAGCAAAACATGGGTTGTTAAGAGTACAGAAATACTTGAAAACAATTAACTTGTGCCTTTACAAAAAAAAACAAGTATTCACAAACTGTATAAATTGTAAACCTTGAAAGGTGGCGCTACTTAATCACATATATAGCCGAAAAAGAGGTCTGGCAGCGGCCCGTGCATTGTCAAATCTATACCGTAGTAGAATAATGCAGAGTAGGAAACTTGCTGGAATATGTTTGAGTAAGAATATGACATTGGCTGATGACTGTAACGGATCATGATTTATAGTTTAGATACCTATCCAGTTGACTGGGTCACCTAATAGGTTATTACTTTTATGTGATTGTTGTTAATTTTTCTGAGTAACACAGTATAGAATCTTATAGGAAAATATTATACACAACAAACAAATATGTGAACAAAAATTATACAAAAATGTTTTATAAGTAGAAGTTATTGCAATGACAGTATAAAGTTAGCCTAAAGTGAGTATCTTATCTAGTATAACAAGTACTTGCTTATCGGAATGCAAAAACAAATTTATGATATTGTGCGGGCTCATCTTTGAATCAATTTCAATGAATTGTTAAAAAATTAACATAGTTCATCAGTAGTAGTCTGTAGTTCATCAGTAGTAGTCTGTAGTTCATCAGTGTGCAAAAGGGATCGTCGATGGGTTTCAAGTAAGTGCAGTATTATAACTAAGTTGACTTATATATTTTGCGTTTCCCACACAGCGTATGTTCATGCCCCTTATATGACACAGTTATTTCTGGTGTGTGTAAACATGCATTGAAGTGTTAATTATTGAAATATATTAGAATTGTCCCCATGTCAAATTATATTTGAATTTATGATGGGTTTCAATGAAACCTCTCAAAAAAGATTAACTCGAATTATCAGTCAGGTAAACCTATCCTTGCAGTTCCCCTGTTTATGGCATTCATATAATATGGCCGTAAAATAAAATTATATGTCACAGCCATAAGCCCACAAAAGCTTGTATGTGAGCTCAAATAAGACTCTTGGTTTTATTTCAAAACTTATATTTATTAGAATTAATAGATATTTTAATGAAAACTACATTATACTTCACTTAATCTTTCAAAATTCAATGCACACATTACTTTGACCAACTTTGGCATGAGGGTAAATTATAACGATGATAGAGATGAACTATTCAAGACTTCATCACAATCTCAAACTATGTAATTGTTGGGGTCCAATCTCATTACAGAATGTAAAGGGTCTAGGATATCGTCCTCCACATCGGGCAAGTACAAGTTTGTAAACTTCACACGCATTCGAAAATATTATGGAGTATTCTCTGAACCTTTATAGAAAGAAGTAATAATTAATTTTAATTGCAAGTAAATTTTATAGTTTACAAATGCATGTGGGATTATTACCCAATTCACCAAGCAGCATACCTACATTCAACAAATGAAAACACTAGGCTTGCATGTTTTTTTTTAAAGTATTGCCTACTAACTAAGTAATATATATATTAACTGCATTGTAAATAATATTAATAATTTTATTATAGCTAGCTGATAATTAATGGAAACTCTTGAATAATACTTAGAGTTGGAATAAACATACAGATTACAGTCACAAAGCTAATATAGAAACCGAAACTGCTGTGTAAATTATATCGAATGAACTTGTGGAGCTCAAGCCCAGGGACTTCCTGTACAACTCATCTACCAAAATTTTGTGTCACCTTCCTTCCAAAAGTTTAACAGTTCTTTTATTTTTTTTTTAATAATAAACAAGCTCAACCGGTTGTAGGCTTTGAAAGATGCATTAGCATTGTTTAAGCATGCTGTAGAAAAGTATTCTGAGGTGGAATGAAAACATTTTTTGGTAATAAAAATGTATAGATGATGCTTAATTTCTTGAAAACATTTAATGATCAAAAGTTCTGCCATGTATTAGAATTAAGTTATACTGAAGAAGGTTACATTTCCTGTATTTATTTGTATACAGTGTTGATTTTAAAATAAATATTTGGTTTGTAAACACGGGCATTTTAATTGAGCACATTAACCTTGACCATAGTTTAGTCTAGGTTTTAATTGAAAAAAGTATGAAAACAAATGTGAGAATGTCATCAGTGAATATGAATGAGAAAAACAATAGGCACTATAGGGCTTGACTTCTGCAGAGGTGTTTTGTGGGAAGATAAATCATAGTTGTTATAATTATCATTGAACAATGAAGTTCTTTCAATTATAATTCAAACCACATTAAATATATCTGAGCTGGCTTCAGTGCCAGGTCGTTCTATTGTAAGCGTCTGTTCCACACACTTAAATCTCTATGGTATTTGTATGATGGTAAGCCATTATATCTGCCAGGCTAGCTAGAAGGTGATACCTTACTAAAATTGACCGTGAAATATTTCATACGTGTTTTGGTTGCTGTGTGAGAGAGCCAGTAAAAATGCCTGCCCCGCGCTTCTTTTCAGTCAGCAAAGTTTAGCGATGCCTGTTTTTGATGTCTGTTGGCGACGGTGACCACTTGCCATCAGGTGGCTCGTCTGTCAGCTTGTCAACGTTCAATAAAAGTGAAAACCTGGATGGAGTAACCTTAAACATAGAATGTCATTTTTTAGTGACAAAACTTTCTGAATATCAACATGTAACATACAGTTTGAAAGATCAATAACCGATGGGGAAGAAATATTTCTAAATGATGACCAAAGCAGCAAGAGGAGCACATAAAATTTCGCGATTAAGCGTAAAATAGTGGGTATGAATTCGATTGCGTAAGCTCATAATCAGTCTGGAGATTCAAGTTAGGTAAGGGCTAAGTTCAGCAGTTGACATTCAAAGACTGAAGGATAGATTAACCACCCACAGATGGTGTTCATCCTTATGAGGACACAAGCCCCCTTACGAGGACACCTTCAGTGTCAATTTGATGAAGGTTTAGAGGCCGTATGGCCAAAACCAACCTCGGGTGGTGTTTAGTGGGTGGGCCCCTAGGTTTATCGGGAGTCCCACATAACCAGCGCAGCCGGCTGCGCTGGTATGCATAAGCATTCACCAACCCCTCCCGCGCATCTCAGGAGGGTACCCCTATCCTCTTTGTCTGGGCGCAAAAAAAAGTATAAATCATGTATATAATGTATGTAAGTGTAATTTAAATTAAATTTTCATCACTTACTGCCAGCTGACACATTGTAGTCAAGCATGAAATTAGATTAGGTATTCATGATATGCTATCATATTTTTTAGTGTTTACCTAAAATTATTGTTATCTATGTATATATCTTTTAAGACAGTGGTGGTAATGAAATCCATTGTGTTGTACTATTGGTAAAAAAAATGCTAAACTCGTACAAGGGAATGTATTTTCGTAGGTTAGAAGTACGAGCACACAGTCAAGATTGTGGAGCAAATGACTCCCCGTGTTTTACATTACAATTATATCTAGTATGCGATTACGCAATGATTGCGTGTTCCTAAATAATACGGAAATGATTGACAGATGTTTTGCAAATTGCTGTATAAATATAGATTTTGTAATTTATTCAACTAAAGCTCTCCGTATTAAATTTAGGCATAGTTATGAACTAATTTCTTGACGAAATTAAATACGTGAATATGTAACTGAAATGGCTTGTTTGGCTTCATTGCATTTTATGGTCAGTGTAAGGTGCGAGGACTTTTCCTCATAACTGAGGAGGCATTTAGAGTTCTTCTACTATGCTATTACTACTATGTTTGAGGACTGGGTTTTTCAAGTTCTTTGAAATAGAAAAATATTAATTTATAACTTATTTTATTTATGAACGGATTGCAATGAAACTGTTTTCAATTTTAAAATTAAGTGATGGTTACTGCAATACAATAGTGAAAACTATAACTAAATCCGTTCAGCCGTTCCCGAGATTTGTGCGAACAGACAAAAATTCTGACAACTGTTATTTTGGGTTCTATTGCGTTAATAAAGCGCCTAATAATATTTTTTCTCATATATCCCTCTTATACAAAAAGCGATCAATTACAATTTTTTTATATGTATTTATATATACCCTATGTCAATTCCGAATAATATATCTTTCAAAAGGTAATTTTTTTTAAATACATGGCGTGGTTCCGTAGATTATTTTCCGCATATAAAATAATTCACACTCGGTTTATAATATTAATATAGATTATTATATGTTTTTCGTATATTGTGTAATGTTATGTTAAAACATCAATATAATATTAATTTTAATTAAATTCTGTCTATTTACACGTCTACCATCACCTCTTTCCACATCCACCTAGGGTTGATTGGTAGACAATGCCATTACACATTAATTTTGAACTTTATTATTTCTAGAAATGACGGAATTTTCCATTATTATCTAAACTGCATATTGCGACTTTAATTTATTATTTATGTCTGTTATGTCTTTCATGTTTAAATACATATTTTTTTAAAATATTAAGAAGAATTAAGGGCTCTATTACAGACTTACCTATACTTGACGTCACTTCACAGAAATATCATAAATAAACCGTTTAGTACACTCAAGTCCTCAGTGCCTGAATCGTTGATAATAGACAATTGTTTAAAAGATGATGTAAATGTTATATCTATTGCCTAGTGAGATATCATAATACCTCATTGTCTGTTTTAATTTCAGGATGTTGACAAAGATACCAGTACATATGGTGAGGCGGGCCGAGAGACTGGCTAGAATATCTAGTTTCGCCGCTGAAGCAAGGATGGCTTCCACCACCGCATCGAGTTCGAAATTCTTTTTTAGGCAGGTATGTTTTATTAGCACATAGGCCGATCCGCCATGCTTGACTCAGAGAATAGTTAATTATTTCTTTCACATATAAATATTTGATTACTTTCCTGTATTTGTGCTATAAAAGTTGATAAATGCATAGAGGAACCATCTCATGGTAAATGTTCATCGTTACTTTTGGACGTTGACTCATAAATACAAAACTCATTTATGATCTTTGTAACACATCCATTGAAGATGTTGTCACATGTAATGTATATACATATACATATACATACATATATATATATATATATATATATATGCGATTTAAACTTGACAATGTCCGGATTGTTTGGATTAATTTGATATGTATAACAATAATAATAAAAATAACATTTGACTTCGATCACAGATTATTTGCTGTT
>PDGT01000003.1:10703036-10781762 GCA_003671415.1 Megathymus violae | reverse complement strand
CCATCCATCCTTGAGTCCAAGCCAACCTTCCCTGCTTGCGGTGTACCGTGCTGAATAACGGACGAGGCTATGGTGAACGATCCTTACTCGTTTGTCAAGTTACATAAAAAATATGTAAATTTGATAATTTACTGAGATATGCAGTTTGATTAACAAATTAGAACACCACTAGTCCAAACTGTCGTTGTAAGTTTTGTCCTTGTAGGTATTTCATCAACCGACAAAGGAGCAGACGGTCTGCCTGATAAGGAAACGTAACCCACTATTCGATAGGGTCTTCAACACTACTACAGAAATACTTTAAAAACGAGCAGGTAAGGTTAGTTTGGACCAGTGATAGAACATCTTACACCCAAGTAATAAGTAATACTTAATACTATTTTTTTCAAAAAAATATCTTTTTTTTTTAGCTGTTTGACACTGTTAGCAGTACCTACACGTACCTCCTGGGCGATAAGACTACGCGAGAGGCCGTGCTCATAGACCCGGTAATGGAACACGCCGAGAGAGACGCCACCCTCATCAACGATCTTGGCTTCAAACTTATTTATGCTAGTAAGATTTTTTTTTACCTATCGATTTGCAAATTGGATCATTTATATGTAGGCCAAAAGCTTTTAAGACGAATTCAGGATAACGAAGAAACTTTCACAGCCGTACTAAGATTCCTAGTTATTAAGAAATTTGTGTGTGCCAAGTGTCTATCTACTAAATAGTGAAGTAAAAAGCAGAGCCCAAACGCGTGCTGCTGTTTTAAACAAATGGCGCGACGAAAACAATGCGCCCGACACAGACCTTCACGTGTACAAACATTTAATAATTCAACACGACGAGACATTGTTCGTAAATGTTTATTCCAGTGTCTACTTTGGATTATAAAAGAAAAGAGTTAAAAACTAAAAAGAACCCCAAAATATGTTACGTGTAACACAGGAGGTTTTCTAAAGTTTTAGTATCCTCTATGAGATACTAGAAAAACAAAGAATTAACATTATTTAGCTTTGCGGATAGCATCCGTAAATCCGTTACAGTTAAAATGTTCATAATGTACTTTTATTTACTTTGGGGGCATGTATTCTTTGTGGGAGGGCGGTGCCATGCATGTCTAAAGGTATATATGATTAATAAATTGTGGTCGTGAATTATAGTTAACTTACTTTATACTAATAACTATTGTTCACCTTTTTGAAACGGTGGTAGAAGCAAAAATTGACGTTCATAAGTGTATTTACGGAATACCCATATGATTAAACGATTTAGAATTTGAAATTGAATCCGTTATTCCCAAAAGAAAAGCCGGATATTAGGACAGCAAGTCATGACGCACGTCAGATGATGCTGAACACCGCCTTTTGCTTATTAATTTCGATACATATATGATATTTCTTTTTGCTGTGTATAAGATTTTTATTTTTTGTATTATTAAGCTTATATAGTTTTTATTCAGCGTCCATTTTTATTTGTGGCAACAAATGAAATGTATGTATGATATGTATTATTGTTATTATTATTAAATAAATAAGTTGCTCGTATTAAGTCTCGATACATGCATTAGTTAATATTAAAGAATCAATATTATTCTTAAGTATTCCAACGCTGTATTTGAAGGTACAGGCTGTATCTGACCGAACAATCTATACTTTCCATCCCTTCATCGAACCGCGCAAACTTTGAACTTTTTTCTTTCTTCCAGTGAACACACACATGCACGCTGACCACATCACTGGAACCGGGAAACTAAAGTCTTTATTGCCGGGCAGTAAGAGCGTTATTGGCAAGGCTTCCGGCGCCCAAGCAGACCTGTACCTGAATGATGGGGATGTCGTTCGATTCGGGGGCTACGAGCTGCTCGCTAAGTCCACTCCTGGACATACTAATGGGTGCCTTACCTACGTTTGCCATGATCAGGTAATTTATGTTTGTTATACAATACAAATATCTTCTGTTTTACACTGATAACATATTTAGCAACAGTAAAATAAAAATTAAAATATGGAATAGGTAGTCTTATCACCTATTAACTATCTTTTTCAGATAACCTACATAGTAATTAAAATACCTTTACAATATATAGTTATATAAATACCTGACCATTAAATTAGATCCGCGATATATGAAGATAACACATATGAAAATGAGATAGATATAGATGAGTTTCTAATGACTGTTGTAACTGTGCAACGATGCTATCATCTCACGGCCAGTTTCATAATGAAATTGTTCCTAGGATGTCTGAACATTAAAGATACTCGCTATAATATTATAAGGTCGTCTTCTAACTGAAGTTGCTGTTACATCCTGTTTGTCGTTGGTCCAATCACACTAAAATTACTGAGTGGTATTGATGCGGTTTTAACTGTTCAAATCTTTGTTCTGTGCCCTTATGAATTAACAAATGGAACGAACGTAGGTGCGATAGGACCGGTAAGACAGTTTTATATTTTTGCATCTCCGCATACGATGAGTGTGGACGCGCATTTTTATATTCTTGCCGATGAGGTCGTAGATAAATTGCCTAACATATTTTCAAGTACAACTTGGGTAGTGCCAATAGCTTAAATAAAACCAATAAAAAGCCTGCTCTTGGACACAAATTTATTTCTAACCAAAGAGCCTAGAACTTTCACCTCGCTGCTCTATGGCCAATTTACTGTTAAGTTATTGGTCTTTTCGTGTGTCGACATATCTTTGATCGCTCCTTAACCAAGACTTGAGGAATACTAGTGTCGCAATGCAAGTAGAGCAACAATTTCTAGCTCTGTTCACTATACACATGGTGAACATAGAACATGAAATGTTTTTGGTAATTTTATTGTGGGTACACTATGTTATCGATGTAGAGCACTTAACATTTTTTTTATTTCATGTCTGTCAGTCTGTCTGTCTGATAACTAGAATCACTAAAGAGATTTCAATAATGTTGGCATATTTGTAACTTATATTATGAGTCTTAATCTAAGATACTTTTCCACCCGGAAATTTAACGTGTTCTCGTGAAATCGCAAATAAATATGGATATTTTATTAAGAGAGCTATTTATCTATGTGGACTTTAGTTGCTGCTGGTATTATAATAAATTAATCTGTTTCTAATTTATAGACGTAGAAAAATTTATTATTAATAATACAAATAATAATAATCGTTTATTTTTCATCGCATATACGGAAGTACTACAATAATACAATAACATATGTTTAGTAAAAACTACAGTATTTGTGGAAGCTGGTGCCTATAAAAGATTAAAACTTGTCACAGGAAAACAGTATAACAAATATTCCTAAAACAATTCGGCTACTATTTTTGAACGTAAGGCATAGGTTTTTTCTCCGACAGGGTATATTTACGATCATTCCATTCAAGGGCCAATATGTTACAGTAGAATTGTACCGATAATATCTAATCATTTTGAAAAGCCAATCTCTCATAAGCTCCCCCACAGTACCAATACAATTTATCATTTGTAATCATCGCTATTAACTGTGATAAAGAGTCCATTAAGCAACTGCGCGTAATCTGTTTTTGATGAGTGCGGCATTGTTATGTCACATAGTAATTACTTTTATCTTGCTTATTCGAAGGACGTTTGATGTCTATAGAACTCTCTATTTTTATTTATCTATATTATGTTTTGATTTTAACTATAGGATTTATTATGTTAATAACATGATACAAAAAAATCTTTGGCCATGATTTTAGGATAACTTGTAACCTACATACGTTTTTCGAATATTGACTTGTTTTGTCAGAGTATCATGTAGAAACAGTTTTGTAGTCGGTTAAGTAATCAAAACTGATAATATATAGCTTCGGTTCAAAAGCGCTGTCTGTAGCCAATGAAAAGTTGTTAGTTAATTTATATTACAGTCAATCAGGGTAAGTGATACGTATCGAGGACATTTTTGCTCATATGATTTGTGCAAAAAGTATTCTGAGATCGTGAGAAATAGAATCTAAAATGATCACGATGTTTTCATTCACCGAAGTATGTGATAAAAATACACATATCATTTGAAAAAATATAGGTGCGTGCAGGACCTGGATTTCGTCTCCCGTGCGGGAGACCTGTATTCAAACCATACAAACCACTGCTCAAAGCGAAAGTAGTATTACTAATACTATATATGACCTTTGGTACAAAATTATTTCAATTAATTCTGGGTACTGAAACGTTTTCAGAGCATGGCATTCACAGGAGATACTCTCCTTATCCGGGGCTGCGGTCGTACTGACTTCCAAGAGGGCTCGCCCGAGAAGCTGTACGAGTCGGTTCATAAGAAGATATTCACGCTGCCGGAGTACTACACTCTGTATCCGGCACATGATTACAAGGGGCAGACTGCTACGACGGTACATTTTTATGTCGAATTTATAGAGACCAGAGGTCTATATTTATCGTAAACCATTTTTGCTTGATGGTAGAGTATTTTACCTGCCTGGTTAAATACCACCCTCCCAAAATCGACAATTAATATTTTTTCATGTGTTTTGGTTGCAGTGTTGATAACGGGCGACAGCGGCCATCTTGGTCGGTAACGCGTCTATGGTGCAAAGGCTCTTACGGTAAAATAAACAATAAACTTCTAAGTTTGTAACCCGAGTACTTACATGTACATCATATTTTGTGAGCGTAACAAGCCCGTACAACACGACTACAAACCGAAACACGAACTTGAAGCAACTCGCTTCACGGTAGAACTGAAACACATGGTTATTGTGCTCACGTATGAAGCAAATTGTATAAAATTTCTACCATCGTTAACAATCACTTTGTAAGAGATCTACCATTTTCAAATTCAAGAAATAGGTATACTCGCCGTATCCAGTCAATTAGTCTTTATTAAAAAAAAAAATATGTACAAGCAAAAAAGTTATACACACAAACGTGAAACAAGAAATAGGCATAATGTGCTTACGTCTTCATATAGTCTTCAAATGGTTCAGCGTTCTTTTATGGGGCTTGGAGTTCGGTTTTACAATACGGTTCCAAAGTTGATACGTGAGTTACCTACTGGAACTTTGTAGCGTGTTATTATATGTACGAATGTGCGTGATATTTATCAGTGATTTTTAATTTTTAGGTGTGGGAGGAGAAGAAGTACAATCCGAGGCTAACGAAGTCATTGAAAGAGTTTGTCCACATAATGGACACTTTGAACTTGCCGTATCCAAAGATGATTGGTGAGTAAAAAAGCTTGTTCATTTCACTAACGAAAAATCACACTGGCACACACGTACGACCACTATGCACACGGAATATTGTGATTAAACTACCACTTAGTTACAGAGACTAGTGACCTTCGGGACCTTCCAATAGGGGGGTGTTCGCTATTGTCTCATCTGTTCTTCAGCAGAACGAACTCCGGGCAAGGGAGATTGGCTTGGATTCAAGGATGGATGCAGCATCCTCTTACACCCCAAATGTTACTGCATGTATTAATTACATAACAAACATGGATATGAATTAGCCATATTTTTTTTTCAGACAAGGCGCTGCCGGCAAACAGAGTGTGCGGACTGTATGATGTCAAATAACGTACCTAATCACACTGTCATATTCCATCAACGAGATTTTAATATAGGGTTGAAGTGAGCACATTAGAATAATTTTCATACAATAACTGTCATCCCTTGTACGCCATTTAGTTATTATACTATATACTATATACTACGCCTTTATAATACTAGCGACCCCGTCCGACTTCGTTTGGGTTGGACTATTATGTATATCAACATGATTATTAAAAATTTAATATTTTTTGCCTTGATTAGGCATCATTAGGCTTACTGATATTTTATATAGCCTTTCATCTGTACAATCGCGTGTTCTCACTACATACCAATTCTCACGAAGATCGGTCCAGCCGTTTTTGAGTTATCTCGAGACATAAACGAAAATCTCAACGGATTTATATACATAGTAGAATAGATATAGGTATAAAATATTTATGGAGTAATATAAAAGGAAAATATTTTTAAAAGAACTGCAGTAATTACCATCAGTTTTCTGTAACAAGTTTCAACATTGCTTAGATACACTATTTAAAATCAATGCTTGTCCGAGCATAACAGATGAATTTGACGTGACGTATGGTGGTACTAAGAAATACGTGTATCGCCACGAGTACACGAGTTATGGATGAGAGTTGTATTAGTTTTGTCATGTCTGTCCATATTGTATACTAGATGAATGTATTAACCTGTAAAATAATTACCAGGCATGTCATTCATGCATTGATGAAGGTTACATGTGTTAATTTGCGGAAATCCATTATTAATTCAAAAATCATGTACACACTAAACATAAATGGAAAAATAGTATAATATGTATAATAATAATATATTGTTGTATAGAAGTTTTCTTTTTTTATATTAATAGAAAGACATAATATATATAAATAACGATATTTTGCATATAAAATAGACAAATGTAATAAATAAATTAATAAAAATATAAATTACTATTGTAATAAATAATAAAGTTATTTAATTGGTGATTAGTATATTTCTGTGTTGGATGTTTTGTTATTTGTATTCAAGTAAATTTAAAGTAATGACAACCCCATAGCCAAGTTGGTAGTGACCCTGCCTGTCGAGCGAGGGTTTCCGGGGTCGATTCCCGACCGGGGCACACATTTATGTGACGGATTAATGTTTGTTCTCGGTCATGGGTGTTTGTAATGTCATATTTGTGTCATGGGTGTTTGTAATGTCACCTGCAACACAGGGAATCATAGTGCGGGGGGTGTGAGTGGGTAAACGTTTATGTTTTAATTTTATAAATACAAAATAACATTTGAGATTATGATATGATGCACTATGATGAATTAATACTAATATTAATATTAAAAAGGTCAATTTCCATTTGTAGTCTGTGGTGGTTGTATTTGCAATACTTATCAGAGATTTAATAGTAGTTTCTCCTATTACCAGATTAGGCAAGCTTTTTGTTTAGCGGTTCAAATGAGGAGTCTGTAGTATGGATATCCGTACATGATGTATATGTATCGATTATAACACTGAAAAACGTTTCAAAATTATTTTCTCTGTCAGTTTATTGTATCTGCATACAATAGTATGGGGGATGTTGCCAGTGTATTAGGAGTTAAAAAATGGGTTTGTGTTGTCACTATATTAGAGGTTACCATTGTTTCTCCCACAATTTCTTAAGACTGCTGATAAACAAACTAGGTGATAAACAGCCAGTCAATAATTGGGGAATTGCCAGTACACCAGTGTTACCACTAAACGGTTGTCGGTCAAGAAGGATGTGGGCACCTTAACTATTATGTTATCAAAAGGAAGTGAAAAATTATATTATTCTGCTGTCTAATTTACTAGTCAAGAATTGTGGGTTTAGAATTATATATGAAGTATGTTTATTTTATAAGATGTTGTGTTAGTAAGTCGGGCGTTGATAAGGGTTTTATCCAACCTAATCTTTACTTAAATAGAACTGTCAATCTGAATGTGACATATTTTCATTGAGATATTCATAAAAAAATTACATTATTCCAAAAAATATATATATTGTGTAGGCAAGTTCAAATACAAAAATCTAGCCAACTCGGGGGAGTTCTTTCGTTCTTTAGTGATTCTTTTATGTGCCAAATTAAATTAAGGCGAAAAAAGCGGAGATCATTGCAAGGTAAGCAATTAAATATACGTTGACGTAAAGAATTGTTAAATGTTTCAAAATCGAATATTACGATATTTTGATATATATTTTTTTGAGAAGCGCACAGCGCGAAGACCGTAGATTTTTGGTACAAAATGTTATTGTGATCCAAAGTAATCCAATGTATAGGTGGTTAATCAGTTATTGGTCAGCTAAAGTGTATCGGAACGTTGCCGTTGGTAAGTTAGCCCTGATGATTGCTGCGTTGAGTAAATCTAGAAGATTCTAATATATTAATGTTTTTAATATGCAGTGTAACTTAGTCCAAGTAAAGATCGAAACTTTTTTAAACATTTGGACATTGTAAAATTTAATGAGCTGTAACGAAATCTAGACTTCTTTGTACGTGGATGGCAAGTGAGAAATCTATTACTTCATAATTGTCACTACCAGGGTTGCCATTACCCATTTCACTAATTCCCCAAAAATCAAAGCGAATTTCCTTACACGTACAAATAAAGAAAAAAATTAAATTTAAGCACATTATATACATTTTTATTAGGGCTTATACCATACCGTACAATTCAACATTTTTTTGGAAGGTATAAATTTGAAAATACCACACTTTTTTTATTGTCTCGAGTTGTCAATAAGGAAACTACCGTATATCATGTGTGTAGTCTGTTTCTGTTCACTGTTTTAATATTTTCTAAGTCATTGAACTTCCTCTCTACTGATGCGTTAGTGAATGGAAGCACGAATTAACACTGCATTATTGTTTTAAATTTGGAAACAAATTTTGTTTCGCGGCGTTTTTAAAGCTGAGTATTTTTCCCTAGTAGCTTGCGGCGTCATCGAACATATCAAGCCCATGCTGAGTGAAATCCAGCATAGTATGAGTTTGCCATAAAAACAAAATGTAGGATCGAACACAACATAAGTGTGTTTCTAATTAAATTAGATAGAATAGAAACAGATTAGTCGTTGTATTAGTTTATAGACGGGAACTTTCGCAGGTAGTGATATACCTATTTACAATACCCAAACTGGTGATGTTCTGTAGTAAAAAAGTAGTCGGTAACATGTGTAATACTCGATATAATAGTTTCATATTAATAAGAGAACGTCCGAAGTGTCATTTATCGGTTGTTATGGTACATGTGTAATATTCCCCACGTTCTCCTCGCACCAACAATCAATCTCCAATCGTCTTGGGATTCCCCGTAATTCGGGGAATTCCCCACAAATTGGCATTGCTGATCACTACGTCCAATATTTTCATTCTTTTCAAAAATCAACAAATGTACATTGTCTATGCTCCCAGCAACTGAATTATTTTGTACGACTGACAATGTGAACACAGTGTTTTAATTATAAATATAATATACTAACGTAATAGACGAACACTCATCTCATCATCGCGTCACCAAAACATAAATGTGCATGTGTGTGACAATGACAACTGTTGAGTGACTTTTAGTGATGTTAAGTTCACAACCATGCACATGAATGTTGACTATTCCATCACCAGTTCTTTGCTATATTTTAGATATTCGATTATTTAATTCGTTCTCTTGGTTATTTATTACATGTTTATTTTAATAATACCATGCTAATTCTAGTAACTTCTCTTTACTTCGCTTCGTCTACTAACTTAACCTTATTGGACGGGATTCTTTATATTAAGATATCTTTTTTATTTGTAAACTTATTGAAATAAAACAAAGCGTGATTAAAACGTACTAAAGAAAACAATAATAATAATACTTATCGGTTTTAATTAATTCTTTGATGTAAATCGATATAACTTATTGCCCTCAGAAAGGAACTAATAAACAAATTTTGAAAGTATAGATTCTTCATTAACATGTCAGTGATTTCGTAGAACGAAATAGTTACCCTTAAAATGTCTACAGTAAGCTTTATGAGGAACCCTACCTATCTGGTTCAACATTCGAATCCATTTTTCTTTTTGAACTGCATTTACAGGAAACCTTGAAGGAGTTAAATTAGTCAATAAATATGATATCACATTCGCTGGATATTGTCATATCATAATAATAACAAATATAAAATTCGCCAAATTTTATAAATTTAAGGAGCTAATACTATTCAAAAGCTAAAGATGCACCTTTATAACAGCTTTTTTCTGTCCAATGTGTTTACAAGCTGTAACAGAAACGAAAACGGCAAAATATGAACAAATTTAGGTAAAACAAAAAATATGTATATATACCTATTTAAAAATTATCCACTTATCGATAAATTTTGTGCAAGCCCTATACGAAACGGTATCATTTTCACGTCATACAATATCTTTTTATCTTATCATAATTATGAAAAATAGATTATTATTCATAAAACGGAGCATTTACTTCATGTTATTAATCTTAATTTATGTACTTTTTTAAGATCAACTTATATGCAAATAAGCATCGTGAAAGTAGTATTGCACTATCAGTATTTACCTTTGGAATGTCTCTTTGTTTGGGTTATTGTTATAATTGACTATGCAGTTTCATAGAGAACACGTCATCCTCGTGTTTACTTTTGTTTGTCCGATAAAATACAGTAAGATTGAAATGAAATTAATAAAATAACAAAGAGCTACTTTTTGACAGGAGACTAATGGAGAGTAAACAGTTTGAAAATAGTCCTACTGCCAATTCTCTTGCGCTTCTTTCTCATAAGTAGGTTTTTCCGTAAAGCTCGAAATTTCTTTCGCACACTGTGTTCCTCTATTACGCTAGTATATTTACTTTATGGTTTTAATACGGTAGTTAATTGTAATGGTCTCACAATTTTTTTTTTAATTTAAATGTGATATTTGGCTGCTTTTTTTTTTGAAATAAAAATTCTACTTTACAAGGACATATGTATAATATAGTGTTTTTGTGCATTCTTGTGCACATTAATAGAATTTATTCTTTTTATTGTAGAACTGGAATTTATTAGTAACAAAAAGGAAAAGTATTGTTTTATAATGTAACTAGAAAATATTGTAAAGAGTGTCAATATAAGTAATATCGCAATGGGTTTCGCGATTGTTCGTGTATTGTACCGTGTCGTCTCGAGAATACACTGCTTAAAAAAAAATTAGGCTTACGCTTCCTCGTTTCCCCTTCGTAGTCTCGCCTTCTCGTCGACTTCGGAATCGGGCTCTTTGTTTGATGCAATGTCGGTCCTGAAGACCTCTTTTTGTACGTTATTTTGGAGAAACTCATGTCATTTCACTCGCGCAGTATTTTACACGGAATTACATAACTAGAAGAGTCTATTGCCTTCATTTATGTTAATTGTCAGTGTTCGACCGAGATAAGCGACTTGGGGCGCAGTTGGTAGTTTATTTACTGGTAGTACAGTTGAGTGCATGTTTGTTACTGGCAAATTTTTCATATTCTGAAAGACAGGTTAAGCCGTCGCGCGTCGGTCTCAGTTGTTATATTTGAAAAACGATCGCATTAATAACTCCTTAAGTAAGCTTGGTCACTCAACCTTCTATTTTTGCATTAGAATTGTATGAATAACAAATATTCAACCAAAAAAACCAGACTTTAATTTAAGGTGAATGTATTGGTTTCATTATTTTTCATCGTTAGTGGTGATATTTTTTATTCAAATCTAAGTAGGACCAAACGGGAAGTACCTATATCCTATCAAACAAAAAAAGGAATTTTCCAAATCGTTAATAATTGACTAAATTGGTAAATAATGGAGTTCTGAGTGGACAAACACAAAAAAATACAAACGGATCGAGAGCCTCTTTTTTAAGTCTGTAAAAAATGCTCTAGGTATATATATTTTTTCAATATAAAATTTGTTAATGTACTCAGTCAGATCGAATCAAGTCGTTTAGAAATCACCGATAAACCCCTTTCACATTGTTCTACAATATATTTTAGGTTAATGTACTCAGTCGGCCAAGTCGTTCAGAAGTCATATTATATTGTATTTGAAAAGAAAATAAATTAGATTATTATTGACTGTTTGGATCCATGCGAACGTATATTAAAATAATCATAATACATACGAGTAGATTACAGTAATCAACCCTATTCAGACATACAATCATAATAATGTTATTTGCCTATAGAAAGAAGAAAATTGAATTATATCAACAAGTCGTTACGTGCCTCTTTTGCGGAATATGGTAATTGGGATAATGCTAATAGAGCAGCCAAAGAACATTTCGTAAGCTGACCACATGACGCATTTGTCAAAGATTAGTGCGAGTCTTAATAGGAGATGAGGTAGGTACACTGGACTACAATTCGCAGTGCCAAAATATTCTTCGTGATATCTCTCAATCGACATAATTGCGTAAAGGGTTACACTCAGAATATTAACAAAATTAACAGATCGGTTTACGCGGTAGTTATCGATCTCTCGTATATTGCCGGAACACTGAAACACAGACTAATTTTTTTTTTCGTCGTGGGTTATTCAGCCATAGATAATCGGCATTGCCGCGTTACAAGAAATTAATTGAAAGAAATTTTCTACATGATAGTAGCGCCCCCTTTCCCTAAAGGGGGTCGCGTCAGATGACGGCTTAGAGGCCTCCAGGCCAAAGCCAACCCCGGGTGGTGTTTAGTGGGTAGGCCCCTAGGTTATTTCGGGAGTCCCACATAACCAGCGCAGCGGGCTGCACTGGTATGCTATGAGCATTCACCACCCCCCTCCCCTGCTTTCTGGAGGGTTTCAATAAAACTGCTCTTTGTTTATTTATGTGATTTTTTTTCAATTTGCATATTATAATATAATTGTTACGTTCTCTTTTTTTTCACATACATTCCACTCTAATATATATTTATATACATATGTATATTTTCTTTTTTTTAATAATAATTTAATAGACAAATTTTATACATAATAAATAACAATCGATACACATAATATTCCTATAAAAGTTATAACAATGTTAACAACTGTTACCACAACCACGTCGAAACCTGTTATGTACTTTAGAACTAAATGCAGAAACAATAATCAGAAAGTAGTACATAATTTTATATTACTATTATTAGACAAATTGTAATTCAATCAATCTGACACTGTTTTTATGGTCGCTGAGCATACCTATAAGATTTTGCCGGCAAAAACATCTCAGATCGTCGTCCATTCCATCATACGTTTTTGACAGACCCCGGCTGGTTTTGCTCGACCGGAAAAAACGACACAGAACTTAAATATCTACGGTCGGTGAAATTAATGGAATGAAAAAGCTTTTCAGTGAAAATTGGCGTATATGTAAAATTCAATTTGACGTTCATTGATTTTAGAAGGTTCTTTACTGGGTTTATAGTATGAATTATTAATATTTTTAGGTGTAGTTCACAAATAGACGGCATTACTACAAAAAACAGTGTAAATAAAGCACAAAGTCGTTTTAATTACGATGTAAAATAAACAATCGATGTTGAATTATGTGATTAAAACACAGATTATACTTGAAAACATATATTTACTTAGATTTAGTATACCTAAAGAGAAAAATTGTCCATGATATGAAAGGGACTATGAAGCTATCGCTTGGGAATTCTATACTATAAAGATAAGTTAGCTTCGTTAGACCATCATTGAATTAAACGGTCCCTGATCAATAAGGTTGCTCTAATCTCAACAAGTTCTTAATAAATATAGAAGTTGATACAGTCTACTTTACTGTTTATTTGAAATCAAATTGTCGTTGTAAGTGAAACAAAATAAGTCAATTGATAGCTTTAAAAAATAATCTTGAAGATACGTTTTTGCTAGATACAAAAAAAAACACGATATAAATTAGTATCTACTCATCTTATTATTGCACATATTATATACTATACCTATCTACAACCCTATATAAGCTCTAAGCAACTTATAAGCATTAAATAAAATAATAGCACGCAACGCGAACCCCGACAAGCACGCGATGTAAGGCGGCTGACTCAGCGTATTGTAGTCATAATGACTCACTGCTGAGGGCTACTAGATTCTATCCGTCTACTACATTAACAGCCTGAAAAAGAAACATTGTGTGTTTTACTCAAGCAAATTAAATCAACGTATTACCGTGTGCACTTTAAATATCAATCACGTAATATTTACAAGTAGTGTCTAATTAATATTTATGGTAGTGATAAAACTGTAACTATTTGAATTATGTCTTAAGTCTATTTAAAATTATATAACTCCAAAATACTAAATGTTGACTGTTTACTAATTCTTGGCAGTTTTTTAACATTGTGTTAAATAGCATACACGACTGTGGAAGGTACAATCTCTGTACTGCTCATGCAGAAATTTACTTGCTTTCTGTTACATAGAAAACGAGAAGTTCGAACGCAATTCTCTAGAGACTGGTATCTGATGGTCACTTTACATTATTCGATTTGGCCGTCTCCAATCGCAATCCCTGCCATGATCGACAATTTTATAAAGATTGTTGATGATATTACATTATGCTTGTCCATTATGTCCGTCTCGTTTCGAAACTATTTAAGGTCCTGTCTTAAAAGAAAACCGTGAAAGCGCGACGCAAGCGACGGCTGCGGTAAATACACACCAGAGAATATTACAAGGTAATGTTTTATTTTATTGGTACGGATGTAGCAAGCTCAGAGCATATTACAATAAAATCATGTTAATGATACGACTTCAACAGCGGCATGTACATCCACATATGTGACGTCTCATTCATCTGTCACATGAAGGTCTGCACCGGGATACGCAACCGGGATTTACCGTTCAGCGGGCTAGCTCAGTGACCCGGTACACAATAGGGTACAAGATTGTATAAAATATTTTTACTTTTGTTATGTTTTCATGTCATATAAATCTGTTGTTTCTGTCTGTCTGTACATTCAATATTTCATCATCATCATTCATATATATGTATATATATATATATATATATATATATATATATATATATATACACTCATAAATGAGGAATTTTGTAGTCCTGCACGCGCGGTACGGATCTGCAAATCTTGCAATGACAGCACAATATTTCTTGCCAACCCTTCTTTCGCTTCACAAAGCTGGGGCATTTTTTATGTTTTGAGGATAACACATAGCAGGACGGTCTCACTTAAAGCGGAACCTATGGTCACGTTATGTCTAGCAACATATACAAACTTAAAGCAATCTAATCCAGCACAGTTCAACGTAGCGATATGAATCCACTGAGTTAGCACTTCGTGGTGGCAAGTTGGCAACGCTTGGCTTACTCCTGCACGGACACCTCTGCTCTGTTTCACGTTCGTATTTCTCAATATTGGGTAAAATATTACTCGACATGCATTCTAGTAGCTACTGCGCTGACCGATAGGTCTCTGTGGGATTATCTCTACTGTTACGTTTAATTCAGTTCGTGGATTTGTGTTCGAATCATTTACCGTAGCATAAATTTATCAAAATTTGCTTTAATATATCAAATTATATACGAGTTTAAATTTTATTAACCCCAATAATCAATGTTTTGGTTCTAAGGCGAGTTTTTTTGTATAAATAACCAACAAACGAGCAGACGAGCCAACTGATGGTAAGGGGTCACCGTTACCCATGGACATTAGTAACACTATAGGTATCACTGATGCGTTGTCGTTTAAGGTATAAGAGGAAAAAAGAATCTTAATGCTTAAATCAACCTGAACTCGCCGATAATTACAAAACGAAGAGAGATATTATTTAAACACGATAATGCATACACATAACATATTTTTATCATTAAAAAAAAAAAAATTCGAGCACGCCGAAAACGAATTCCGAATAGAGTCCTGAATATCGGTAGTAAAGAATTATAAATAAACCCTACAATTTTCCTACACCTGGTACTCTACAGTCATCTTACTCTTGAAATGTAGTTTGGAGGTGTTATCAGGTCAAGAATTAATAGACGATGTATTGTAACTTATCTACGATATTATGACAATAAATCCCGTACTTTAATAGATTTCGATATAATTGCCTAAAATAACTTTATGTAGTACATTATAGACATTTAAAAAATGTAATATCGTTAAACATTGTTATTCGTTGAAGCTACTCGACCTCTTCAAAGAAATTTAAATAACTTAAGGCACAGCATACTCCCAGAAGGCCACTTGATTTCTTTTTTCTTTATCGGTACTTAGAACAAAATTAAATAAGTAAGATTGTTACATTCATTAGTTGTTAGGATCTTGAAGTTACTCGTGTAATTAAGATAATATAAAACTGTCTTATTTGAATTAACAATAACAACGTTATAAAAATAATTCTTACGTAGGTTTCCAATATAATAATCTATTCTAAGATAAACACGTTAATTTCAAGATTGACTTTGATTAAGGATTATTGATAACGTACCAAAAAATGTTTAATAATTCAAATGTTGCTAAATAGATTCGTGAATAATTTTGCTTTGTTAAGTACGGGGAATAAGTATATATGTAAATCACAAAGCAAGCACATTTGCTGATTAACGACACAAAAATTTACTTACAGTCTATTCTCCCGAGAAATTGGCGACATGTTTATTGACGTAAATTTATATAACCGAAGGCATAAACGCTTTGAATATACAGCTGAAAGGTACTCTAATACAAAAGGCTGATTTTGGGCGAGTGTTGGCTACATTCTTGCCGATGAAGGCGCTGACAAAATCAATATCTAGATTTGACAATATAACTAGCAAAGTTTAGTTGTTCATTGATTCACTAAGCACTCGTACTTACTTTATTTCTCTCACAATTTCATCTAACGCATCCTACTCGGACAATACTTATGTACTGTGTGTAGTGCTTATATATCGTTACTACTAAGAATGTAGTATGTGCAAGGAACCCAGTTTCACAGAAGATTGTTGTGCCACGTGAATGGGCTGGTTCGACAGTACACGGTACGCGGCGACAATGCTTCTTCTGAACCACGCCCTACTTCATGTCGAAATGCGCCCGAGGGAGAAATTGTTTACACGTAACAAAAACCCGGAAATGTAACAAAGCTTTGTTATGTTTATCAAAAGGATAGGTTTTATATGCGTGTATTTACTCTAATGTACTATATTAGTTTGTTTCGGTTGAGGTTTCGAAGAGCCGCAAACGTGTTTCACGTTTTATTCGCCGGCAATGGCTTTTCAGTGAGATCACACATCAAATAAACAGTATTTTATTCCAGATCAATGAATATGTTCCCCCTGTAGCAATATTGTTAGTTTGTTGTTTGACATTCTGGCGATGAGGTTTAGAATTCTCCGCGGGAGGGTGTCTGCAGGAGGTAGAGTCACCATACTGCTAAAAGAAGTTTTAGGACAAGCTTCAGTTATGTTATACTAATGTTATAATGAGAGTCCGAATTTTGTGCCTTTGCGTTTCATATCGTCAAATTATGAACAAATAATCGAATTGTGAAATTTTTAAAGTGAAGTCTATACATATAATAAAATTGTAACTGATCGTTTTCTGTACATGAAGGATACATGAGAAAAATGTATATCAGGGGCCTTTATTAACGCAATAGAATGCAAAACAATAGTTGTTAGAATTTTTGTATGTTTGTCTGTGCGTTTGTGCACGGTCATATCAGAAACGGCGAAATAGATTTCGTTATGGTTTTCTAAATCACAGAACGATCAAAACCACGTTCTAAAACAATGAAGGCGCTTTTTTTTAAGCCTATGGTAGTTTTTCTGAAGCGAAGCGATTGCGATTTGTTAGTAGTAAATAAATTTATTACTTTTTAGAACAACGCCCACAGGACTTGCTAGTAGATTTATGTAGTTTGTCCCCTTGTATACTGAAACGATGGAGTTCTTAGCAGCAGGGTGTTTCACGGTCATGACGCTAACGAAGTGTCTCAAGTACAAAGGAAGGTTATTAATGGCCGCAGTGATATAGCTGTCGCTCCTATTTGGCTTTACGTTGTTAAATCGTTTCTGCTTTACAATTTGTGTAATGTAATGTAATGTAATGTAATTTTCATATTGTATAATGGGTGGAGCTTTTGGATTGTGGTTGTGTAACTATTGAATGACTTGGCGATGTTTACACAGTATATTTGTTTTGACCAGTCCATTTGACTCCATTCAGCGGCGTGCTGTTAGAGTTGTCGACGACCTCAAGTTCATATGGCATTAAGTCCCCGTTCAAAGAAATAGGCTCCCTCTGTACGCTGTCTATACAATGAAGAGGGTCGTGAGGAACTATTCAACTTGTGTCACCTACGACAACGACTGAAGTTTCATCCACGCCTTCTTAACACGTGGCAATCGTTCACCGTCCGCTTTTAGAGTTCCTTTTTACCACGGCCCTGGAGGTTGTGGAATGGGCTTTCTTCTAAGGTGTTTTCTCCGCGTTATGATACACAGTATACTTGTGTTGTCATTTAAATCAGAAAATTGGATATAGCTGTTTTAAGATTTGGTTATGTGGCATCAAGCGAAGGACGCCCATGGTGCCTAGGTTTATACTAAGTATGGCTGTAGGGATAGCATGCTTGCCACTATAAGACTTATCTCGTAGTGTTATGTACATTTTGACAGATACGCATTTTTCAATTCCAGTTCTACCTTCCCAATCTTTATGAAATTATATGACATATTCCATAAATTGATTGTATTTACATTTCAATAAATGACAATCAACATAATGTTGCAAACTTTATTCTGTTACTAGCAAACTGCGTTCGCTTCGCTTCAGAAAGACTACCTGACGCTTAGAAATAGCATGTGCATTGTTTTAGGGCCGGGTTTTTCTCGTTATGTTAATTAGAAATACATACATTAGATCATAACTTTTTTTATTTATGGACGAATTGAAATGAAACGAACTTGAAACATCAAGTATGCTTACTGCAATACATTAGTGAAAACCGTAACGAAATCGGATAAACCGTTTCCGAGATAAGCGAAGCAGACAAACATTCTAACAACTATTGTATTATGTTCTATTGCGTTAATAAAGGCCCGTAATAATATTTTTTCTCATATATCGTTCATGTACAGAAATCAGTCGGTTAGAATTTTCGTGTTTCGGAGCGAACCTTGAGCTGTTGGTACTGGTTGTCATTATTAGGTCGAAGTCGTTAAGCCTTCGGGTGACATAAAACTCTCCATGTTGGCTACTTCCATGATATCCATCGGTAATCATGGCCAATATAATAAGGATCTTGTCTGCAGTTGGCTCTTATTGGATGGACAGGGGGGAGAGTAACACTTCTACTTAACCGCACTGAAGCAGCGTTGCGAATTGCACTTTAGATCCCTACAACGATAGTTTAGCAGGGATGTTATGGAGTTCCGTAACCGTAACCGAAATTGTCGGATATCCGAAATAAATATATATCCGATACCGTAATAGAATCCGATAAATAAATTTCGGATGATTTCGGATAGAGGCAGTTTAATTAAGCACGTTATGACAGGTTTACGCTGGCGAGCCTATACATTACCCGCGTCGTTCTGATTTTACACAGTTTTATTATTTAATTTGTTTGTTTTCTTTGATTATAATACCTCAAAAAACCTAAAAACAAAGTCATACTTTGTAAATACATTATTTTGTTTCCAAGTCGTAAATCATTTTATATCTGTAACCAAAATTATCTGAAACATTTGGATAATTTCATATACAAAAACGTAATCGAAACTGATGAAATATTATTCATATATCTGTTCCCACATCCGAAGCCGATATTTCATATCCATAACATCCCTAGTTTAGAGACAATCCAGTCCAATCCGAGTACTAACAAAATTAATTCCTGCAAGGTACAGGTACCCCTTACATCTACAGGTAGATACAAGATCTTGTTAGTGTGAAAGGTTTATTAGAATGTCCAGATCACGTGACCCTCTAAGCGAGTGATTACCGGAAGCTTAAATGGTTCGGTGGCTCGAATTACCGGTTGCGTCCGCTCTGCTAACCTACTGTTTCGTCGATATTATTGGGTACGTGAACTCGACGCGAGTCCGTCGCTTTAATGCAGTATTTGCTTCGATGTTAATACATACTGTATGATCTTGGTGTATGGCAGTACTCGTAATTTATTTATTGTGTACACGGAAAACATTAAAGAATTATATTTGCTACAAACTTTGTACTTTACTTAGTATTCTATATTATATTGTTGTGCAGTTTCTCTCCTCGAACTTAAATATTTTAATGTGTTTTTTTTTGTTTCGTGACATAAAAGTGAAAAGAATCAGGTAAAACAGATTACGTGAAAATAAAAGTTTATTGTGATTTAAAATTAAAATTTGTATATGGCAAACTCTCACCCATCCCAGTGTACATTACACTGTTGCTGCTGATGCATGCTATATGGATGCATATATGTAAAACCGCTCATCCTATATAACCTACTCCTCATTTGTTCCTTGGAAGTTCCATTGGAAGAGATTTCATTTATAAGGATCATTCCATTGACCTACCTTATAAATGTATTTTTTAAGTGTTAACTGTACATAAATAAAAAAAAATTAAATACTGTTTAAAAGAAATGAAAAAAGTAGACAAGTAATTGATTAACAAGAAATAGTAAAACGGTTTTTTAATATATTTGCTGATTTTGTTTTCATTTCTTTTCAGGTGTTAGTTTATAGAATAAGATAAACAAAGAAAGCAGTAATAAACGCATTAAATAATAGTGATCTAAATAAAAGAGAAAAATTAAATATTATAGCTTAACGTTTGAAGTTGGAGTGCGATTAATTGGAGTGATTAAGCGGTTATTCCGCTGAGTTGATTATTCTGACGGCTGGAAACTGCAATTTATTTAACCTTCTGCTTCAAATTCATTATATTGTTTAAAGCATGTTCGGTTAAAATCTGTTGTTAATAATAAATATTCTGTGTTTAATACTCATTCGGTATATGTATGTCATGCACTGTATTAATACTATTTTATATCCAAGGTAAATACCATCTAGGTATCATCGGTACCTCTTATATACCGGTATTTATCCTTCCCTAAGCATTACAATTAATCAATTATTAGTATTATTTTATAAAGTGCTTTTAGCGGCTTAAGTAAATAATTGAATCATTCTTTATGCTTTAAACCAATATAGCAACCTTGTCGTAATTTTCACGACGCCTATTTCTAGTCAAGCGTTGTTAGTCAAATCGTATGAAATTTTATTATTTCTTAATGATTTCACCTATTACGAGTAATTGTTAAATAAAATTTCAAGGTCAACGATAATTGAAATCTTATTAGCAGACATAATATAACGCGTTATTATACGAGTACAACGTTATCATAATGGGTTGACAGAGATATATTTTAATTATGGTAACAGCCGACAAACGAGCAGACGAGCCACCTGATGGTTAGTGGTCACCGTTGCCCATGGACATCAGCAAGACCAAAGGTATCACTGATGCGTTGTCGGCCAGGAAATGAGAAGAAGGTTAGAAAGAAGGTACTGGCTCTCAAGCCCCCAGCCGGAACACGACGAGTCGTTTGGCGGCTGACTCAAGCAGGAGGGTGGCAGCTAGCCAAGCAGGCTTCAGGGAAAAATAATAATACCAGTAATAATATTAATGAGTTAATAATAACACTGATAATATAAACCATATGCGAAGCTCTACCACCAAGCAGGCTGGCTTCTGTTGCCTCTTACGACACCCTGTTCTGCCAGCATGGGATTGAGGGGAGTATTCTAAGCCGCCCCAATACGGTCACATAACAAAATAATTTAGTCATAACCTTGCCAACTCTAAATTTTGCCAAAAATAAAAAAGTGACATTTCAATTTAATGAAAAACACCCGAACCACCTTCTGTTGCCGAATCGTAGCCAAAGTTATTACAAATTTATACATACTTGCGTAACAAACACGCTTTTACTTTGGATACAATATGTTATCGACAACGGCAACTATTTCCTTTAAGCTGAACAACGTACCTACCGTTCTTCAAGCCACGAGCGGAAAATTTGGCAGCTTCGTACAATACGTAAAAATCGATGTGGCTAACCTTTTGTACTTACGCTACTTTTAAGGCATATTTATTATACATAGTTCCTTATTCAAATTTATTACATAGCCAAATTAAAAAGGTGTTAGCGTAGTTAAATTGTTTATCATAATTTATACAAGATGTTACGGTTTCGGAGCGTTATGCTTACATTACATTTTCAACCTCACCTCTTTGAAGAGTGAGTTTTGAGAAATATTTGAATGATTAGGATTTTTATTATTAGTATTGGAGAAATTTTATTGTAATAATAACCATCTTTTCTATCGGTTGAGGATTTTCATACAAAATTTTCATGCTATTTCATTTCCTTTGAGGCATGTTTTTATATCTGCAAAATGTTACTCCTGTACATTCAATGGTTTAGATTATAATGTATGCGTAAACTGACCATTTTTTTTTAAATCAAAACGAGACGTCCATACTTTACCTGTACGGACCATACTACTTATAAATTTTATATAGACGCCAGTGGGCAGGTTGACAATGAAAATAAACACCAACTTTTTAATGATCAGTCGACCGCCGACGCGGTCTCGCACCGTTCGGCGCTCGTGTCTGACATGCTGCAATATTTTAAATTTTCGCGAGATTTCAGAAAACGGGACTATTTTGCGTCCTAGATCATTGTTTGGGGACGACGGGACAGGTAGTTGAATAATGGGACTGTCCCGTTCAAAACGGGACGTATGGTCACTTTATGTATGCGTTGACTGACAGCCAGGTGTATTTCAAATTCTGTAAAGTATTTAATATTAAAACTAAAGCCATCCAATAGGCCAGTATGATCTAAAAATTGGATTATGATATATCCTACAATATATTATTTTACTTTTTCTAGGGAAATATATAACTTATATTACTAGTAGAACTAACTGTATTGTGGAAAACAAACGTACCCCAAAGACAACACTATAAAAATAAACAAATACCATTACTTAAGTAATGAATTAACCAAAAATGGCTATGTGGTTAATTTATATGCGGTAGGAGTGAGGAAGAGAGGTATACCATAAAAATCTCTCTATAACCAACTTAAAGACCTTGGCCTGTTGAGAACTGCAGTAAGTTCCATTTTAGAATGAGTATCTAAAACTGCACTACCCGGTTCCTCTCAAATATGGCTAGGCAGGGCGTAACACGAGCAGTGAAGGTGAGCGTGGATGCGCATCATAAAGGCCCCCTTAAACCTACACCCGGGTTGTAAGTCCCGGGAACTGCTTGGAGTTTCTCCCTCCGCTACACGATGGACCTGGCACCGGTACGGGAAATCCATGGAATGCGAAGAAGTTCGTCTTTATATATGTTATGTCACGTACTTTAAAACCAAACTAAACTCGACAAGTGGATATCAGAATAACTTAGGGCCCATCTTAAGGTAATTTTAAGAGTAAATAAGTATTTATTTTTGAAATACTTAAGATTTGATTGCGACCAGACTTTTTATAAGAAGTTATCGTCAAAGTATAGCGTTTGCACGAAAAGATAGATATTGATGACATACACAAAGCGAGAACGCAATCCTCTGAATCGAGCCGACAGAGCTGAATACCGGACTGTCTGGGGGACGTATTCGTGACGTCATCCGCCGCACATGCAAATATCTGGAACGTTCTAGACTAGACTGTGAACAGAATACTGAACGCGCTGTCATACGGATGGGTATTTTAACAGCTTTAGTTATGAGCTGTGCCTCTAATAAAATTATGTTTTCTTTAGGGATTTAGTCATCTGTAACTGAGTAAAAATTAATTTCAACGATTGCATTATATACGTACATTCATACACACAGGTGAACGTAATTTAAATAAAATAAAAAATATATCTATTACATTATTTATTTACCTATCACATGTATTTATCTTTTCTTATCATATTTTTAACACCACTATAATATAATATTTTATGCATTACCTACATCCAATTAATACTCGACTTTGATTCGCTGTGGGAAACGTGATTTTGGCGTTCACATATCGTAATCGCATTTGAAATATTGTTAGTCGATTTATCAGGCATTTTAAATTTTATATTTTCTTATTTTTATATTTTCTTATGAATTTTTGAAATTATCGCGTTCACGCCGATGACAGTCATTCGTTTTTTATGACTAGTGTTCGCCTTGTAGCCGTTATTCGACCATGTTCATTGAATAACGTTTTGTTTTCAAATATTTTTGTCGATAACATCAAAACTCGTCAATATTCACCAAACAAACAAAAGAAAATTGTTTAACAAACAGGAGAAAAAGCCACTGAACTGTTTTGTCTCCTACTCACATACACATAGATCTAACGGCTAACGGAGTCTCGACCAAGTCATACTAATAGCATTATCGTGAGTATAAAGTCTGCCGTTATAAATTCTGGGATAAGTAGTACTTTGATAGTACAATATTACACGACCGTTTTTATAGGACGTTAGAAGGAACCTAATGCATTCCCGTGTGTGCACTTCTAGCTGCAGTCGTTTAATAGTCCTGACTTGGCTCGCTACAATACGGGTTGGCCGGTCATTTTACTATCTCCCATATAACACAAGCGAATAACCCACTTACGTCGGCATTCATACACGTTTTAATCCACGACGGCTCTCCTTGATCTTTATGCGTAAGAGAATAAGACCCAAATTGATTTATGTAGGTCCGTGTTTAATGCTACAAATACAGAACTTCAACGATAGCATCTCAGGATGTTATGTTAAATCTCTTGTTTCATGCGCCATTATAAACGCGGCGTTTACCTAACATATTGAAATAACACAAAAATATTAAGAATAAAACTCTTTGAACTCTAATAAATAATGATAATATATCCAGATAGTTTAAACATCAAATACAAGTATGTGTGATTATGGATTTTATGGAAATCTTAGTATATAGAAAACAACTGTTTATACAGGTGGTCCAAATTTTTGGCGCATTTGAATCATGAATACAAATAAAAACACAAAATTTATTTTGTTGATAATTTTTTGAATGCAACAAGCATCTAATACAATTTGTTTATTAAAACTATCGTGTCGCCGAGACGTATACCGTTTCGTCGTTTGCACTCCATCAGTCGACTGCACAATTATATGAAAAATCACTGACTGGTGACTGTCGCTTTTACGGCTGTCGTTAGTTTAGTAAGAAACATTCGAAATTTAGGTAATCACTATAAAAATACAATTACTTAATCGACCGGACGGGCAACTGATTTATTTGTTTATTTATAGAAACAGATGTTTTATGACCCTTACGATGTTCATTACTTTTTGAATTACTTTATATCTTTGAATTTTTTACGTTATCACTAAACAAATCAATTGATTTATTTCTAGAGATCAGTTCTTTGTAGAGCCTGCTCACCCTAGGTATTAAACAGGGATGGCTAAGATCGGTTTTATCGGTTTACGGGGTGATATAAAGAACCGGGGTACACGGTAGGGAATTTTAAAACATAATTGGGAAGTAATAACCAACGTCCATGTATACTCACTAAAAGTATCACCGATGCGTTGTCAACTATGAAAAAACCAGGAAACTCGTTTATTTGATTAGTTGATTTTAGGCGGGTAGGAGAAACCCAGACTACTATCCTACCATCACCTCGCTTACGCTGGGCGGTATCGCGGCTATCAATCTTAAATTCTTGATCCAGTTGGGGATCAAATCGGGAATTTAAGCTCTGCAGGTCACTAGTTTTTTTCTCTGGTCAACTGGCTTTACAGTGCGTTAATGCTCTTTGTTTATGACAGTCAATCTTCCTAAAGTAATGGTAAATTATTTTCGTATGGTATTATAATATTGAAATCTATGTAGGTGCGGTGAGAAAAAGGCGAGGTAGAATACTTAGCTGAAGAACTGTCGTTTGCGTAGAAACGTGTCATCTTAGCGTTTCTCATGTGAAAGACGGACGTGCTTTCTAGACAAAAATATATTGGAATCGTTACAGTTATTTAATCCGCAATGCTCGAGGTCATGGATTATTGGATTTTACGCCAAAGGTTCTAAGCGAACTGGATTAAATTTAACCGGAAATGTTAAAGATGTATTTACCCCCAAATTTTTTTTATGAGTAAGTTCAATTAACTCCCAGATTGTGAGCATTCATTCTGTTTTTACAAAGAGATCCAAGCACAGTGATGAGTTATAATAATAATGATGAAGCTTCTGCTGCTGCTACTGCTGCTGGTGATGAGGATCGTGATTTTGATGATGAAAATATTCAAACGAAAAATCTACCACGAGTACACAAAAATTGCAGATATGACTATGATTGTAACTCAACGGTAGCTGAACAAAAGCATAGTATGTAATTGAATTTCTAAAATGTTTAAAAAAAGAAATCACAAGAATCGTCTGCTTCATACAAAGGCACAAATAATAATGCCGCACTTTTTAAAAACACACAGCTTGGTGGTAAAATGTATGGCGCTTTATTACCGTCAAAATTAAATTAACACGTAATCAATGTAATCTTTCTAAATAAATTTAATTTACATTTCACAATTCCTGAACTGTTTTTAAATAAATTTTAAAAGTAAGAAATCATTTTATAAACACTTATTTTAAATAGTTTATCAAAATCCACATTTCCGCCAAAGCTAAATAATTAATATTATTAATACATTAATTACATTAATTCCTATTAATACGGGCTCAATGTAATCTTTCGAAATAAATTTGATTTGCATCTCATAATTCATTATTTGAAATTTAAAGTATTTTTAGGTAATAAATAATTTTATAAACATATTTAATTATTTATTTAAAATCCACATTCACATAGCAATAAAAAAATATGAAATGAAATTATTTTATTATTTATTTATATTTTTTTATTTTATTTTTATTTTATTCAAATATTTAGTTAACAGCTACACCACCTAGTTCCGTGCACGTAAACTAACACTATCAAGATAACAAAAGTTGCTTTTTTAATGTTCCATTTGCAATTTTATCGCTGTAGGTATTAATTTATTTTTCTCATTTTTCTGTTTATTTCTTTCCTACGTTTTCCGCCGCAATATTCACACTATCTGCTGACATACAACGTTTGTGCTTTATACTATGTTTTGTTCTTTTTGTACATGCTCTACCCTTTCCATTTTGTAAACAAATTTTGAATATTTCAGTCAATGGTTGCTAGGAGGAGATGACTATTTTTGTGATAAGGTCGCCAATTGTACTGTTATATTTTATTTGTACTGATTTTATTGTAATATTATGTGTACAATAAAGAAAATTTGTGTTGTATTGTGCATGAAAAGTCCGCCATCTTGGATGATCCGCCATATTGGAATTAGAATGACGTCACATAGCTAAGTATGCATTGTCGTTCAAAGTAAGCCTGTAACTATACCAAATTTCAGCTCAATCTGAATCGGTTAAAGATAACTGATTTAAAATTCAGTTGCAAGATTCCACCCGGACAAACATACATACGCATTGCAAGTTGATAAAAAGCTTGTAAAAATATAATGAGAACTGACACTCCATAATATTTTCGAAGATGTGTGAAGTTCGTCAATCCGCAGTCGATCAGCTTAGCTGATATACCCCTTGTATTGTGAAAGCAGACCTCAGAGAGAAGTTTTACGCAATTTGGATCATTGTTTCGGTAAGATGCAATAAACCATGTACATACATATGTAGTATAGTATAAAGTTTTATTCGTCTTTTATTACTATGAGAGAATGGAAGAAATAAGGTTGTAAATTTTTTTTAACATTGAAAGATTAGGAAAACAAACAATCCTAATCTGGATTGCTAACTATAATGTTGTCATCTGTTTATTTGTGTCTTGATTCACTCGTACAAGTTAAATTGAATTCATTAGGAGAAAATTATTTACGTATGCCATTTTGACTATTCGCTGTTAATCTCCTAAACTTTTACAAAAATATACCGCAATTTGAATATGTGTAACTGTTTTATAAACAAATCATGGCCGGGCACCGGGAATAGGACTGTCAGTATTATTCATACTTACAAACGGCTTTCATTGTTTCTTTTCGGCCAGTAACTGGAATGAATAATTTTATCTAATTTTATTTTATGTGATGTGAAATATCGTTAGTATCTCAAGACAAACTAAACTTATGAACTGAACTTACAAATCTTAGATTCGCAGATAGGATTACGAGAATGAATATAGAATACTATAGGGAACCAAATATAACAATCGTATGTGCATTTAGCTAGTTAAAAATGATTATATAAAACTAAATGAAACGAAACAATTTTCAAAACTTTTTTTCTTTTATTCTCTTCCATTATAATTTGCCGTATAACAGAAGTACATATAAATAATAAAAGTAAAATTATTAAGATTATGTGCGTTTAATAAATACCAACATGAAATTAAATTAAAACATTGTGTTTTATATTTTTTGTTACTGTCGACCATTAGTAACCTGTTCTTGTTGGTAATCGTTTCAAATACCTTAATTTTTATTTAATAATAAAAGAACACACAGAAACAGTACAGGAAAAATACATAATATGTAAAAATGTTCATAGGTCTCTTTTTTATTACTAAAATATAAGTTTATTAAATAAATATATATATCTACGGAATTAATTATATATCACCAAAACAGTGTTACTATATCCACATTTTATAAAGTTATATACTATTACTATTAATAATTATACTATTATTATTAATGGAGGATATTTAAGAAGGCTGATAAGAGAATAAAGAAGATTTTTAGCAAATACCATCGCAAATTCATATCTTCGTGTCGTTCATGTGTCACCACTCATAAATAATTCCGCATCAATACAGCAATTTACAAGATACATTGGATTAAACTATAAAATTTTCATCACTCGATCAAAAATCTTAATTGCTTTGCAACGCTTATTCATATTTAACTATATGTTGTTGATTGCCACCCATAGACAGCATGGGTCCTGTAGTATCTCTTCGTTTTGAAATATTTTTAAGGAGTTTTTCCAATATATTTATCTCAAAAATGTCAGCGAGACGTTGTTTCAAACAAAACAAATGAAAGATGAAAGTTGAACAATGGAGTTGAAATTGAAGTTTTTAAAGGTTTGCAGAAAATGGCGATTGGACGAGAATGAATAAATACTTATGGGTATACTTGTACAATAGAATTTTATTGTTTCAGAAATCTGTGAGACTATGGCAAAATGAAACGTCGGTCGTAACCGATATTGCTGGTATTAAAACGGTGAATAATTCGTATTTTATTGTTAGTAGTATATTGATGTACTACGTTGAGTACTTTAAGTGATGAAGCAAAAATTAGACATTACCTTCAAATAACTGTTCATCGTCTCTTTTTACATCTTATCTTATTTATTATTAATGACTGCAGTGTTAACAGCGGTCGTTCAGAGAAATTTTGGCACTGTAGTGTACATGAAGTGGATGCCAATAATTTACTTTGAGATTTTTGTACGTATTGGCGAAACTTAAAATGGCTTTTATAATGCTTTTATTGGCACGGCTCAACAGTGGGGAGATCGGAACCTTGTGGTGGATGACTAAATGTTGTAGGACCTTTATGTATATGGAAATAGGGCGGTAGTTTTAATTAGTGCGTTTCTGGAAGTATAAAAAGTAATATATATGAGTCATGACATGCTTGAGTGGGTGTCAAATTAAGAGAAGAATTGCAAAAAATATAATAATCTTTATCATATGAAGTATCTTTGTTAGGGTTTAGTGCCGTATCTATAGCGTTACTTCAAGTGATATTTTGTATTTAACGTATATGCAATCGGATATATTACAGACATCGATTTCAACATCGTATGACGTAGCCTATTGGTATTTATCCTTGTGAATTTGAAATAATAAATGATGGGAATAATAATGATGATGATATGAACACACATGATGATTGCGCCCAGTTTGTTCTTGATACTCCAAATATAATAACTCTGATTTTCGAAGAGTTTTCAGACATACGCTATGTTGCCTGAGACTTGTTACCATCTAAACCATCCTTGGTTATCGTCTGGCGTATAGCAGGAGGCATTGACATCTCGATCGCCTCTGTAAATGCATGGGTGCGTTCCTTACGCATTACCCAATGGGCTCATATCTCGAGTGGATTCTAGAATTCTCTTCGTTTGTTTCCTTGGTTTATAGACGTCATAACTGACTTCAATATTACCACAATCCCATTTAAAATTGATCACAGATTCTAATTTTTATCGCAGAATCAAAAGTGCTTCTTTTGAAGACAGCGCTGGGATATTACTTTTATACATGTCGATGGTCCAATATTCTCTGTCCCGAACCATATCATTGGAAATACTTATCTCACAGCAGACTAAACAAGCATGGAATTGGTTGGAGCTCAGGCTAGTTGTACGGTGATTCGGCCCGTAAGTAAATCACTGCAGGATTTGGTTTTCTTCCTCTTCCTCTTCTTGATTCCATCACAGCATGATGACAGCATACATTGTACTCGAATATATGAGTATTTAGAGATTTTATTGCTTTCAATATAAACTATGGTATAGTATGTAATTTGCATACCTCCGTTGTTATAAAATAAAATATACGAAGAAATATCTAATGTATTGTATGGCAATAAAAGGTTGTTGGTGAACATTGTAAAAAGCGAAAAACAGATACAAAGCGCTCATTTAAACCCTGAAAATGTGGAAAGAAGCGTGCTTGGAGAAAAATGTACAAAGCTAGTTCATTTTAAAAATGTACGCATTTTCGCATGCAAATGCAGCAAGCATCGTGATATATTGTTGAAATATTTTAATGTTAGTTCAGAGAAAGAGTCGGTTATTTATGAGCTTTCTTATTATATTTTCTGTATTGTAACAGCTTCTTTGTAATATCTTTGAACTTGTTAATACTAACAGTATGAATACCTGCTGATTCCCCTTGGGAAGTAACGAACCATATTGTACTATTTTTTGTCGGAACTTGCTCAATTAAGTAAAAATTCAGCGTTGGACCTTATTAAAAGCGAATGCCTCATCATTGGGAAATCCAGACAGCGGTCGACGAAGACAGCATTCGTGAATTTCGTATAGAAGCCCTTAGTAGCGTTGCGTTTTAACAGCACTACGCATGCGCGATTCTCCCTCTTCCCTCCTTGTTTACCTCGTGGTTGTGAGCAGCCGTCCCTCTCGCTCCCGGGAGGGTCGATATATACGACGCTAGGTACACGTACTGTGCTGTACCAGTGACTAGTACGCAGGTTTCTGGCGTCTTGTTCAAACGTCAGTAGTAGTCACACAAGATTTAAACGCGACACCGCGGCCGCTACAATGTCGCGCGCCGTGCTTTTTATAAGTGTTTTTACTATATTTTTGGACGTCCTGCACGCCGGACAGGTAAGCTTTAAACTCGATTTTGTATATTAAAGCGTATTTTCATAATTTTAGAAGATGCGGCGTGCTGCCGGGGCCACTAAGTCGAAAATCGATTGACGCGTTTCGAAATGTTTTCACGTCAGACGCAAAATAGCATAACCGACTGAAAACAGTCGCGGATGCCATAAAAGTTTTTTGGTGTTAACACCTATTTATTTTTTGTTCGATACGTACGTGGATATAGGTTGCGTAACCACCGTAAAAACCTAATTAAGGACTTAAAAATGATGCATTGTAATGTGAAGCGGTAACTTCGAGTAAGTACACTCCAGTAAGAAGAAAATACATGTCTTTTCATCAAGATCAACTGTTGTTTGTTTTATTGGAGAAAATTATTGATATGCTTACAAGTTTCGTCACTATTTTCACATTTTTCAGATGGATCCTTTGGTTATTTTCTAGAAGGACAAAATAAGTTTGATGAAGCTTTTATTTCATTAAATTTTGTGAATGTTATGCTTCGCTGCGATACAGCCAAGGTTTTTGCAAGGAAATTATATTTTAATATTCTTGAAGTTACGATTATCCAAACAAAGTTGTAGAAAAAGATTTTATGCCTCCGATTTTATGATGTCCAATAAATTCACTAACATGTCACGTATAAATTTCGCCATGCCATAAATTTTTATTTTTGTTCATTATTTTTATACTCATTTCTATTTAAGTATTTGAAAGATATAATGTTAAATAACTGTCGTCACGTCACCGCACTCTTCGTAAGCCCTAAGCTTTTATCCACTTAACAATAGAGAGAATTACCGCGGCAATATGGTAAAATTTATGCGTAGAACGTGACCTTTTAGTAGATTTATTGAGCACTAGAAACGTGTAGGTGTTGGCAAGAAAGTTATGAATCTATCTTTTCTATCAACCTTCTTTGGATAATCGTAACTTCCAGAATATAGAAGAAGCGGGTCTATAATTTCCTTCGAGGCCGGCAACGCATTGGTGACGCCCCTGGTGTTGCTAGTGTCCGTGGGCGGCGATGAACACTTACCATCAGATGACCCGTTTGCTCGTTTGCATGCCCAAGGCATAAAAAAAATGTAAAAATTTTACTTCCCTGCAATATTTGTATCGTGGCGAAACGCAATACAGATTAAATTGTATCAAAATTGTTCAACACAGAAACGGGAGAGCAAGAATAAAAGTAATTTAATTTATTTATTAGAATTTCATTTTATCAAATATATTGTGGTATAAAAAGCGAAAATAATTATTCCCAAAAAAGCATTCTTTATCAGCCAACCCTAACAAGAAGCTGTTATTAGCGATAACGGCATTTAACACAAAGAGTGAAAACCATTATTAGGTTGTTGGTGTTGATAACTATCCATCATATATATATATATATATATATATATATATATATATATATATATATATAGTTAAATAAAGGAAAAAAATGTATATACCAACATAAAATATTTATTTACTTATTTACACTGTATTAATATCACCACAGAACACAATGGGCGGACTTGATGGTTAATGGTGTTTTCAACTCTAAAAGATTTGTCGCAGTCAAAGATTTGAACAAAAAGATCAGTTTTAATGAACACTAAAACATTCATGGTTTTGCTGGTTTTAAGTTTACGTCTAATTTTAAATCGAAATTATCTTTATATATCGACTAAAAGTTATATGTCTAATTTAATAACCATTAAGTCACTTTTTTCTTTTTTTTTTTCGAGGGGGAAACCTTCAAAAAGTGTCCGGTGCCGTTGGAGCGACGCCGGGTTATGTGGGATTTTTACCGCATTGACCTCTTTCAGTTCTATGTAGAGGACTCTGGTATCTCCATAGGAACGCAACCGGAGTCCTCTGAGCGTAGTACCTCTGTCGAGCTCTACCCGGGAGGAACAACATGTCCCGTCCCGCATTTCAATCAAATTTTATCGACGGTACGCGGCCACACATACCGTCGTCCTTCCCGAGGTTGCTAGCTGGACGGTTCGAGCTCCCATTCTTATCGCCCACAACCCTAGGGACTTCCCCTTTTAGTCGTCTCTTACGATAGGCAGGGGATATCGTAGCTCGTATTCTGGTCTCGAGCTACAGGGACAAACCATTAAGTCACCTAGCATTACAATATTCGGTATTTGAAGTGAAACAGTTCCATCTTTGCCACATTGAAAAATAATGTATATAATTCTTATTTTGCGTGTATTGTCGGAAATAAAGACTAAATAGTTTTATTTAATCAATAGCCGACATACGAACAAATATACTATTTGAATGTTGACCATCGGCAATAGACTTTCGAAGGCATCACTGCCGTCTTAAACGGTTATAACTAATTAAAGAAATATTATTAAAATTTGTTACATTATGTAAGTTTAATCAAAAATAACGTGAGAGGGACCAAAGTGAAAATTAATTTAAAAATTAATTAATCTATGTGCTTGCAATAATAAAACGGAATTTTCATATCAAATGTTTTCGAAAACTAAAGTAAGGAGATATTATTCTTGATGAAGAAAACATCAAAGAGATTTATATCGTACTGATGATTAATATGAGTCCTACTTTTTACACGAGAAATGGTTCTATTCCCTCTGAGATTTCAATTAAAAGTTAGTACGGAAGGAAGTTCTGTTACGAGGGGTAATAAACAAAGTTTAGACCGGTTTTGCACAGCTTCTGCAATAGATGAATGTTTCTGATTCATAAAACTGAGAATACCGATCTTTACACTAAATGAGTCAAACGTGTAAAATAAAGTTTTGTGAACGCCAGTTGAAAATGAATAATAAGTTTCGCGTGCGGGTGCAATTTGTAAGCGCAAAACTGAGGTTGTCTAAAAAACTGAGGTTGCTAAAGCGAGGCGAGGGCTGAAGTGAAGCTGTATAAACGGAGGCTAGGTATGACCACGCCTCTCTACTTAAGAAGGATGCGAAAGTACTTTTGTGAAGCACTACATGGAAACTTGCCGTAATTTGACTAAGATATAAGGAAATTAACATGAGTTTCCGTTAATTACTTGGTGCTTAATTATGATATAACTGTACGTTAATGTTACTTTCGTTATGATAAAATAGAGGTCCCTAACTTACATCAATATTTTTTAGATTTTTCAATTGTTTATTTGCGCAACTCAAAATGCGAGGATGGAAAGAGATTTTGTTCTAGGATATGGCTATAGTTAATTATTATATCTTCGAGTAATTTTAATTATATTAGAAAAGTTCGTGATTGCCCTCCGATATCTGGGTTTGAACATCGTTGTAACTGTTATAACACTCGCTAATATTTGTAGATCAGAATTATATTAGGAACAATCAGACTGCCCTCTTTTCGCTTCAGAAAAACTACGCATTACGCTTAGAAATAGCACCTGCATTTTTAGGACTGGGTTTTTCTCGTTCTCTGAATAACAAATATATGTATTCATTTATAGCTTTTTATTTATGGACGGCTTGGAATTAAACGAACTGTTAATATTAAGTGACGCTTACTACAATATATTAGTGAAAACCGTAGCGAAATCTGAGAAGCTCTTTCTGAGATTACCGTGAACAAACGCACAGACAAACTGACAAACAGACAAAAATTCTAACAACTATTGTTTTGTGTTCTATTGCGTATTGCGTTAATCAAGGCCCCAATAATGGTTTTTCTCATATATCCTTTATGTACAGAAAGCGATCAGTTAGAATTTTATTACATGTGTAGGTGACATTAATAAATGAAACAGCATTTAATTTAACATTTTGGCACGGGCAACAATTTAATAAGAAGCATATTAAAGATATTCTCTATTGAAAGATTGCTCGAATTTTGCCTTTTAAAGTTTTTGTAACAATTACCAATTATTATTAGTACATGATTAGTCAATTGTAGGAGATGGCCTCGGCTGCATCAAATTATAAACGCACATATACTTACATCTCAAGACAAGAATTATCTGTATTGTGAGTAACATAAGAATATATAAGTTACATATTACATACGATTACAATCCCGAAACACAAATGTACCTGTCATATATAATTCCAGCTGGAATCATGCCTGGCTACCCTCGGTTCGCAGTAAGGCCTTCTACCATACTGGGCAACAGGACTGTCAATGATTCAGTATGACTATAATTGTTACTACACCTTGTCAAACATGAAAAATTAAACCTTAAAAATAATTAAAAGGGTGCTGATATGTATTTAACATATCGAATTTTTTATACGGTTTGCCTCAACGAAATATAATAATGTTTCCCACGAATGTAAAACATACATTATCCTATGAGTTATGAAACAAAATTTAATAAATCTGTTTTATCGGGTTTGTTGACCGGTAATGTCCATTAGCTCCCCTCCCTATCACACCTGGCTTCCGGCTACCCGTGTAATATAATTACAAATACGAATATAAAGTTCATGTACTATCACAAGTTGATAATGTAGCTTGCATGGGGGCTATTTTTAATGTTAATAGGAGAGCAAAGAGGCCATCTGGTGATAAAGTAAACAATACAGCCCATGGACGTCCGTAATACCAAAGGTATAACCGAAGCCGTGCTGGCCAAGAAGCAAGCGGAGAACCCGTCCTTTTCTGGTTCTTGGATACCTATATTTTTTTACATTATGTTGTACTACGTGTTGTTTATTTTTCAAAATACGGTTGATTGCAGAAGGAGGGAGGTAGGTAGGAAAATAACTGCATCGCCATGCATGAGTTCGGGATTAAATTGGATTGTTTGGATAGTAGAGACCTCCAACAGGGAGGAACTGGCAAGGTAACCACGTTTGTTTTCCTGAAGGGTGCACTCAAGGAGCTGAGGTTAGCTTGGAATCACGAATCTAGCACCTTACAATGCAAATGGCTTACTTATACGTGGTAAATATTTTTGTGAAAAAGCTTTTCAGTAGCAGTAATAGCTTACCTTCAACCTATTGGTGGCTTATTGCAGGGAATGGATCTCTTTGTAATTCAAATGGTTTACAGCGTACGTTATCTGGCTGTTCAATTGCTCAGAAGAGATTAATGAGCAATCTCATGCCGCTTGAAGGCCATACGATTAGCGTTCACCCATATCTCAATAGCATCCAGTTCTTAGCTTGATAAAAAGATCTAAGACTGATGTAAGATCTTACATTCTACGATGAGGTGTGAGTTTCTAGTAGCAGTGTATCATTTTATAATACAGCTAGTTGGTCTGAGGTTGAATACTACCACCCACATACCAATCTGCAAGTTATAATGCCGTACATTTGTTGATAACATTCATTATGTGAAAGATGCAAAATTTCATAACAAAACTGTGAAGTAGAGCAATTATGATGTGCTTCTACCTACTATTCCAAATACACAATCGCTGTCTAGGATGCTTTTATACTTCGAATACGCCGAGAGCTCTCTAAAACCATTAAATTGGCGGGCGGAATCCGAGCTAGGTGTTCTCGGTAAAAATGCAGGTTTTAATGAATTTCGGCAAATGGTCGCGGTGTAACGATTTTTGCCTTTCTTCCCCGGGATTTAGGGAAGCTTTCGCTATTGTCTATTGTTTTAAAATAGCTTCAACGTCCATTGTTAGGCGGCGATAAGTTTTTTTTTACTTAGCTTCGCCACACCTTAATGAATTAAAACGCTATTCTATAGAAATGTATTGTTGACGAAACTGTATATAAGATGACATACAACCCACTACATGTACGCTGTGCATGTTAGCATGGTCAATAAAAATTTGTAATGGATTAAATAGAAGGTTTCTTTTTAATCTAACCTAATAACAAAATTTAAACGGACTTGACGTGTTACATTGAATAGTTTTTGAAATATTTATTGTACGTGGAATTTCTCATCTCCATGAAGCCAGAACATATTTTTTTGTAATTTTTGTTTGAACAAGTTTTCAAGGTTGATCAGTTAGATTAGCTGTTAAGAAGAAAATGTATAAAAATGAAACAATAAATCCTTTTTGGGAAAACATATTGTATAGTTTGCAATTAACTAAAGTGATTACTTTCTGCTACATTGTAAACGTAAAAAATGACACCAAATATTTAAAGCCATAACTAGGTTTGAAAATATTGGTGTAGGTAATTATAAAAGAGTAGTGTACAATATTTAAACACGCCTTTGACACACACACAACGTTAGTCTAATGTCCGTTGCGTTGTCGCTGCGTCTGCGTCTGAGCTGGTTATATCCTTATCAAATGCTTATCCTAGAGCAATACTTGTTTAAAAGGGTATTTATACACATAAACTCACAATCTTGCACTAGGATTCTATGAGACAAACACAGTAGAGCAAAGAACGAATATTGATCTGTGACATAAATATATGTCTGGATAGAACCGGGGATCCCTCGCTCGAAGAACAGACAGAGCTACTAACTGGGCTACAGGAACATCTAACAACACTATGTAGATGTACAGTGTACAGAATATTATCATTTATAGTGAATGAATGAATAAAATATGAATAAGATTTATCTTCTGGTACGGAGAAAGAAACAATATACATTATCTAAGTACATTACTTACTTTTCCTTAGTTGAACTGCGTAGTCTATATATAAGCGTCTAGAATTGCAATTTTATCTTCGCAATACAACGAGAATATCGAGTTAAGTTCAATCCGCCGCCGTTGGTGCCCTCAGGGAATCGTAACTTGTTTCGCAGTGAGGCACAGAAGAGAAAATACGGAGATATGGCGCAATGTTATCGACAGACACGATAAACTTAAGCAAAAGATTCAAACACTTTTGTATGCTATACATGAAGAATATAATAAAAAAGTCCAGCTAACAGACTTTATACTGCCATTTTAATGTTCATGCTTACGACGTGGCTCTTTACTAATAAGTGTTGTGATGTTGAGGAAATGTATTAAGCTTTAATTTGTTTTATATCGGGAGAAATTTTCCAAAAGTCCTCGGTTTACACGGTGAACCAGTTGGTAACTCGGTTGGGTTACTTGGTAATTCTATCCAATTAAACCAACTTCCTCGGCGCAAAACCGTTTGGACTCTTCTCAGATGACTCTGCTAGTCACCATATTTGACTTTTCCCTCCAGTTTAGTGGATTGTGAGATTTCCTAAGATTGCAAAGAGTTCCCTTTCCTTAGCCATTCGCATTCCCTTAATCCTTTGCGACAGGCTTTCACGTTAAATATTATAAATGACATTGTATTTGTCTAATGACAGAGACGAAACGTGGCGACAGGATCTCCCGGCGAACAGTCATTGAGTTTAGGTTTTTTCTGAGTTACTCTAATTGGTAGTTACTCATATATTATAGTCATCAAGACAACTGTTTAGTCGCTAACTTAATGTGTGAACGTGAGAAATTTTGAAAGGTTGGTACTCTTACAAACACTAATAGAAACGCCCGACATCTTATGTACGTACGTAGACGTTCTATATTTTGTGAATAGCAGCAGTTGCGGGTGTTATCTACCCTCTTAATTTAAGGGTTTACACACGCACGTACATATAAATTAATTAGATCTCAGTGGGAACGAATAATTAGATAATATTTATTCTGTTACTCGAGTGAAGGAAGAAAATTATATATTTTGTTTTTATAATGAATATAAAAACCGTTTTAACGTTTTATTATACTGTCCGCCATTGGCTAAGTTTTACCGCAACTCGATGTTGCTTTGGTTTTGTCGACAAAAAATGTATTTTCTGTGAATATATGACCTTAATCGATAAAGTCATTTAAAGGTTATACGACTACCAACAGATACACTACCTTTTATTAGTTTTTACACATTAATGCTTTACTGTAATATAAAATAGATAAAGTATTGATCGATAGGAAGGTGTGAATAATATCCTCAAATTTCACAAAACAATTCTATATTTAGACAGTTAAATTGAATTTGAGTAATTGAAAAGGAAACAACTAGCAAAATAAACAATTAGTGAATTACAAATTGCTACCGTGTATTATAATTTTTAAAATTATAAGCATAGGGGATGTTTCGTATTTAGCGTTACTAAATTTTAGATTATTAATTTACGTAAATTTTGTCTAAATAGACATTGTATAGCCTGCAAGAGATCGCCATTACAAAGGCTGCTGTACTTTTTAGTTTTCTTTCTCTCTAAGGACTTAGGTACAAACAATATCTCATCGAGAAACGAATCGAGTCACCAGGGTTAGAAAAAAAGGGTGACGCATTTGCCATGTTTATTTAATAGTCCATAGTATTTCTATAGCCATAGTAATTTTACTGTTTCTAAATCTACTTTTCTAGCCAGTTTAGAGGGCCACATATTGTACAAAAAATGTGAAAGTTTGATGATTTTGCCAATATGAAAGTTAGGATCTAAATGTATATAAAGTTCTCTAGTATTTCGTAATAATACAATATGTCATAGCTACAGAAACAATCTTGGTTGTTTTTTTAATACTTTTCAATTTTTCTAAACGATTAGCGATCGCATATACAGTCCATTGTTGAACTGAAATTACTTGTCTGTGTATAATTGCTATAGAACAGGCACAAATGACTTTAATTAACTACAATGAATGGCAATATAGATTAAGCCAATAGGAATGTAAATACTCGTATTAATCTAAATTTGCCTCTATCGATTTACCGCTGCATGTTGTTGTAATCAATCTGAATCCACTCATGTCATCGGTAACCTAAATGGTGTAGTTCTAAACATATAATTTATTTTACATCTAATGCAACGTGCGTCTGTTTATTGTTAGCTGGTTACTTGGCCTCACTTCACTACGGGAATACAATCTTTAACATTATAATATATATGTTAGCGACCCGACCCGACTTGGTTTGGGTTGAACAATTACGCAAATTTATACATACATTATGCAAAATATATAACCTGTGTCCGTCCGGAATAATGTATCTTGCAAATGGTAAAATAATTTTTCGAGTAGGTGCCGTGATGCCGGAGATACTTGTCGCATAAAATTCGCACTCTCTTTTTCTAATCTTAATCTATACTAATAAATACAATAGGAGTGTCTGTTTAATATTAAAATAGCCGCTTTTTACTATATGCATATGAATGTATATACGGTTCATATACCAAAATAACATTTTTTACAACTTTTGTCTGTCTGTCTATCTGTCTGTCTGTCTGTCTGTTTGTTTGTTCCGGCTAATCTCTGAAACGGTTGGACCGATTTTGACGGGACTTTCACTGGCAGGTAGTTGATGTAATAAGGAGTAACTTAGGCTACTTTTGTTTTTTCTAAATATAAATCTATATATAAATAGTAGTCACAACTGATATAATTGTTACTCAGGTAAAGGATACCTCTTTTTACTTTATTTTATTGGAAGTTGTTTTTCGTGAGTTTACTAGTTAGAATAATTCGTACAATTCGTTGCTATAGCAGGAAGAAAACAAATGACCAAAAATTTTTTAATGAGCAATTAAGAAAATATCTATAACAACATTCATCTCAATTTTGCAGAACAAATCCATTTTTAGGTTAAAAAATATTGATTATGTCGACCCATACTAAGAGTTATAAACTTGAGGAGTTACATCTAAATTTGTTTAATGGTTTTCACGTGATCCTGTATTAGTCAGACAATTTTTTTTTTTACCTAAATGATTAAATTATTTAGAATTAGAATTTGAATTATTATCATAGATTTTTTACAAATTTGCTTTTTGAGTTTGTAAAAAAGCAACGAACGAAAAATGTTGTCATTTTTTTTTATTTATAAGTTAAGCTATTTATGATTTTTAATTTTATGATAAGATTTACTTAAATGACAAAATACATAGTTAAAGGCTAGTATAGGAGTAAGTCAACTAAAACCAATTACTGTAGGTAAATGGACCTGATCGGTGATGATGTCTAGTTGTGTATGTAATGCAATTAAACGTATTTCATGAATACATAATCGACGTTTGAAATTCAATGATTGCATTTCGAACTATATCATTGTACTGGTTGCAAATATTTGATGAAAATATTTGATATTTCCGACACCAAACTATAATTATATGGACCATTTGAATTAAATTCTATGTATATAAAAGAGAATGTATGTGTGCATATATATGTTCACCTAAAACTCAAGAACCATTAGCTCAGTTGATATGATACATTAGTGCCGGATAGGTGGCGCTGGTGGCAGTGATTTTTAACTTTTGAACCATAGGTCGAATTGATATGAAATTTTGTATATATATGTATATACATGTAGCAGCATTGGAACGCTAAAGAAAACACTAAAACACAAACATTAACAGTAAACACATTGCTCCCGTGTTGGTACACCGACAAGTTTATTTGCTTTTGCTCCAGATGGCAAAACCAAAAATACTGTATACCCAAGTGCTTTACAATAACAAACATCATAAACAGTAAAAAAAAAATATTTACATATTAAAAATGGTACATTATTTTAGGTGAAGCGAACCGCACTGGGCACCAGCTAGTGTGTTTATAAAAAAGATACGGAAACATAATCAATCTGAACTGTATCTCGTAGGGTCTACAACAGATATTAGCACTAATCTAGTATTTTTAATTTATGTTATAACTCTGCTATCATTAATCTGTAATGTCCAATGTAATCCAGTGAAGAATATTATTATCGTTCATGAGTGCCAACGGAATTTAAGGCGACAGTATATAGTCAAGTGACTTGATGCAATTACTCTATCAGGTTACAAGATGTGTCATGAGCGCGAAAGCTTGGCCAAAGTTAGATGAAACTTATTTAACGCTAAATAACGACAAAGCGTATACGTTGAACAAGGTAAAGTAGGTAATTAGGGATTGTAACGAATATTCGCCTTGTTAATGAATTCAAATCTGATTGTGTGTAATGAAATATTCATGTTTACGTTTCATAAATCGTTTGCACAAACTTTGTATTCGAGAGCCGGGAATAATGTGTTGTAATGAGGTTAAATTAAGTTGTGTTGTCCCATTGTTTAGTTAATCCGCCGCTGCGGTCGGGGAACCTCGTCGGAGGGATTAGTGCGTTTTCACTTGAGATAGCGGAGAAGTACGAACACTGAATCATAATTGGAGCTTAGACTAGTTTTGGAGTCTTCTTGAGATACCTTAGGTACCTACTCGAAGTTGGTTTATCACCAACTTGCAAATGTCAATATATACACGTTTATTTTACGTATGGTATGTGGGAAATTCTTCTTCGGTTCAATCTATAATAGGTAGATACCGTTATCACCGTTATGGTATATCTAAACGATAGTTCCTGAATATGGAGTAACTTTTTTTTCCTGGGGAAATCCATCATGGATACCCTTCAGACGCGGGGGCGACAGAGGGTTATGCCGGACTTCTACCGGCTAAAACCCCACGGTGTTCCTCTCAACGCTGAATGTCGGGGCTACGGGCACGCTTTCGCATTCTTCCGTGGCCCCGACAACGTTAGAACCTTCGTGATGCAATGGAGCTGGAGTTCCTCCATCCTGCCTGCTTTAAAGGGGACGCACGGGAACACCGCGCGCGCCTCCTCGAGGCCTATATACGCGACGATAGATACTCCCGTATCCACCGCCTAGGCCTCAATTATGGGGGCTAGAGGAGGGCATGGTAAATCCTTCTCCGACGCCCCACTCTCCTGTTGCGGATCGGGAGACTGCTTGTCCTTTCCCTTTCTCGCACCGCAGCTTCCTTCTGCGACATTACGACTTCGCAGAAGGTAACCCCCGCTCTCCACGACTCACGATCATGGCTTTCATCAGACCTTCTAGCGAGAGGTCGTCTCCTACAGCTGCGACGAGTTCACGACGTTCGCTGGCCCATGCTGGGCAATCCTCCAGCGTATGCTGCGCCGTGTTCTCGACGCAGCTGCAGTGGTGGCACATGGTTTCGGCACAGGTACTTTCCAAAGCATCCATGCCCGGAGAGTACCTGTACCAGTCGGAAGGTTAGCGACCCATGCCGCCTGTCTATCCAATCCTCAAGGACTGCACGGACAGCCTCGACAGTCTAGTTGCCGGCCCTTGGTTGGGCTAGCCGATCCTTCCATTTCGCAATGATGGCCTGCCGAGCGTAAAACTTCCGAGCTTAATGTGGAGTAACTTAATATAAATATAAGAAAACCGACCCAACTTCGGTTCAGATTGAAAAAATGAAGTAAATTAACAGACATTGAGATATAGTTGTCGAATGTCATAATGATATTAGCTCATTTTTTACATTTATACATGATATACGAGGGTCAAACTAAAAATTTTTGGAAAATCAAAAACTGAGCAAACTAGCAAGTTATTAGTTTTATTATATCTTTTCAAAATAATGTCCATTCACATCAATACATCGCTGCATCCGATAGAACCACTGAGAAAAGCATTTTGCCCACTCGTCCTTAGGGGTCTCTTCGACGGCCTTTTGAAACGCAGCCACTGCTTCCTCGGCGTCTACAAAACGTATTCCTCTAAATTTTTCTTTTATTTTCGGGAATAAATAAAAATCGCAAGGTGCGAGGTCGGGGCTATATGGCGGGTGACCCAGTAATTCCACGTTGACGTAGCCAAATAGCCGATCGTTTGCCTGGCGGTGTACGACGAGGCGTTGTCGTGGTGAAGGAGGATCCTATTTCGAGGTCGTTTCTCCCGAACTTTTTCCAAGGCAAGTGGTAAAAATTTGTTAGTGTAGCACTCTGCAGGAACTGTTTTTTGATCCTCTAAAACAATTGTCGCGTAATGACATGTCCTTCCGAAGAACGAGGCTACCATCTTTTTCCCAAGCTTCGATCTCTCTTCACTTTAGTTGGCAACTCTTCGGAAGGAAACACCCACTGAACAGACTGCCTTTTGCTTTCCGGATCATAGCAGTAAATTCAGCTTTCGTCACCCGTAAGTATGTCGAATACAGCATTTGAGTCACTTCCGTTAAATCTTTGAACCGTTTCACGGCACCAATCAATTCGGCGGAGGTTTTGAGCCTCGGTCCAATTATGAGGTATCCACCGGGCACAAAGCTTTCTGACCGCTAAATGTTCATGGTGAATTTTGTGCACTTGATTCATACCGATGCCTAAGCTTGTGCGAATCTGCTGATAGGTCGCTCTTTTGTCAGTCTCTATCATACGCCGCACGACACTGATGTTACCTTCAGTCGTCACCGTAGAAGGCCGTGCCTCACGCATATTATCGGTGAAATTAATGCGACCACGCTTAAATTCATTAAACCAGTTGTAAGCAGTGGCACGAGATAGGGATTCATCGTGAAAGACCAATCGAAGTCTATCATAACTTTGTTGTTGACTTAAATGACATCGAAAGTCATAAAAAATCATTGCACGAAAATTTTCTCGCGTTAAATTCATACTGACGTGACACAGACAATTTTCAATTTGCCGCCGAAACGTAAAACAAATGACAAATGAATAAAATACATACTCAATAATATTAGTAAAGAGTTCCATTTTCAAAATTCAAACTTACTTTTTTATTAGATTGTTTACAAATGGCTAGCTCTAAAAAAATTTAGTGCGACCCTCGTATATCCAATAAAAATCCGGAATAATTTTGAAGTAAGTATAGATAAGGTTGACGAACATGTGACCAAACTGTTTTCTTTACAATATATGTATCCAGGAAGCGAAACAAGCAACCCAAGCGGCTAACGACGTCGTAAGTTTTGACAAGTGTGGCACTACACTATGATTTGTCAACAGAGATTTTGAAGAAAAAACTTTGTACCGCTTTTCTCCTCTGATAACTATTTTTTTATTTTTCTTTTATTTAGTAGTTATTGAAGAGTTTGTGTTATCAATAAATAAAAATAAATAAAAAATTTTTTGAAAAACTAAAGTTCTCCATATGTAACTATAGTTAAAAACGAAACATTTCACTCCTTTTTTTCCTATTACTGTCAACTAATTTTCTTTTTTTAACCATCGTGAGTTTTATTAATAGACAATAATTTAGAAAAAGAACGATTTTTAATGATTGGGATCAAATTTCGAAAAGTCGTCACAATCTAATAGGACTATTTGGACGTTTGTCATCTAGAGATGTATTAACAAAAAAACAGATTTTTATAATAACTCGATTTGAATTTAAAGGTTTATGGATTATGGTTGATTCATAAATGGTTTTAAGAAACCACATTTCCGCTGAACGTTGAACTATGATGTGAAGAGATTTTGAGTAAAATAAAATGTTCCGACGTCAACGCCGCTATGTTACTTCACTGAGTAACAAATTCTTCTCTTTAGTTCTTTGGAAATTATACGTTTTAACCAGAAAAGGCTTCCGTGAAAACTTAAAGGCGAAGAAGACTAAAGAAGCGAGATTGTTTAAAAATAAGCGGATATTTTACGCTCGAGTGAAGAATGAAATATCTTTCTAATTTCTGGAAAAAGTTCTGAGGGAATGAGGGAAATGTTTGCGATTAATGGCTTTAGGAGCGAACGTTTTCTTAAGTTACGCTCACAGTGGCAATTTCATTTTATTGTTGTTGTTACTTCCTACACAGAAGTATATAAAGCAGTTTAGTGATGTTTGAGTTACAAACTAGTGAACAAAAACAGCATCAAAATGGTCAATAAACTCATCTATAGCTTATTCTTTAAGTACCATAAAAATGCTATGAAATGGTAGACTAAAGTTGGGTTCCACCTCCGCTTTTCTTTCCGTTCCTTATCTCACGCAATGTATATATAGTTCAGTTTACAAGTTGTTCTTCAAAGTTTTCGTTTTAGACCTCCTAATATATTTATTTATTACAACACCTTCCAGTCCCATTGACGATTCCTCTATCAAACAATTATTTAAACTAAACTTAGATGTTTGGAACGAAGTGTTATACCAACGACTGAAAATAACAGTGCCTCAACCGACGCCGCGGAAGTTCAAACTTGCTTTGTAATTGCCATATGTTGTTTAAAAAGATGTGATGAGGAATTTTTTTACGTAAATAGCCGACTAAGCAGCAGACGAGCCATCTGATGGTAAGTGGTCACCGTCGCCCATGGATATCAGTAAGACGAAGGGTATCACTGATGCGTTGTCACACGACGAGTCGTTTGCCGGTTGACTTAAACAGGAGGGTGGTAACTGGTCAGGTAGGGTTCACGAAAGGATAAGATAATATAATCTTTAACGCGAAGCCCTACCACCGAGCAGGCTGGCTGCTGTCGCTTCTTACGACACCCTGTTCTGCCAGCATGGGAATAGGGGGAGTATTGTAGGCCGATCCAATACGGCATGAGATTCTTATAAGTGTATTATAACAAAACATCCAAATGATTTAATGATTTTGAATTTACGAAACAGAATTACAAACATTTGATTTTGATATTGGCCACTAATGGTTGGTACATAGGCGTAGTTTGTAATAGGGAAAATAAAGTTTGAATTTCAAAAATTGTATATAATTTTCTTTTAATTACTACTGACCATGTTTTTAGTTATAATATACCTACAATATAGTACATATTACAATTAGTTCGTAATAACGGCATCGACCTTTTAGCGCAAAAGTAACCTAAGGCAGAGAGGGCTGCTCGAAGTTGCCGTTCATTTAAACTTTAGTCTTGAATGTAAAACAGAAGAAATCGTTGATATTATCGAGCGATTTTCAAACAAAATTTTTGATTATTAATGCGTTTGCAAAAAATTTTTGAGATAATCTTTTCGCTTTATATTATTCGATATTACGATAATGTTATCAAATCATATACCTTGATCTGAACCAATGTTCGAAAGATATGCAGGTTAAAATATTATTTTCGTATAATGTTCCATAGTAAATATAATAAATTCCATATGTTACTTGCAATAAACTTATAACATTTAAAAGTATGCAAATTATTTGCAAATCAATCTCCAATTCCAAAATTATACTACAAACCATCAAGACGGTAATCATGTCTCTGAAATAGGAGTGTGTGGTGTGTGCGATGAAAATATGTGAAGTCTTTCATTTAAAAATAGAATTTCTCTTTGAGGTCTTAATCCCCATACCATTCGGAGTCGAAGCTTTAGTAGAGCTCCATGTCGTTCTGAGATTGTGGTTAGGCCTTGACAATCGCGATTATGTAGGGCTCTCTTGATATATGTAACTGATCTGTAAACAATTCAGTTTTCGATTAACTTTGTGCCCATTTGCGGCTCAAACAGCTGAAAGGACGATTCTCTCCATTTGTATTTCCTATGCGATAAATTTAACTACATTAAAACTGGATAATATTATCTGTGTATTGAAAGTATATTCAAAAAATCCATTAGAGACTAGTACGAGGTAAAATAAAAAAAAAATGTTTTTTGGCTTTACCTTACCTGTATGTAATTAAATTAGTATGGCGAAGCGCAAATTATAAGTCGTTTTATAAACTTTATAAGTGTATATTGTTATTACAAAACCCATCAACTCAACGAGCTTTAATCCCTCTTTTCTCGATGTACATACTGCTTTGCGGTAAGCTCTCCGTCATTCGAAGTGTCGTGCAGCCTCGAGAGAAGTTGGGAAGCGACATTTAATTTTCCTGAGAACCCTCCAGAGCACTACTTCTTTGGAGATACCGAGAACGTATATAAAGATATGATGCGTCAAAAACGTGTACGATACGATTTGATTGAATCATAAATATTTTATAAGTACATGTACAGTAATGTTATTAACAATGATTAATATGAATTTAAAGATTGTTGATATTAATATTTTTGCTTAGTATTTATGTATACATAAAATATACATAAAATATGTAAGTATATGTAACGAATTATTGTGCAAAACATTTTAGCTCTATCCGAGATATAAACTACGTTGAAACATAATCTTGAAGTTCGCAAACAAGACTTAAATCAAGTAACCGGGCCTCTAGTTTGTACCATTCTTAAATATTGCAAATGAAATAAAGATTAACTTGTTAAAGTAGTACTTAAAATTCTGTAATATCTATGTAAATGAAATTGCGTCGTTATGCTAGTAATGAATCGATTGATTGGATTTGACTATAAGTAATTTTTTTTAATAGATGCCACAACAAAGTATTATTTAACACAAAACATGGAAAACTAATAATTTCATCATAATTTTGTTAATAGTAGGATCGCTTACTATTGTTTTTAGTACTACTGGATATTATAAAAATTGAAGTACGTTTAAACTGAAACAGGTGCAGGGCTTCGTATTGAGTTGTCACTGGTTTTATCTAGTGTAACGTTAATTTTAAACGCATTGCTTCTGTACCAGACTGCGATATTACGTTAATAGATAATGAGCATACAGGAATGAAAGATAAATTGAAGCTAGTAGCGGTTACTGGTTGAAAATTTATTTCTGTTCAGCGAATTTATATTGTCTATGATCCGCTCGCTTCGTGGCCGTCAGCATAAGGTAGTTCTATACGGCCACTCCACGCTCTATTGTTAGTTAAGAGTCTAAGCTCCTAAAATATGGAGAAGGCTTCGTAATAAAAACGGAGTGGAACTTGGTAGAAAGTAATTTTCTATTTATATATAGATATAAGAAAGTTTTTTAAAAAAGGGTAGCACATACCCGCAAAAACTTACAAGGCATTTTGGCCGGACCACGAAATAATTTGTCGATTCCTATAGAAATAGTAAAAAAGCGTTTTTGTAGAATTTTCTGCGAGCAGATTATTACGCTTTGGCCAAAATGCTAGATAATATAAGGAGTATGTAACGCTAATTTAAAAGCATTGAACGCGTAATCACGCCGATGTTTCGGTATGTAAATACGGTATGTATAGTAGCCGCGTGCTTCGTGGCCAAACGGTTTAAGCCGTCTTGAAGGTACAGTTCCACGCGACTATTGTCCGTTGAGGAGTGAACTGGAGTTACAAGTAGACACCCTCGTAATATAAGCTTACCTTTTCAATACGAACATCCCAGATAGTACCTAACTTAGCCCATAATTTATAACTATATCATAACATCGTCTATAGGTATAATATAACATTGTGTGAGGTAGCTACAAGTATGAGTTAAATGTAATGTATATTGGCACATATATTTTATAAATTGACTTATATCGATTTGCGTCTCACTGCATGGCATGGATCTCTTTGTGATTGAACAGGCCTGATGTACCTTTTAATCACTATATACGATTTTGATTGGTGTACAAATAAAGAATATTTATATTTGTATTTTGTACAGTCATTACCTAAAGGAAAGTCACTTAATTGAAATAAATCGTAATACATATCTGAAATAGGTAACAAATATTTCATTTCCAGGTCTTCGAGCTCGCGTTTCTATAAATTATCTGGATGAACTCATTTTTTATGTACAGACATGGATGTACGGTTTCATTTATGCATGAACCACTTCAAATCTAGCGAGAAATACGCTAGCTTGGTAAAGCTTTTTATAATCTTACTTCGTAAATGGTTGTTCATCCGGCAGGAAGGGGTCTCTTAGCTGGGTCCTATCTATCTTTGATCTGATCTATTGTTACAGACTTCTCTAAACATAAAACTTGGTGTTTTTTTTAAAGTTAAAGCTCATATACACCCGTGCAGTAGGATTTCTTGTATTGTATATGCAGTAGTATGAACATACTCCGATGAGACATCACTGTTAGCGTCCACAATCGGAGAAATAACATTTTATTTCTGACATTTGTTTCACTATTATTATTACTATTACTATTACTATTATTATTACTATTATTATTACTATTACTATTATTATTATATTTACTCTGATAGTTTTCTTAGGAAGAGTAATGTTCACAGTATTAATACTGGGAGTAAGGCTAAACTGATTGTTCCAAATTTCAGACTAAGCAAAACTGGTGGCTCTTTCATGGGTAGATGTGTAAATATTTATAATAAAATACCATTAAAATTGTCAGAAATTCCATATTGTAAATTTAAAGCTCACGTCAAAGGCGTTCTTATGCGGAAAGGTTATTACAAACTTGATGAGTAATTTCAGGATAAGACTGTTTGGACATGAGTTTAATATTAAGCTAGTTTAAGTGCGTTCTGTAACTGTGAGTAGGAAAAAAAAACTCCTCGGGAGTTTCTTGCCGCTTCTTCTTCCGAGACCACTCACAGTAGGGATTTGTTGAAGCGATGGCGTAGTTTGACGTTCGAAAAGTGTTTGTAAAAACCAACTTCGAATAAAATATTATTTCATTTCATTTCACATATTTGATCCATTCCGAAAAATTTGAACTTAAAATGTATTTTATGCGTTGAATTATTTGAAAATAAAAAGTATTTCATTTAATTTATGTTTGCTGAAAAATGGCGTGATTTTTACTAGAATTTACGTACATATATAAACATTTTACTTGTTACAAGATCATGTCTTTATAGAGATAAATGGACAGTGAATAAGAACAAATGGACATTGGCTTTACGGGTCTTTTAAAACGTTTGAATACGGAACAGTATAATACAATAAATATTTCCTGGCACTTACTTCGGTAATCTTTGTCTTATTGGGGTTTCTTACATCCGATAAGATAAAGCGTCTGTTACACTTTATTTTTTAAATCTATTAGTCAATAAAAAGTTACAAACTTTTTAGTATAGATTTTATTAAGCCAATTATAGTCAACAATATATTTCTAATTCTGTGTGTTCATTTTAGGACGGGTGGACGAGGAAGGGGCTTACAAAATTAAATAAACTTATGTAAAGTTTATCATGATATTAAAGAGCTTGTTGTGAGGAATAAATACATATCTTTAATCGTTTTAAATACATAATTTTACAAGAATGAAGGAAAGCAAATGAAAATGTACCATTTCCCCTTTATCTCTTGAGTCTTAAGTAAAAAAAAATTGGAACACGAAAAATATTTTCTTACGAGTACATATTACTAAAAAACTAAATTAAAATGCAATCTCCAAATCTTCCTGTTTAAATAGTATATACGGATCTATTCATATGAGTTCGACAGGTGCTTTGTTTCTATCTCCATTCACGAGAGTTCTAATGACAGATTTTTTGTTTCTTCCGGCGTTCGCCGACTATAAAACTTGAGTTAAGAGGAGACGAGTTTCCTCATGTGATTGCAATTTAACTATGTTTCAACTCGGACTGTCGTCGCACAGCCGGCTTTATCGGAAAAGTCGGCAGTCAAGGCACATTCTGCTCATTGGATATTCAGGGAAGTTCCCACGCTCTACTTTTACATATATCAGATAAGACGTCGACTCTTTGCGTACTGAATTTTCTCCGATGTACGTGTATATCGCAAACGAATCCATAATTCAAATGTCAACTATGGTCGGTGGTTCATGGACTGTTCGTTGTGTGCAATTTTGCTTGTTTTCGTGCATTGAAAGTCACGTTTAGATTGTCAATTGTGTTTGATAGTAACTTACATTTCTCTGTTAACGCCTCCTGTGCATTTAGATTTACATTATTAAAAAATAGTATTTTGATGCTAATTGTATGAGACAACAAATAATATTTTTTATTCATGATCGCGTGTTGATTTCGATTGTTTGTAATCCTATAACTTTTGAATTACTTAGTTTATAGTTTGAGGTTCTAATTCCATAATTTATTGAATGACGTGCGGTAATTCAAACCTATGATTTTATATGATAGGTGACATTATCAAGTTAATTTTATATTTGTAAACTAATTTTAAATTATGTATTTAAATAAAATGCGCGACAACAAATAACTGACTGGTTACTTCAATTAATATGCTATAATTTTAATATAATTTAAAATTTATAAAGTAAATATGCATTTGTTCCCGCTGTGCTGGTTCGAGATGTATCCCTTGGTCTTACCTTAATATAACAAAATCAAAGGTGGAGCGACAAAGCACTGAACCTCCGCTTCACCTTCGTCTTTCTCACATAATACCGACTGATATTTGAAGGCGATAATACTTACCATCATGAACGCCGTCTGTTCATTTGCTGACAATTAATTTAAAGACTGACGTCCGGGCTAACAGACTGTGTATGGGCTAGGCTTAGAGAAGAAATTTAAAATTGATTACAAAACGCTGTAACCGCAATTTTGCTTCATCGTGAGCTGTCTCCGTATACCTATAGGTCATGTTATTGAAAATGCCAGGTTACAATCCATTGATTCATTATCCCAGGAACTTCCCACAGTGCGCCCACTCCTACAGCAGACTTGGCGATTTGTTTATAATTCTTATCGTTGAATAGATTAACGCCTTGCCTGATATTCTATATTTCATGTATCAGTTTTATATTAATATTATATGAGTTTCATACTATGTGAAGTGTCAAGGGTGCTTAGTGTATTTGTGCCTTTGCCAGCCTGAGTTAATTAACAACCAATGTGATGTGTTAGCTGATCACATGTCTATTCTATTCAAATGTAATAAAACTGACAGCAATAGTGTTGGTATCACAGAAATACATTCAACGCAGCGAAATAATGGCTTTTAGAACATAACTTGCTAGTAAATGAATTGAATGTTCATTAATGGATGGAGGATGTTAATAATACAATTTAAACTGTGTAACAAACACTTGCTGGACATGACATTGATACGAAACATACTACATAATATAGAGAAGACAACACATTTCAATCGGAAAAAACATATTGTTGTCTAATCTAATGCGTGTATCTAAATCTCGAGGACGTAATGGTGAAGTATATCATCATATCAAAATCCTGCTAAAAAGAACTCTACAACCATGCATGAGTACCGTCAAGGTTAAAATCGATAGTACAAAGCTCAGCACTTTTTAACAGTAAGAATGTACGCTATAGCTTCCTCCATTGTTAGGTACGGTGTACCACGAGCAGGGGAGGTTAGTTTGGGGTCAAGAATAACTGGAGCCCTTAGATCCCAGATTTGTTGTTAATTTTACAGTAGCCTGTACAAAAAAATCTGTTTAGATTTAAAGATTTTTAACTCTTAACAACACAATGAACTTAACACAGTATTATAACAATTATACTGTATAACTTGGGTACCCACCCGAACCGGTATCCTGGTTGCGTATACATTTTAAGCACCAAGTTATATTTTGATCTGTAGGATAAATCTATAAAACCTGTTATAGGATGTTGCTGTAGCATGTTGATGGTTAATTGCATTAGCAGTACAAAATGCCCAATGGAGCGGCAAATAGGCCCTTCTGCCCCCGTTGTCGAGGCGGCCCTAAACATTGATAGCTACCCTCCGACTTGGTAAACTAATCTCGTGAATTTTATTCTACCGTAGACCCCTGAAAAATGAATTTTGAGGATACTCGCCTTTCGAAACAGGGTAAATTGAGGTTGAATAATTTACTTTTCGGCTTTTCTTATTGCTTGTTTGATAGGATCTGATGTAATTACGAATTAGGTGTCGCGTTCTCTCGGTCTATAATGCCCTTTTAAATGAATGGAGATAAACATATAGGTTGTGACAATATGCGAGGCAAATACGAAAGAGATAAAAATTTAAGTAACAAGTTGGTTTAATGGAAACCACAACACCAATAAATGTTTATTGGTGTTTTCAAAAACGTTTCTCAGCATGCCCTCTAGTATGAGTCAGTAGAAGTTATTCAGAGTTGAATATTATTTTCGAATTTAGTCGTACCGCCGGAGCCAGTTACCCATTTTATGTCCCACAACGGCGCAACGCTGGGTTATATAGGGCAACACTGCGACGTCATGTGTCAGCAATATGATTCGCATTAGGTCATTTTACTTCTGATCCATTTGGTTTAATGCTCTGAAGATTTTATTAGGTTTTTTGTTCTGCGATTTATTAAATCACATTTGTAACTTTATTGGCAGATAAATTTGGTAAATGATTTTTACATTTTGTATCTTCATATGTTTTTAGGTGTAGGTCTTGTATATCGTGATATTCATTGCGTTTGTCTTTGTGATAATGTAAAATCAAAGACAATTTATGTTTACATAAATAAGCTTTTTTAAAATGAAACATATTGTGTTGTATAATTATTATTAATTGTTATATTTTTATTAAATTTTATTTTTTCATGACAATTGACTAATTATATAATGTAGTAAATAAAATGGTTTTTGCTGAATAATTACATATTCCTTTATCAACATTATGGATACCTCTGAGTTTATAAACAATTATGTTACCGTGATATTGCTTAGTGAATTTGGTTATCACTGAATTCAGTAGTTTATACTATCTAAATAATAAAATAAGATAGAACTGAACATATTTCTGTGGTATAATAATCGGACTGTCGAGGGATACCGCTTCTCAATATGTCACCAATATCATTCCCATTTATAGGTCGTTTGGCTTCTGGCTTTACTTCGATATTGCTGAATCTTATTTGACCGTTATAGTAACGTTCTTGATTCCTTTTATCATTATGAACATCTTCGCTTTTTACTTCACTTACTCTGTTCATTACTATATTATTGTCGGTTGTTTTGTATTTATGAACCTGTTTTAGACTTACAAAACTAGTTGACTCCATACAAATAAAAATAAAAATTATATTCTCAAAGTATTTCATGTTTTGGGCAAGCATTATATAGTAATTTTCCTCGCTGAATCAAATGAAATTTTGTTAAAATTGGAATCTTTTATAAGTATATATTTTTATAAGTAAGTATATATAAGTATATAATAATTTTGCATTATAAAAATGTAAATAAAAATATTACTACAATAATATTATATCTACAAAGCTTTTTAAGTTTTCGAAGTATCGGGTCGTAATTAACGTAATTAAACTGAAAAATTATAGTTAATGAGCGAAGTGGCAATATAATGCCATTCTAGTCAGAGAATTCTTATTAAATGCCATTAGTCATGAAAGTAGGTCTCGAAGTTTCAGTCTTATATTTGAAGCGCCTTTGAGAAGACAACCGTGTCAATAGAACAATCGACAGTCTTGCAATTCACTTTAGCAGAAGACAGTTTTTATTGAGTACGAATGCGTCAAAATTGTTAGGATTTGGATCATTATTCTTTATTGCTGATCTTATTGCCATTTTTTCCTTTCATCAACGCATCAAGAAGTTGTATATCTTTATCTGTATGTCGTTAATTATTTATTGTTACTTTCGTCGTTCAATGATTTCATCTTCATTATTACGTTAAATCTATGTTGCAATTCCAATTTATGAATAAAAAGCACACGTGAATTGTATATTAAGTTAAATAAATATTCGAAAATATAAGGCAAAGTGTATATTTTCATAACATGTTATTATGTTACAGTTTGTTGCTGTCCTTAAAATATAAGGTTTGCATTTGGTTGCGAAGAATGTTCTCTTTAATAATGATGATGTTTCGAGGAACCATTCGTGCTGTGAATGACGTCATCGTTATATCATATAGTTATTTGTCGAAGAATGAAGTTTTAACCAATTAGATTTTTTTAAGGTATTTTTAGTCGCTAGAGGATGATTTTTTAAAAAAAGCTTTCCCTCAGCGATACATTGGAGATTCATCTTTTTCGTTAGTTATTAAGAAGTATCGTTTAAGTAAAAAGAATTTAATGAGTGCATTGTTAATTTTCTACGCTTAGGGGTTTTTTATTGGTTGCGTAGAATATTAAACACGTAAAAAAAATGAATTTTTTACAGTTACTATGAGGCTGACAGCATCTCAATTTTATCTCTATATGTATTTGAAATAAATATTCGTCTAGATTCACTTATTCACCAAGTTCATTCAATAGAAAAAGGGGTTGATAGGATTATAAAAGCGACTCTTTTGTTGTCCAAAAAGAAAAAAGGTGAAGCTTGACGGAAGGTTGATATAAATGAGACAAGTTCATAAAGTAATATTAAGTAGGTATAAGTGCCCCGCGCTCCGAGTTGCCTTTCAGCTTTGTCGACCCGAGGTTGTATTGCTTTGTTACATTACTAAACATCGTGGCTGTAATAGGGTTATCAGATCTATTATTGTATTGTATGACAAATATATGGAGTTTTGACGCGTTTTTATTTGCTCCATTTATGTTAAATATTAAGGAAATGTTTTTAATTTAATTTGAAACTTTGCAACAACCATGTTTCGGATGATAATAATCTAATTTCGTACAATTAAAAAGATCTGATAAAGGAGGTAAGGGATGAATGTTGAAATTCTTTGATGCCTATTTTCATGGATATTTGAATTTGGATTCGCTTGATTATTACAAACTAGATGTACCCTGCGCGCGTTGCTACGCCACCAACTAAAATAAACAGTGGCGCCATCTGTCGAAAATTTGTCGTACCAACTCAGAAACCTTCGTGGGCCCATGCACAACAACTTTGCTAAAGATCATTACACGATAAAATGCATAGTTTACGATTCTATAAAGGACATACAGGCAAACATTCATTTGTATATGTATATATTGATGAGAAAGTTTTTCATATAGCTGGCAAAGGCATGGTTTATAGATTTTAAATGTTATTTTTACTGTTTTTTTTTAAATTGCATAATAGATTAATCACCATATAAAACTAAATTAGCTTGAAAAAGTTAGAATTACAGTTTGATTTCTGCACCATACTCGTTTCCATATAATAGAGAGACTTGACATTAATGGCCAGTGTTACTAATTTACAAATGGAACATCACTTAGACTTACCTGCAGATATGACGAAGTGGTCCACTTGGGTTGAGTGCTCCTCGCCGCTACATTAATTTTCAATAATTATTGAGTGAGAATCATTAGCATGAATATTACAAGCGATTGAGAATTACGATTGATTAGTATAAGTTATTATGCGCTATCACATCATGTTTCGCTTAATGACGTAGTTCACTCAGCACGTTTTATATGAAGCCATGGATGTTGTGGAGCTTCGTAACCGTAACCGAAAGTATCGGATATCCGAAATAAAATATATCCGAAACCGTAACCGAATCCGATAAAAAAGTTTTGGATAATTTCGGATAGAGGCAGAGTCTAAATAAAGCACGTTATGACTGGTTTACGCTGACCGAGCCGATACATTAGCCGCGTCGTTCTCATTTTAGATAGATTTTATTATTTGATTAGTTTTTTATGTGATTATAATATAACATAAAATCTAGAAACAAAGTCAAACATTGTAAATACATTATATATTTTTCCAAGTCGTAAATCATCTAATATACGTAACCGAAGTTATCCGAAGCAATCGGATAATCCGAAATAATTTCATATGCTTAACCGTAACCGAAACCGGTAAAATATTATTCATATATCCATATGCATATCCGGATCCGAAATGTCATATTCATACATCCTTAATCAATACCATGTTATGAAGATATGTATATTTGTCGGAGTTGCCTGGGAGCGAAATAGAAGAAGAGACGGACCGACGCTACGATTGGCTTTCGTTGCAAACTTTGTAAACTTAAATGTTTTTTGCAAACAATTTCAGAGGCTTTACGAGTGTGGAAAATTTTTACGCACAGTTTTTGATCGCCGTACGTACGAGTTGCGCTCGTTCGAGACTTCCTTCAATAATGATCTCTTTTTGTATTTGAACGGTACAACTTACTAACCACATATTATGAGCATGTTCACACATACTAATTATAAGGAGCGAATTTGGCCGTATTGGGGCGGCCTAGAATATTCCCCTCACGACAGAAGCCAGCCTGCTTGGTGGTAGGGCTTTGAGTAAGGATTGTATTATCAGTATTGTTATTAAGTCATTAACATTATTACTGGTATTATTATCTTTTAGAAAGCCTGCTTGGCTAGCTACCACCCTCCTACTTGGGTCAGCCGTCAAAGAGCCAGTAATTTCTTTCTTACCTTCTTCTCATTTCTTGGCAGACAATGCATCAGTGATATCATTGGTCTTGCTGATGTCCATGGGCGACGATGACCACTTACCATCAGGCTCATCTGCTCGTTTCTCGGTTATTAACATAAAATAAGAGTGCGAATTTTCTGAGTTTGTGTGTATGTGGAGGATAGTCTCCAGAACCACTGCATTTATTTGAAAAGATATTTTACCATTTGATAACCACATTATTCTTGATGGATATAGGCTACATTATTATGAATAAATATCCATATAAATTTAAGTAGAGTCATGTTTACTTTGTTATTATACGTACGTACTATTTACTAAGATACTTGTTCAATCCGAACGAAGTCTGGAGGTGGGGATGCTAGTAGTAGATACACAAAGAAATAAAATATGCAAGACTCATTAATATCTAAATTACTTAATTAACTTTTAGCATGGAATCTTTAGAACAAGAGCTTTTTACGCGTCAGGTTTTTAGTAAAAGATATTTTAATAATATTAAAAAAAATCAACCTATAAATGACACTTTATATAAATGCATTATCATGAAAAAATTTCGAGAACCGTGATCTTTTTTTACAAATATATTTAATTTAAACACGTTAATTTATTTACATTCCTTAGAATCGGCAACAAAATAAAAGTGTTAAAATACTCCGTAGATATCAAACAGTAGCTAAAGCGTTAGAAGTCAGTATACTATTGTTTAACACCAGAAAACCAAATTGCATATAAAAATGGAATTTTATGCAAATTTATCGTTTCAATATAAAGCTTCACATCGATCTAGCTGCTCTTATTTTCGTTGGTCTTTTGAGAGCTTTAATTAAGTTCATTTTCGTCGAAGCCTTGATTAAAAGTTTTAGATGGAAGATAACTTTCCTTCCTACGATCCATTTCTTAAGTGCTAATTTGAATTGATCATTATTTGTATTAAGAAACGAAGAATTTATAATGCAATGACCTATTATATAAATTGAATTGATATTTTTATTATTTTAAAATTCCTACTATTATTTCACACTCTAAAGTACAATCGATACCGAATATACGACCGGGAGACTTTTTTGTATCATACTGGGAGGTGCATTTTCACTTAATTTTTGCTATAGGTATGACTACCTATGTATGACGCAATTAAAATTGACGGAATACTTTCTAAAACTCAGCGGCACCGTCAATAGGGCGCCACGGGTTCGTATGTTACTTTGACGGCCTTCATGTATGGTGTTTATGGCTGCTATCGAGATGTGCTTTCATAATACGCCAGAAAATCTTATACATAGCGTTATCTCAATCTATAAATTTCAATTTAAAATTTCAGGAAATATCGTATTGTTCACGCGGTTAACTTTTAGTTCAAAATTTGAATAATTCACGCCCCAAAATGTGTGTTATATTTTGTAATGTGTTGAGTTGAATACTTAATCAAAGTTCAATGAAAACTTAATGTTATTAACATTATCATAGAAAATATTTGAAATTTATTCGGTCACAACAGTCGCCAGCTCACCACAGGTCACCGGCTCGAACGTCACTAGTCCTGTCCTGTTCTAATTTCAGATACCTTCCGGTGCAGTTCTAATATGACATCGTTTGTTTTTGTAGTCTTGGGCATCAGTTCATTAATACACATGGAGCGTTCGACTGATTTCCAGAGAATATTATTGTTCCCGTGCGATGTCTTTGTGTTATCCACATATTGCATTGAAGCGACATCTATGCCGCTCACAAGTCTATTTACAAAGCAATTATGCATATTGAAACATAACAATGAATATGGAAATTCTGTAACGACGTGCATACACAATGCGTCAAATCATATACGTAATGGGCGAAATGGTATTTAATTTGTCTCTTATTTGATTTGTCAGTAAATCAGTTACTTGAAGTAATGCATTGTTATTTAATTATAGCATACAAGGGGAAATTTGTCTTAAAAATTAGGGTTGATAAAATCTTAAATCAATTTTGCAGAATAATTATAAGACGAACGGTAAACGTAATATTTGTCGTGGCTTTCTGGAAGTTAATAAAGTCTCATGACATGTGTAGTTTCGATAATCTGTTCGATCTATTAAACGATTTTAGGTGAGAATTTTGACAGTAGCCACCTACCAACATTTACTGGTTCAGATTGTCTTTATGAATCCTAGAAATATGATTATTTTGTCTCAATTACATTTTACGAAGGACGTGTTTCCTTCTTATATGTTTTTGAAGAAATCAAACAATAAACGTTAAAAAGCGCAGAGTGCGGGCAGCTCCAATGCCATCATGGCTATGATGGGTGGCAGGTTAGATTGCCCCTACATACGGCATTGCTGCATTAGACATAGGTCTGTCACTAATGGTGTCGGGTAGAGGTTGGCAATCAACCATTAATAACTAATTTAATTTGATTAATTTTATTTCATTTAATTGATTTAGTTTTATTTTATTTACTTAAATTACATAATTATTATTTTTTTAATTTTTATGAATTTAGTGTTCTGTATTTTTGTGAAGTAATGTTATGTTTGATATTTTTATTCGAATGTTTATTTTTATTTTAATTTTGTACAAAAGTACCTAAATAAAGAAAATAATAATAATAATTATTATTATTATTAAAAATGCTGCATTATAAAGGTCATCACATCAAGGTAAACACCAAAATATTACTATAGTAATGCAGACAATAGATAAATACATTTTGCCTTACACTCCCGTCAAAAGACGCTGTTTTAAAGACATCTTAATGTCATACCAAAGTGTCTACAAACCAAGTGGCGTCTTGAAATAGCGTGCGTAGAGAAGGCGTTTACTTCAGTCTGTACATATCTCTTATCTACCAAGGAATGGCCTTTGAAGGGCAATGATGCGTTCGTTCACCGTCTCGACTTGTAATGAATGTGTAAAAGTTTAATGTGTACGTATGAAACCGTCCCATCGCGTGCTCTGTGGGCATTAAGACTTCAGAATAATCTTTGCCGCATTTACTGGTACCTGATTTGTGTAATGCTTATTGGATCGAAGGTAAAATCTGGAGAAGTTAACGTGGAGTACAAATTTATTTATAGTAGATTAATAGCTCAGTCATTATAAAGCAGTTTAGTAATAACAATTGGAGGCTCAAAGTACATGTCCGCTGTTAACACTTAACGTTCCAAAAACATTTAATATTGATGGTATAATTACATGAACGATCTTTATTCCCGTGTTCTGCAAAGCGAGCTCGTCACCGGCGTCTTTAATAAATTTATCTTGTCAGGGGGAATATTAAGCAAGTTTAGGAACAAATTACGAGCGTAAAGTTACCTCGCACCTTCCAAGTTCGCGCATAATTACCACGGCATTTGGTATAATGTCCCTCGCGAGCTCACAACGTTTTACTGCAGAACATAGCATATCACGGTTCCGCTCTAACGAAAACGAGCTCAGATAACCGGCTTTATGACTTGACGGGTTGCCAGAACTTCAGAGTGTTCAAGAATAAATATCGATCGTAATACACTCCATCGCAACCTAAGTGATGTTTATATATTGCTATTTGTCGTGTTCTCAATTTCATCCGCTGATAATATTTATGATAGCGTTCTGAGCACGCTTCATTTTAGTATATTATGTTTTGTTGTACCCGTAGCTCTTGATAGTCATAAGAGTTTCTGTACATTCTACTAGCATTGTAAATTACGACTAGAATATTTCCCGCCGCGGCTCAGTTTTATCTTACAAATCTGCAGCTGCCGTTTTGTTACGACGTCTGGTGCTTTATGTATTGCGTACTGTACGGCTTTATGCAGAGTCGTTAATATAGCTGGTGGGCATACGATTTATTATCCCGGAAAGTCTGAAGGGACAAGATAAGAAAATTTGGGGCGTTCTTACGCTATTAAAATGAATTTATTACGACAGTAACTTTAATTCGGTCGGAGTAATATAGACGTGAACTTCTTATCGATAATAATTGGACGTCGATATAATACAAATCGTATCAGTGAAAATGGATAGCTATTAAAACAAAAAGGTATCCAGGCGCGGGTGAGATTAGCCATCAATAAGTGGCTGGGTACCAGGCTACCAGGCGCACATCGGTCGCTACAAGAGTTGTGAAACGGAGCATGTAGGTTAAGAGCTCTCAACGCTTTGTTAGCGCGCTCTAATCACTGCCTGCCCTCAACGACACGCGACTCAAGAGCTCGTGGCGCACTAGCGTTTTGTGCATCCTCTTCGTCGTATCTCTTGCTACGTTATGCATGCCTTGTACCTGCTCGCCTAAAATTTTGTACACGACAAAGCTATGTGTTTACTTTTTATTATTATTAAATAAACCTTTACAGAATAAATAGCTTTTGTCTCGGACAACTGCTATACACATTTAATTCTATCCATTCTTTCGGATAAAATTCAGTGACATGTCTTAAGAACTAAATAACCGGCGTATCTCAAGTACTTAAAAATATATTTTTAATATAGTTCTATCATTTATTGCTTCAATACATAAAAGTGTAACGAAATGTTCTTACATTGTGATAACAATAAAAGATTTTGTCAATTTACATTATTATGAATTTCGTAGCAAAATTGCCGAACGGCTCTTTGTAAAGAATATCTTTGAAACTCAAAGTGAAAGCTCCGTTCATATTTGGCAATAAGTTACAAAGGACGTTATCTCGTGTTGGCCGTCGTATCTTATGGCACTGGCGGTTATTCAAAGTACACATTTAATTTCGCCAAATTGTAGAAGTTTTATTCGATTTACTCTAGGTCTACTACATATATATACGGTATAGCAATATATTGGTGTAGATACTCAATAAACATATGTTATATATATATGATATTATGATGTTATAATATATATGTAAAGAAAATCATTTTACTCATATACGAACTCTTTTTGAAGCGTTATTAAAAAAGTCTATGAGATGTCACGAATGAAAGCGATGATTTTTATAATTATTGTGAGCAATATAATATTCTTGGGATTTCTATACTTTTTAAGGTATGAAAAGATAGGAAATAAAGCGTTTAAATGTTGTTTCTTTCGTTTTACGACAACAGGCAAATTGTTATATTGTTCTCAAATGACCAATAATTATTTTATTCCACCTCATTTATTATTTTGAACAATGTGTAAAATTCAACGTACTTAACCAGATTTATTCGGTTTAAAACTGGCATACTACAGATTATGAAATGTTTCCAACAATTAAAACCCATACGAGAATAGGCAGTTAATGTAAATTATTATTTTATTTCAAAGAAAAGCTTAGAATGGATTTTTATGACATGATAATAATAAGGTTGGTTTTCACGTCCCGTAAAAGGAGTGTTGGTGGCGGTGGAAGGGAGGCAGAATTCATTTCCGGTCCGATGACGGAAGCCCACGCGGCCAATAAGCTGAGAAAAATTGTATTCAGAAAAGTGCGGCCTCTTTTAAATCGTAATTTCATATTTCCTTTTCTTTTACTTAATAATACAAATACCTTTATTTAAAGCGTTCTGATTTCCTTTTAACGAAATTCACCGCATTCAGTAAACACTGTGAAATGTTTGGAATAAAGTATACGCTATAGAGAAAGTAAGAACACAAAAATGTGCTTGACATGGTTTCATTCATAATAAATGTTCTATTCAGATTAAATGCAAGATGTACGTAGTGTAAAGCTTTCGCAAGTATTTTCTTACTTCATGAGGGTTGTTTTCAGCCAAATCGTACTGCATAGTTTGGCAGGGTTGTTACTGGTCTACTAGGAGTTTGCATCCAGGTCGTCCTGGCAATTCTCCAGCACCGTTGGCAACGACATATATAGGAAAAACAAATTTAATGTTTATGCTTTTAGGATTCCTTATAGCCGGTAAAAACCAGAAATGTTATCGGATTATTAGTGTATTTGGCAATCTGTTTGCTTGTCTATCACAGGCTATTTTCTTCATATATAAGACGAACCGAATTGAAATTTAGTACCCATGTTACACATTCAAAATTATTTTCCAATCAAAACACCAATCACTGAGAAATATATTTTTAACTATAAAAGTTGTTGCAAAGGATATTAAGTATTATCTAGCAAGTATTTTACGGAGAAAAGAAAAATCTACATATTTTGCATTATAGGACCTAGGGATTTAAAATTAAAGGATTCGTATACATATATAATATTTTTTTATATTTTTTTTTTAATGAATAACGAAAAATAACTTGAAAAATGTTGAGTTTAAAATTTCTATAACAATTTTATAAGAAAATCTATACTAAACCGGTGGTATTTAAATTTCTACGGACAATAGAATATATGTATATTGATAAACTACCGATCTCTGTCTCACGCAAATCTGATTCGGACTTGACTAGTTTTACTCGCTATGCTCTGCTCGCTTTTCTAATTAAATTGAATTTTTAATACGCTCTAGAAATATAGACAGGAAAGAATGCTTTGGACATCTAAGACTGTGCTCCTGATAATTTTTTAAAACTTCGAGATAAGTTCATGAGAGTTCTATGTTGAAATTATTTTCCTAGCTCACGAACTCCAAGTTCTATGAACATTTTTAATCAAGGTTTTTTGTAGGTATCTTAAGAAGAATTTTAATTGGTATTGAGAATTGTATTATATTTTTACACGTGTTTACTTTATGCAATTACTGAGATATTTATGTCTCATATGAGTCTTCATGTGGAGAGTGAATAGACTTTTATAAGTTAGTGTGTGAAACATCTTAGACTTCATCACCACTTTCCATCAAGTGGGATTGTTGTCAAGCATTAACTTATTTATATAAAAATCACCTTCACCTTCGCTTCTCTTCTATTTCTCAGAATGAAAATTATCCTACATTACGGCCCAGCGTATAAGTTCTGATTATGCCAAGAGTCATCGAAATCTGTATAGTGGATTTAGTGTTACACGTGTTCAGACTGACAGACACAAAAAACATATCTTTTTCTCGATGTTGATAACAAAGTCTGTCTATATCAAAGTATTAAAAAAACATTCGATGACCAGATTCAGTTACGCTACAGTTTTGTCCTTATTATTATTAGTTCCTATATCATTAGTATAATACATGACTTTGGACATAACGGCCGTCAATAAATATATTTGTGCATGAGAGAGAACTGGTTTTCTTTTATATTTGTTAATTAAGGTGTAATTGAAATGCTAATGAATATTTACTTCTTTAACTGTAATTCGGATGTCGTCTGTATCAGAGATATTCAAAGGAAATTAGGCCAACTTAGTGTCGAATAATGATGTTATATTATAGTGTCGAATAATAATGTTATATAGAGGGTGTTTATGCTACTACTAGGTGGTTTGGTAGATACATTATATTTATGAATAATTTTGATTATTAATAGCAATATTGATGGTTAATGACTTGACTGTAGCTTTACGTATTGAGCATAGTTGATTGTATTAATGTAAATCTATTCGCTAACAGATGCATCAATAGTAATTTATATAAAGAGAAGATTGACAATGGTCAAGCAGTGAAGTAAGCCAGAGTAAGTACGGCTCCATCCGGCAGATTCAAATAACGTTTATGACATTAGATTTGGTCTGAACAACGTTTGAGAAAATAGTCGCGCTAACCAGTTTTAGATAAGGGCTATTTATCAATGGAATTTAAACTTAAACGTGGAAGGACAACAAAGTGCACAATTACAAAATTGCTGAATTTACAGACCGCAAGTGAATTTACGCACCTAGTTTAGAATCAAATCCATCAAAAATCTAAAAACTAAACTTAGTTCTTATTACTATGTTAATAGCACTCAAACGATTTAAGTATCTATAAAAAGGAATTGAAATAACCCGTAACAGTAATGCAAAAAACTTGTCCAATTCTTACTCAATAAATGGCGTGAAATTTTTCTCTTTCATTTGAATACCATCATCGTTTATTTCTTGCTAGGCATGTTAAAAATAAATTGTCTTGAAGATTGCGTCACTCGATTGCTTTTATATTCCATGCTTCGAGAGATCTTTCTTCGCGCCTATGGTCTGTCTTGATTTATAAAACAGAAAATCTCTCGATGTCAAAACGTATTTTTACCTTCACCTGTCTTTTTGATATACTCCTCTGTGACTCTTTTTGTTAGCGTTTTGAATGACACAATATACAGAGTCGGCTCAGAAAATATAAGTATTCACATGCTTTATTATAACTCACTCGTTATCCGAAATTGTTGATACTGTACGAGTATAATAAATCATTTAGTTGCACCATTTGTGACGTCCATTTGACGTCACATGGGTAAGTATTAGGTGGATAGTTTAAACAAGTGAATTACTTTTGACATAACCGTGGTTGCACGTACACGCGCACTGTCTACGAACGACAGCAACTGCCATCTGTCATTGGTGACAATCGTGCGTCCACGCGTCTTTATTATGACATAAAACCAAACCCTTAACTGTGATATTTAAAACTGAATTTAAAACAAATATCTTTAGAAAACATGAATGAAAGCATGAAAATTCAATGTTTATGTCATCTATCATCTAAAGATATCATCTATCTATCATATAAAATTAAAGATTGATTTCTAAATTGGTGATTGAGTTTTAAATTATTAGTGTAACAATAATGTCAATTATAATAATAATAGTAACTTATTGTATTTTTTATCGTAAATTTAGCAGATAACTTTTATCGGTTCCGTGCTATAATAAAGTATCAGTATTATGATATAAAAACTAGTAGTCTACTAGTCTATTATACTGTCTAGTAATCAGTTATAAGACAAATTATATAAACTTAAAGAAAGCTGTAGCCTTGAATAATAGTAATAAAATATGACTTTTATAACTCTTGAAATAAGCTATTTCAACATTCATACTATAACGCATATGAACCACGAAATTAGCTTTCATTCTTTTCAGGTCACGCGAGAACCTTTGAATAATTATCCCCAAACGTCACACTTTTGTTAGCGAACAAAACTTAACTACACGTAATTTCCTTCCATAAGAAAGAACGCCCTCGAAGGTAGAGCTTATGAAATATAAGAGTGAGCATGTTGAAGAAAATTAAATACGGTCTCAAGAGTGGATTTAGACCGACAGAGTTTGAATAATATACATCAGAGTTCCGTAAAGAGGCTTTATGTCAAAACATCGGTATCTTTGGGGTTAATAATTAAATATACGCGCCGTGAGACCGGGGGATTAAAATTATTTTTAATTAACCCCGGCGTGTCGTCCCGGGGCCGTCGTCATCTTGAATATTCATCTAATGAAGAGTCGGGTTTATTATTTTTTTAGAGGAACGCTAATTTACAGTAATGAGCCTTATGGGAGGGGCGGTGGTTGGCGTCATAACGTAGGCTTTACGCAAATTAAACGACTATTGCACAAGGGTTGCCAGAGATTCGATTTTTCGCTGAACGGTTAAGTGTTTCAATCCCTTAGTCAGTAGTTGGACAAAAATAACGAAGGAACATTGGTTTGATATTTTTTCTCAAAGTATTAATTCATTCCTTTCTTTACGAATTATTTCAAACAAAAAACCATAGTACTAGTAGTATAACGATAGATAATAATATAATATTTGTTGTATAATAATCTGCTATTTATAATATTTTGTCTCCTCTTCGTTTCGTTGTTTGGTATTTTTGCAGTTCCATCTGGCAACCCTGATAAAGAGTTGCTTTGTTGGTTGCCTACTTTCTTTGATTAGTTTTGTTCAGCAGAATGCGTTTTCAGCGCGCTAACAGAACGAGCGGCTTTGTGAGTAAAGGGTAATATGCGGAGTGTTTCTGTACCTTTTTGAGCTAATGAATAAACCAACTTTTAAATATAATTCACTTTACTTCAACTATGTAGTTTTTAAAAATAAATAATTTTTCTTAAAAACTATTAAGTATCTAAAGATTGTGCTGACACAGTTGAAAGATAGATATCTAGTGTTAACACTTTGAAAATAGCCGTAAGAAGGTTGTATCACGCATCAAATATATGACATAATGAATTCCTTAGTATTAATTTGAAAAGGCACTCGCGAAAGGCAATTTCAGCTCTCATCTCGCGGATGAACGTGTTGTTTTACTTTTTTATTACACCGTAAAAGAGACGCGTGACCTCAGCCCAAGAAACGGATCCTGAATAACAATTTGTGATTTGGTATTTTCCACGACGAAGATTACATATTTATGACACTTGGAACTTTGCAAAAGAAATTAGTGATACTTTTATTTTGAAAGTATATCATTTCGAACACATAGAAAAGTTTAACGTTAGATCCAAAAGCGAACGGAATGGTGTCCTTATGTTCTCTGCATAAATTGGTAAAAAAATTAAAAAATAACATTTTTTTAAGTCACCGTTCAAAACAACCAAATATCAAATTGAAAGGATACACATCGCAAAATTGTATATAAAATATTTCCCAAACTCCTTCATCCGGTTATCTCACCCCGGATGTCACTCACCATGTTAAACCGGATATCAATCAGAGCTGCTTAAACACTTTCGGGCGCCTGTGACTTCTCTAACAAATCGCACGACATATATTAGTCGGTCGTTGCTTGCATGCCCGAGATTTTATTCGTTTCAATCTTCGTTCATTAATAACTGTACGAAATTTGCGATTCTACGATTACGTTCGAGTAATTAATCAATCACGCTGTTGATGCTGAATGTATATACAGAGTTTTGTAAAATTATGTCGATGAAGTTAAGTTTTCGTGTTTTAATATAATTATGTACAATTTAAATATTTTTTTTATTCGGATGTTCATATAAATTGCAATATAACTTTAAATATTCACGATGTGTTCGCCGTTTTAAATGTTGTAGTGAGTGAATAACACACAATATTGAAAATAAAATCAAAAAACAATTAAAATATATGCAATAGCCCGCCCTCAGCCTAAAATCGTCGTGTAAGTAACGAAAGGTCAACGTCCTCTATTTGTATTCAGCCGGGCATTTCTCATCACAAGACTACATTATATTCGGGTACCCGTGTCCTTTCAGATGAGTTTTGCCGCTGGAAAATTAGATTTTTCTCATTTCTGTTAAAAAAAAAATATTTTTAATTGTATTGTACTCGTTATATTTTGTTTGTATCAACTTGTACTATACTTTCTGTTATATAATTTTTTTTTAATGATATCTCACATTAAGAAACGTTCAGATCGTGACAGATCTCCAACGTTCAGAAATGTCAGACGAGGTATTGGATGCTAGATGGGTGACGGATAGGATTCAAATGCTTAATTGCAGATGCGTTATGCAGATTTATTAAAGGCGTGCTACGAAATTTTCCTACAGTGTACAATTAACCGGAAGCCAAATATGTATTTTTATGCCGAGTATCATACACATCATCACAAGGCACCATTATTCGTCTGTCCGGTTCAAATCTGACGCGCATTGATATAAATCACGCAGACCGGAGGCCAATTCATCCCTCTCTTGTGACTTGGTCGAAATTTTCGTTTAAAATTCAGTGTTCTGCATTACGTTTGCAGATTTTTTTAGTTTAACCTGTAGCTACTTTGCACACGGCTACTGCTATTTCAATTTTCTAGTACTCCTACATTTCGGATGTCTAGTAATCCGCCCTCGATACGTCACAGGAAACTTAATTCTTGCAGTTACACATAATGCCTGTATCCATAATAAATATTGCTGATTTTTATACAACCTTGTATAAAAAAATCATAGTTGTTTTGTCTTTTTATGATTCAATTGTCGTAGCGATTACGTCCTACACTATTATTAACAAATTCAACTCCCACATTAAATTGTATTCAAGTTTATAGAAATGTTATAATATGTCAAGTATCATCATAATTTTAATAAACTTTTGGTAGTCCCTGATTGTTTCTATAACAGAGAATCATATACCAAAAAATGTGTTTTGTTCTTTATATCGCTAACTAAGGTTTATTTAAGTATAACAAATCCAAACAACATTATTTTATATATTTAACCATTTAAAAGTTTTACTGTTGGCATAGATTTAATTTCTTTCCAAACGTTATCTGAAAGCGATTACTGTCCTGGTGTAATAAAAGACGCCTACTTATAAAACAAAACTCAGTTATATTTTACTTCATATACCGTATTACATATTATTTAATATGTATTGTACATCATAATAAAGCCAACCGCATAACAAGGTCAGTGAATATAAGGCGAGTACATAAAGGAGTAGCTAACAAAACAACACGACACATTAGCAAGGGAGCACCCCGGACCAACGTAGGCGACAGTCCTTCGCTCCAGTTACATAAACTAGAGTCCAGCAAACAAAACAAACTAGCTGTGATATATTTCAGTTGTATGTGGTTAGTCTCCTTGCGTCTGGAATAGCTGTACTGTTTGTTGAAGTAGCCCATCTGTTAGTTTAGGATTCACTACATGTTTTGCTGAAGGCCGGTATCATGGTAATGTCGTAATCAAAATAGGATGAAACGCAACAGGATGAAGTTGGATATAGTCTTCACTGACAAGTTTCTGTTGAAACGGCAGTTAGTCAACATCGTTTTGACTCACAGTCATGCATTATTAGTGTTATTGTTTAAAATATCTGGTAAAAAAATCTCTCGACTAACGCCCGTTGAAGTACTCAAAAACTATTGGAACCTAAATGGTATACCATAAAAAATTAATGCAATATACAATATATTAATATTATAAAAAGAGAGCGCTAATTTCCTTTGTTTGTGTGTATACGCGGTAAGTAACCTCCGCAATCACGGCACCTAGTTGAAAAATTATTTTAACTTTGGACTGGTACATCATTCCGGATGGACATAGGCTAGGTACATATCATGTAATTAATTATTCAACCCGCACGAATTTGTGAATGGTTCCGCTAGTATTTAATACAGCAGGAGGTTTTGTAGGTGTTCTATCTCAACCACAGTTTTAATTTAAAATATATTACATTTTAAAAGAGTGATTATAGTAAAAGGAACTTTTTTTTCATAGCGGTACAGCAGGATAGTAAATTATAAATAAGCAATTTCATACATACATATGTTTTACGTTGTAAAATACATAAACAGTAAAAAAAAAACTCCGGTATTGTAGATAACCGAAGCGGTTGGTGTATATGAAGTTATGAATCTATTCGTAAATATCTGTCGATACCGTTATGAAATTGTAACGTATAACCGAAATATTTCAGATTGAATTATTTTTTAGGATGCAAAAAAAAAAAACGCGAAAAACTGGAAGGGAGCGAAGAATATTAAAATCATAATAATATAATAAGGTAAATTGGAATCACTAGTCCACGTTGGTGATTTCGATCGATTATAATGTGTGGCTTCATGTGAAGAGTGCACAGACGTTAGTCAGTGCGTTTTACAACAAAGAGTATATCGCCATTTAATATAAAAAAGAGAATACTATTTTCGCACTCTGTGATTGAATATTACTTTATAATTATTATATTAGTATCACTCAGTTATTTTATTTCAGAGCTGGACTTCGTATTTCCTGAATATTCATGCGACTCGTTTCTCGGCTGCGGGTTTTAATCCCTGTTTTCCATTATTCCTTTTTCTCCTTTCCCTGGATTGCGGGTTTAATCCATGTAGTCGGACCCATATTAAAGTTTTCACAATAGATAAATTTAGTGTCGTTGTACTTTGTGGAATTTATTCCTTTCGGGTATTTTGTTTTGCACTTAACATTAGGGTACGGTGCTGTATTATTCGGTTTGTTTTGATAAATTGTATATTATTTCATTGCTTATTTTAAAAGAATAGTCGTATTTATAATTATATATCAACTTATATTATGTACAGCATCTTGTATCTACTATTTATATAAATTATAACTCTTTTCAATTCGTATTTCTGTTATAACCTGCATACGAGTACAGAAGTAACAAACAATTAAACATATAAAAAACATCCGGAGATCATTGATTTGATTTCGGAAATACATATATCAAAATGTTACTCCAATGTTTATTTCTGACAATGTGTTTATAATTGGAAATGGGTTGACTGGATTTGAGCATATTGAAAATTATTTTCATACTGAAAATGTTTTTAGAAACATCGATATTTATACAGTGAGTAATTGAGAATGTGGACTTTCATATGTAATTTCACTGAACGAAATTCTTGAATGTAAATACAGCCTTGTTCAGACTTGTTCTGCTTTAGGCTATCCTACTCACATCTTCATCGCCGCGGTTAGGTTTCGCGATGTTATCCGCTCACTATCGACCGTTCAGCAAACCTTTGCTGTAATGGAATGGGTTCAAAGACTAAATTTAATGGTTTTAATTCACGTAACCATATGTATTTTCTAGGGTTTAATTGTAAAGGATTTGAAATTTACAGTATGTTTGCTTTAGAGGACGCGCGACGTATACATATATTCAAACATTGTTTTCTAATCAAAAGGATTTTTTATGATCATAAAATGCTTCATTTGAAATGGGAAATTAAAAAGAGACCGCTTATCGCGATGGCATCTAAATGTTCTGTTCAAGATTTAACTTTCTTCCGAAAAATCTCTTGTTGTTCAGTAGTATTAGTGTATCCACACCTTGTACGATATTTACGGGAGTTTCGCGAATTCCGCGCGTATTTCACGAGAGGTTGTGGTATTTCTCGATGTGCACCTTTACAAGTATTTTACAGAAACACGTGCCACTCTGATGCTGATGTGACGGCAAACAGGAAATTGATTTCAACACTGAATGATCAGTGAGTGTCTGAATACATAACTATTGGTATATAAAACTTAATCACGTCGTTTAGTCTGATTAATCCGATTAGTTTCGAACCTAACTGTGGTCCTTGTTCAAGAGTGGTCTAAGACGGAAGCGCGTTATTGACAAATTGGTTTTAGGTTGTTTTTAACTAAGTGTTAATACATTTTTTCCTGTTTAATACATTTTTATAGTCATTGATTTTAATATTAATTTATTTTTCCCAGGCTTTAAAGCTATTCAGCTCTCAAACACGTGAAAAAATAAAAGTATAAAAATCTCCAATAAACTATAATTTAATCGTAGCAAGTATGTCTAGCCTGTGTAGTTGGTAGAATTCCTATCGTATTGCAGAAGGTGGCGCGGAATTTCTCGATGTGTTCGCGGTATTTCATTTGAAACATAAAGCGCTTTGTCGCTGACTGATATTAGCCCCGCACTGGTGCTACTGGAATAACTGGCACCAAAACATTGCACGAGCAAAGCTATTTTCCTTTGCACTGAATTTATAGGTTCGTGCTTTTGTTGCAATACACAGAGTAATGTCTGTAATGCCTTCTTTTTATTTATTTTTTACCATTGTATATGAATACTGTCCGCTCTCTGAGAATCTTTTGGAAAATCAAATATTCAATATCAGGCTTTTCAAGAAGTAACATTTTGATGAACAATGTCTTACACTGTTGTTGTGTACGTAGATAAACATAATAACAGCATATTTCAAAGAATTTTTCAAAACGGTGGCGTGGTTCCGTATATACACAAACTCACAAATTAACTGAAATTAACAGAAACAGAAGATTACTTTTGTTAGGAGCAAGTAACGCTTTAACCGAATTATTTTTCCATTTTATTAGGATCTCCTAGGCCTTCAAAGTTTCCCTATGTGCCGTATACTACCTCGTATTCCCGCAGGATCCATAAACTAGGAACATTGAACGGCGTTGTATGCTCTGAGAAAACTATGTACTTATGTTATACGACGCCCCTGTGAAACACAAAACAAGAAATTGGGAAATTATTTTGTGGCTTCTTTAAAATATCCATAACTTAGAGCCTAAGCTGTTATTTGTAGAATTTTGTAATTTGAAATGGAGATTCTTAAAAAAGTATTAATATGGTACTGATGGTGTACAGAAGAAAATTATGGAAATTCTTCTCTTGCGGAATAAATTAGAGTGAACATTTTAAGGTACATTACATGATTGAAAATTATTATTAATTTGTATGTCAATTCCTCATAATAATTAACTTGATATTTTATTTTCAGAGGTTTTCAAAATAATCCTCTACTAAATGATAATTGATTGGTATTAAACAAAACTCTTTTGAATACGAAACTGACGTAATGTTTCTGGATATCGAGAGAAATACTAATTTAATAGCACAAATTAAATTTTTATCAAAAACTGATCTAGTCTGTATTTTCCGAGATTTTACATTTCGTGTGAAAATATAAAGACAGGATTGCATTTGTTTCCTCATAATCAAAGGATAAGGATCTATATAGTATTTTTCATTCAGTAGACTCAAAGTAAATAGGGTTTGACAGCCGAACGGAAAAAATATTCGCAAGTGATTTAATAAATATTTAATTTTTCATCGGATCTGCGGATCCTAATATTAATATTTTTGGCCATATATGAACGCATTTCATGGCAATATTACACTTATACCATTCAATATAAGTCTAAAAATTTCCTCTCATAATGCTTCTTCGAGTTTTTCATGTTTTAGTAATCAAACCGAGTGTCAGCTGAAATGATCCCGATGTGTCAGGAGATAAATGATGTAGGCTTCTTTGGATCAAAGAGGAGGGTGGGGCAGATAGCAACATTGCATATTATATAGTTCTTACTAGGGATGTTATGGACATGATATTTCGGATCCGGATATGGATATGGATATGGATATGAATATGGATATGGATATATGAATAATATTTTACCGGTTTCGGTTACGGTTAAGGATTTGAAATTATTTCGGATTATCCGATGGTTTCAGATAATTTCGGTTACGGATTTTAGATGATTTACGACTTGGAATAAAATATAATGTATTTACAAAGTTTGACCTTGTTTCTAGGTATTATGTGGTATTACAATCACAAAAAAAAAAACAAATTAAATAATAAAAACTCCCTAAAATGAAAACGATGCAGCTAATGTTTCGGCTCGGTTAGCTTAAACCAGTCATAACGTGTTTTATTTAGACTCTACCTCTATCCGTAAGTATCCGAAACTTTCTTATCGGATTCGGTTACGGTTTCGGATATATTTTATTTCGCATATCCGATAGTTTCGGTTACGGTTACGTAGCTCCATACCATCCCTAGTTATTACCAAAGAGTTGATAATACGTAGAAGTGCCTATAAAACGGTGTACTTTTCACGCGTTTCTGTGGTATTTTTACTTATATTCACTAAATTATTTTTCTTTTTACTATAATTAGTCCCATGAACCAGTTGAAATATTAGTTTTAGTCGTAAGCTAAAATAAACAGAATAAAGATATTGCGTTTGGTAGCCGAGGGAAGGATATGTATGACTCAATAAATAATTCTAATGCAACAAAACAAACATATTTCAGTATACTTTTCTTTAACAATTTATCTATGATTTTATAAAAATAAGATCATTCCGTAACACTAGAATAACAGTTACTAAGAGTAAAACGACGGTGAAATATTGTTTTGCCCATACTCGTATCTACCATCTATCTATAAACCTATTATCTGCTAATACAAGGCACGGATCATTTCTCGTAATTGAGAAAGTCTGAAGATCACAGCCTCGCTGGCCCAGTGCAGACCTGGTGGAATATATTACAAAATTATTGTAAGTCGAGTCGTTTGTTTGTTTGCCATTTCTAAATGATTATATTGTTCTACGATCTTTGTACACCCTCTTAAGTATTTCATATCAAGAGACTCTTTAATTTGTTTGGTCCAAAAATGGCTTCATTAAATCGCCGCTCTTTTGACTATAATGAAATAAGCCAACGCTATTACGACGTATAAAATGTGATAAAATGTTTAAGTAAAATTATTATAAAATTATTATAAAATTATTATATTGTGTAAACCGTATATTTATGATATTTATTAATAACATTAAAGGTGGCTATACTGACTGTATTCTACTCTGATTTTTTGTTGACACATAGAGTAACTATTTATATATATATATATATATATACACATACGACAGGCCATCTGATGGTATATGATCATCGCCGACCAGCACGTCCTGTATATGAAACACATTATCGACACTTTGTCACCCAGAACGCAAGCGCCAGATTATATTATATTCTTGGCCTTTTGATGCAGTCGAAACACAAAACATTTTATGTTTGTTTATAGAAGGAGAGTCATAGCTAGTTAGATGGGTAAATAACTGTTAAGGGTGGGGCGNNNGTAGCCGAGAGGTTTTTAGTGTGCAGGAATCTCACACAACTCGATATAAGTCGAGGTATTTTTCGAAGATTCCCCGCTGCTCCCATTAGTCCTCCCATTAGAAAAAAGGTTTATAACATTACCATACATGCACTATGGTATGGTTAAGTATTTTCGGACGAGCGACCATTCGCCGTAGCTTCATCCGTTATTTAGTAGGACGTACCAGGAGCAAGGAAGGTTACCGTGGAGTCAAGTATACTTGGAGCCCCTCACGTCTCAAATTATTCTGGTATATCATTATAAAACAAATAAATAACAATAAAAGTTAAGAAATACCGCACACTGCATTGCAGATGATATGGTTATACACAATTCCGTGAAGTCTGCCTGGCTAGCTACCACCCTCCTGGTTGGATCGGCTGCCTTACGACTCCTCGTGTTCCGGCTGGGGGCTTGACAGTCAGTTCTTTCTTTCTTAGCTACTTCTCATTTCCTGGCCGACAATGCATCGGTGATACCTTTGGTCTTGCTGATGTCCATGGGCGACGGTGACCATTTACCATCAAGCGGCTTGTCTGCTCGTTTGTCGACTATTAACTTGAAAAAAAAAAAAGAAAAAATAACCATGTTAATTTTTGCATAACAAACAATTAAAATTATTTCATTTGTCACATAAGTGTCTATTCCAGCTGCTACTCGATTCCGATAGCGTTTGTTCACTATACAGCGTCACAATACACTGGTTATTAGTGATCTATTTGGAATTACACGTACAATATTTGCTTTGCATTGTTTTATTCAATGTTGACAGCAGTATTAGGGATGAGTTGAAAGTTTACATAACATTTTAGCGTTCATATCTCGATGATTAGGTTTGGTTGTAAGTGATCGACCGTGTTAAACAACGTCTGGTGGTCAGTATTTGGATGGGTGACTGCTACTGGCGAATTTTTAAGCTTCTAACGGCACTTTAATGCGGTTACGTTATTGCGGTTGTTATCGTTACGCAGTGTTAAAGCCAGGCCTTCAAACGTAACGTCAAACATTGCGCTAGCCACTAACCTATCCACAGTGGAACAGCTTGGTGGAAAATGTTCCAGATCTATTTATTTACGAAAAAAGACACAAATTCTGTTGATGTCAAATTTTTAAGGAATATCTATAGACCTGTATGACAATATCTGATGGTTTATGAAGGGTCGATTTAGCTCAGAATATTTCCCGGTGACAAGATAACATTGATTGATGAGTAGCTCCCTCTCTGTTCAATATGTACATCATCATGTTCTATTAGTGCGTTTTATTTATCTTCAAGGGAAAATAAAATGCCAGGGGGTGATTCAGTGTTTCTCGTTGCTATGAGAACAATAAGAGCTGTTGTTGTTCAGTCAACAAGCGATAATTTTTACTAAATTATCAAGTCAAAAGTTTTTGCGGTTTTGAATAGAGGGTAGGGTGAAATGTTAAATACACGTAACGTCAAATGATCAGCTTTTACATCCATCTCCTTTACAGTCATACCTACATCCATTTCTTTTTTATTTACATACACTACGCTAATTTCATGTCCACGGATCGGTCTTTTCATTGCTGTCTCAATGAACTGAAGTATGTCTCCTTGACCAACCTAATGTAAAAGCTTTGCTACTAAACGTGAGCAAAATTACAAAGCTTCTCTATAGATCTATTGTTCTAAAGACTGAAGGTTTTGTACCATTTTTCTATGTATACTTAATACAATACATGGCTGTTTATTGCATGCTTTTACACTTTGAATAAATTTGCTTAGAAAAGCAAAACAGCGCCGTGTTTTTTTTATAGCAAAGAACTTTGTTTTCACCTGCTTAAGTTTGGGTAGTATAATCTTTGAACAAATAAAATATGTAAACAGGACTGCAATAAATATTATCAAGACACACTCACACACACACACACACACACACACACACACACACACACACACACACACACACACATATAGTATACGCGTAAAACATCGATTCTTCTATATCTCCACCTGTATTTAAAGAAAGTAATTGCTGAATTGTAATAATGGCAACGGCATAAACTCATTCAGGTTTAATTGGCGAAGAGAAGTGTATCTACCCCAAACTTTACTAATAATGAACACCTATTTCACTATTCCACATCGTTCGACGTTCGGAACAAACCAAAATGGTTCACAGGCAACTTTTCGATCACGTCAATGTTCTAGTGACAGTTGTAGTCTTCCAATTCATACGTAAAAGTTAAAAGAAAGAATAATGGTCACGGTACTGAGGGGATATTGTACAGTATTATTTTAAAACCGCAGATCACCCGAGGGATGTTACGAAGAGTAGCCGCATTGCGGCGAGTGCGGCGCGGCGCGGCGTTCTAATGCCTGTATGATACTGCAGTTTCTGTGTGGATCCTCATAAAACTATACTCGAGTTTATTTATTAAATAATATACTTAGCCTTATTTAGTTTAGAAACAATTTAAAATTTGTATGAAAATTAAATGAGGAACTGACATTTATTACCCAAAATCATTATTTAATATTGTTGGAATAAAAATTTTAATTTCTTGGTTGTATGAAAGCTTAGAATCTTAAAGCATGAGCAGTCCTATTAAATGTAGACAATATTCATAAATTACTAAATCCTAAATACTTCGGAACAAAGGATCATGTTCTAACATGATTTACATGATGCGTCAGACACTAAAGCTCTTAGTAACAAAGTAGGTATCTACTGTGACATGTTGTGCGATCAATTATACATGCAAACTTGAAGCTTACAGTATCTCCATATTTCGGGGTTACGGTACACTGGGATGTATATAACTGTTCTAGATGAACACATGACACTGTCTTCGTGGATCGCAACAGGAATTATTATGCAATCCTGTCAGATGGTGTGAGGTAACTTATATAACTAAACATTTGTGTTCTTTTTCATATTGGTCGCTTTGGTTTTTATAGTTTTAACGTTCTTTTAAAGAAAACATTTTCTGGCTATTACCGAGGAAGTCTAGAAGTTCTCTACCAGGTTAATATTGTAGTAAATAAGAGAGTAGAAAGAGTTGGTATATATATATATATATGTATATATATATATATATATATATATATATATATATAT
>PDGT01000003.1:10564488-10703020 GCA_003671415.1 Megathymus violae | reverse complement strand
TAAGTTGCTCGAACTCTTTCGTCTTGTTCAACGCTGTCTGAAGATATGTATGGTTACGGCAAGATATGTATGTTATGGCAAGAACGACTGAATGGTGTCGTACGAGTACTTCCAACGGTGTCCGTACTATATCATTTCTCTCCACCAATTTTGAAGTAGTAAAATTTCACGATGTAAGCGTGAACCCTCTTCATTATGAGCTTATTTTAGGCATATTTTAGTTGGAATTAAATCAGTGCAGTGAAAGCGTTTAAATGTTCTTTTGTCTAAAACGATTGCACATTACACTATTATTACACATACTAATTCATTAACTACTAATTTGTGTGATGGCAATTAGCTCGAGTTTGTCGATTACTTGTAATTAATATGATCAGTAAGACTATGAACGCTTCGTCTGTAGCGATCCTACATTTCTACATAGATTATAAATAAACAACCCTATTTTAGTTACATTAGCATTTGTAAATAAGAGTAGTGTCATTCATTCATCTTACATCTCATCGACAAACGTTCCCACACGTCCATGGATACTATTAACTTAAGTACATAGATAGATATATGAACCAATTTTCCCTTTTATCCCGTTAGCACGTCATTTCCTCATCCTCAATGTGTGACCTGACTCGACATTTTACGAATCAATTAGCCAAGGATTACTTAGATTTTCAGGGCTGGCATCGTACATCGTACATCGATTAGGGTTTCAAGTGACCCCTCATATTTGAAATTACTCATACTTACTGTACACAGTATGAGTACTCTCAAAGGTATAAATATGTTTATAATTAATTACAATAATATCTTTATTACTTTGCATTTCTGGGACCTTAATTTTTAGTCAAATCATATCATCAATCATAGTCAAATATTTAGTTAAATCAAAAACAATCTTTTGAATCTAGATCTCGTGGAAGATGTCTAAATAATCAGTGCATATATAAGACAAACATTTTATTCTATATCCTAGTTAGCATAGACTATATCTATCCAGCCTTTTCTTAAAATGTAAGTGTTGCTTTAAAATTATTTGATATTATATAACAGTTTAAAAGCCATTATAATAGAACTAATAACTATAGCATATAGAAGATTGTATTTAGTGTTATTTATTTTATTTTTTCCTGTTTGAAAAGTTTGTTTAGTTCATCATAGATCCAATATTCCCAAGCATATCTATATCTACGTTTGCAGCCCTAACTTTCTTTATCTCTCCTGCGACGAAGCTTCGGGTCCTCGCCATTATAACTTTGGGTCACTCGCGACCTTTATAATGACCTTCTTAATGGGCTCGACCAACTTTTAAAGAGGTTTTTTAACTAATTCGATTCTTGTTTTTGAATTATATTTACGTCATTATTTTTCTGGTAAGGTGAAGTTACAACATCGCAGTGTTTAAGAGTATTGTCAATGTTAATTTTCTAATTTTACATTTAACAAAAATTCGGGTTCGGGTTAAAAAATTATGCTAACTTATGAATGTATATATAACTTAATATATAGCCGTCAATCCGGATTAATGTACTAATAATTCCTATGGATGTTATTTATTATAGTCATTAATAAACCGGGAGAAATATATGAGCCTTGTAAGTTTGTCCTTCGAATCGTATTGGCTCACGGCCAGTCGGCTACGGCCTTCACTGTTAAAATAATCCAGACAACTTTTCTACCTGCAAATAAACTGGAGGCTATGTGCCAACTGAGCTTTTTTGTTAAGCTCTCACCGATGTTAAAACGTATTTTTAAAATTTTAAATTATTTAAACTTTCATACAACAAAATTATGTTTTTACAAAACGGTGAAGTTAGGGTAGATGTTTCAATTCTGAGCTTCAGTAAACTTTGATAAAACTTGTTTTGATTTTGAAATAAAAAATTAATCTGTCAAACGAGAAAATTAACTTGTATCATAAATTTGCTTGAATCATGCCAAAAAATTTACTAAGTTGTTCCGTTACTTTATAAATTACGTTGTTATTTTCAGCGCCGTAACCTTTCTTTTCTTTATCACTATCTAGCGGCCCGCCTTAAATTCGTTCGTGTTGAAGAGTTGATCATTCATACATACACTTGTATATCCGGAATAATATACCTTACAAATTATAAAATAATTTAATAGATGCCGTGGTCCCATAAATTATATAAAGCCATAAAATTCGCACCCTCTTTTTATAAATTAAATGTATTTTTTTTGTATTTGACCAGGAATAGTGTTAATTGTAATGTTACTCCCAATAAAAATCACAAAAGCTGGGAGTTTAAATTGTTGTCAGTACGTTTTTTTTTATTATTTAAGCATGAACTGTTGTGGATTTTGCGAAATTCATCCTCTAAATTGCTGTACGGTTTTTGAAAATCTATATTTTGTAAAAAATATCACAGAAACAGGATATGTTTGTTATGTTTAGACCAATTTAGTATTGGAAAATCATATTCGTATGTCTATGAATTCAAAATTTTCTTTTGAATGTTATACTTCACAACGAAAAAATCTTTAGTCAATTAGTTCCACATTCTAATTTTAAAGAATCGAAGCGAACTTAATATTAGCCTGTTAATATCACATAATTTTTTTATCTTTACACGAGCTTGATTGCATTTTGGTTCTAGATAAATATTTCAAATATATTTTCTGCTACTATTTTTACCGTTCAAGAGGCGTAAATAAATGTAGGCTTTTTATAAGCAAACCAACGAACACGAGAATGTCACTTGAATTGTTTGACGTGCGCTCAAACAATAGCAATTTTCGAGAATGAATAAATTGAGTTTGTTGCGACATATTTCTCTCGTTTACAACAAAGGGACACGAAATTTATTATAAAAAAAAATAATTGGTAAGAATATAGCCTGTTAAGCTTTCAGAATTATTCGGAAAACTTTTTTCCGTAATTTGGTTAATGCCAAAGGTAAGGTCTACCTATTACTGTGTCCTGGCCCTGGGCCTGAGTCCGAGTGGTGATGACCTTGCTAATTGAGTGAACAGGAGGCACAGAACATCCTAGTTTAGGGATGTGCGTTGACAGAAAGACCTTAAGGAAGAAAACCCTTATATATATATGTATATCGTAGCGTCTTCTAAAAATGAGGAAAAATATAAATTTATTTTGTTGTAATAGCAATGTGATACATAAAAGTATATTAAATGAATTAAAAATATATACATACATACACATACATAATAGTATAATTAGAACCTGGATACGAGTACATAGAATGTTCATTGTCAAGAATCACTTTTTCATACAGAGGAAAGGTAAAAATTATGATTATATATATTTTTCATGCTAAGAAAATCAGACAAATACGCTGGTGCTATATAATACATATTTCTATATCAGTATCACTAATATAAAAGCCTTTTGTTAATGCGTATAAAATAAAAGGTCCGCCCGTGTGAAAAGAAACTAGAAAAGATTAGTCCATTCATTCAAGTGGTGACCCCATTTATCACTCTTTGTGCAGTGCAGGTTATCGATTTGCCACGTGTGCCAATCTGTTATGTCACCTCGCCATATAGATGGGAAGTTTCGCAAATGCCAAAGCTATTGGAACCGTATATCAGCAATGTTTTATACGCCGTTGACAGTAAAGCAGTATTTGCGCTTTGAATCTGCGTTCAGGAGCGCTATAAGTTACACTATCACGGACGAAGCGCCCTAATAAGACTTTATGCGACATTAACGTTGCGTAAAGGCGGCATATTAACGTAACCAGCTCCATATTCTTTGCTGTCCCACATTTCCGACACGGTGCCGAATTCCCGGGGAAGTTTTTATTCGAGAAATTCACTTACACATCGGGAGCGAACCGCTTTGAGCTCTCATTAAGACGGCATTTTGCGCCTTGGCTTATATCAAGTACGCCGGCCCTGGCACACTGACTCGTTTCCTATACGTTTACGTAGTGGGACTTCAGTGTGAAACATTCAAGGGTAGCGACTTTTACGTCGTAATTACGCTTTGACTTCAAAATCGTTGATTAAAATAGGTCAGATTGTTCAGCTGGAAATGGAGATGTGAATATTAAAGCGAACAAAATGTACACCTTCAAAGCATTACCGAAATGAAATTGTAACGGAATCAACTTAACCAAGGCCATATTTTAACAATTAAGCCGTTAGAACAGCATTCTTCTGTTCTGTTAAATATTTATCAGTGAAAAGGCCAACTTGATTAAGATTATGTTCGTTACGGAGGCTTGAAAGTGGTTTTGAGATAAGAGGTCAAAGTATGAGCGGCCGCGGCTTTAATTATTTTAATTAAAATCGAGCAAGAAGCCTGAATTACATGACCTTTAAAAACTTCATATAAACAAATAAAAACGCTTCACGTTACTGAAGACATAAGATGAATTGAAGGTAAATTCATATTGAAACTAGTGCTGCAAATTAAGTGCTATCGCTAAATAGTTCTAACTTTTAACTATATCGATGTAAAAAAAAAACTTTCAAGTAATTTTCCAATTTGTGTTAAATGTGGATTCTTGGCAAAATTGTTTTAAGTGTCAAATTAAAGACGTCATATAATGAGTACGTTTTAACTCATTACTGAATTATGTTAATCATGAAACATATTCAGTGCTATTAAAGATAACATGGGAATTGGTTCTAGATATTAATACTACTTCTGTATCTAGTTCGTTTTTCTAAACCCTACCATCTATATGCTATATCCATATGTGTTTATGTAAAACGTAATATGATAAGTCAATTATATTCTATAATCTTTATTAATTTACGGTGATATATATAAAAAACTGTGACGGAAACGATGTTAAATATAAAGCGTCCTTAGAAAATTTAATTGGTGATAAACTTTGTTATCGATACAATGGCTAAAACTTTTTTTGTAACGTCTGTTTGTCTGTAACGGGCGGCTGTTTATGTTTAGGTAATTTATGTTAGTGGGCTACATCTAGGATGCTTTTTATCCCGCAAAATTTTCGCAGGATTGGTCTAATAATAGCATTTCAGCATTGTCGTTGGTGCCATCTTTGTTACATTTTTGAAGATGCAAACATATTATACTAACGATAAAACCGTTAATCCATTAATCGCTTCAGTGATAAAAACGAGGTCATCGTTCCGCACTGTGTGGGTAACAGTCAAGCATGGAATGCTCCCGCTCCCGCCTGTGACGTCACCCGCGGTTTATTTGGAGGATGCTCTAGCTCCTGCCGAGTTTATCGTTGTCGCGAAGTACTCTGCTACTTTTGAATTTCACGAGCACTCTGACTTCCTTAACATAATCAGACGGGCGAAGAACTGGCACTGAATATTTAAGCTGTAGTTACAATCTAGTTAGTGGCCTTTTGGTAAATGCTTACGATTTTTACATTGTAGTAGCATTGTAAGAATGTCGAATTATTTTTCAGATAAAATTAAGTTAAGTCAAGATAAAAACTACTCATAATGAACTAATGATTCTTATCCGAAAAAAGATCTTTACGAAAAGTTTTAAAATAATAGCCACAGACTATATAATAATACTATATTTAAAAAGTTGAAAGATGGAGGAATCAGATGTGAATTAAACGCTTTCATAATTTTGCCAGTTGCAGTTGCCACTTGCAGTCTTTCAAGTGACGCTTTAACGTTATATTGGTAAATATTGCCAGATCGCACACCGTTGACAATAATGTCGCGAACTTTCTGCTTTTTAGGATTTATGGATGTATTTACAAGAAGAAAATGATTATTGATGTCAAATATTTTGAAAGAATGTTTACCGACATTCAAACAGCCAGACTATGACCGAATTTTCCCTTAATTGTGATATACGAGTTCTTGTAATGTCACCACGTCGTCAGTATTACGAGTATTAAAGTAGACTTAGGGTATGATTGAGTCGACTCAAGTGTTCCTGACCTATTCTGTAAGCCTACGTTTTTGCTATTCGTGTCACATCACGAACACGAGGTTGGGTTTGTTGTGGGAAATTTCCAGTATTATATTTCGGCACTGAAGCGAGCGAGCCTGAATCGAATCAGTTACGGGTTACCGACTCTGTGTTGGGATAAGCACTTTTTGTTGTGATGTATGCGGAGTGACGTTAACGCGCTCCAATGAATAACCAGCTTGAACCGGCTATATCTGCTTCAGTACGGTTTGTAAATCAATTACGTTTATTGGGAGTTATGAAATTATTTTCTTAAGAATAAATGTCAAGTATTTTGATTGATGATTCAGGCGTTTGATAGTGCTTCTGGTAATTAAACACACACACACACATATATACATATTTATTATATATATATATATATATTTATAGATTGGCTTGGGTGTTCATTCTGACCCCGGGAAAACAGCAGCATGTAAACTTTCGAAGCCTTGCGAAACAGTAAAATTATGCAGACTTTGAAAATTTAGGAAGTAATCGTAGGGAAAATGTACAATAGAATACGAGTATTAATGTGACAAAGAAACTCCCACTTAATCCAGAACAAGTAAACTAAATTTTTTTTAATAATTACCTCCTGATAATTATTAAATTGTCTATCCTACATTTATACTGATAAAGAATTGCACTAACAGGTACAGTAACAGAGGATAGTGTTAATGCGAATTCTTAAATATCCTGAAATATTGTACAAGTAGGAAAATAACATTTCTTCCAAAGAGGCCATTATAGTCATTAGTGCACGAGGTTACACCGTTTTGAAATGGTCGTGTTGCAGTGTAATGAAGGTATAATCAGGGATTTCGAACTGTAATCATATAACAGGTACAGTGGTGATTTAATTTTATGTCTTTCTTAAGCTCTTAAGGAATTAATTGAATTTAACTGCAAAAAATACTCTTGAAGAAGTCCAAAAATTGTTGGTTCTCTATGGGAGTTTTGTAATTACAAGGCATATATTTGCTTACACATTTAAATATAGAATGCAACAGGATAATTGATACCAAGTGAGCTAACATTTTCAACTCTCTGTGACAATTTTGAAATTGGAACCCCGTGAGTTGCGATTACGGCGTTATATGAATTTTATTAATAATACTTATATGTTTTTATATAATGCGATTTAATGTACACTAATATGTTATTATTAAAAAAAAAGATTTAATGAAAAATATAGATTTTGATGATTTCAAAGAGAAAATTTTCTGAACTCAAATATACTATTTAATGAGCATCTATTTAGCTTTTTTCGTAGATAAGTTCTCCCGAATCGTGAGTCCATAACAAAAATAAGGCAAGCCGTGTTTATGAAGGACTTATTTCAATAAAATCTATACTAATTCGCTGGTTCAACTAAAGCCACGTAAACTTTAATATGACTTGTGATAACTTGATCTTATACCGTTCATGCTGCAAGTTGCAATCAATCACGACATATTAGCACCTATAGCGCTAAATGTAGCGTGCGAAATTGTTATCAGCACCATGTTGCAGCCAACTTACCTATAAATCAGCAATTTTGAGCAATGTCATGGGTTTCTATTTAAGTTAATAACTTCAGCGTTATTTGAATTCACGTACAATCTCTACGTCGTATAAAACAAACTCTATCTGTATGTCGGAGCAGGATAATCTCAAAAATTACTGCACTGATTTTCATTTTTACCTTTTACCAATACATAGAATGGTTCACGGGTAAAGTTGAAACGTATAAGGTAAATATGAACAGATATAAAACGGATCATAAAATAAATAATAGCTTTTTCCGTTACGGTTCTATTTGTTAAGGTAAGGATTATATTTACCCATGCGAAGCGAGGGCGGGTCACTTATTAAATGAGGTTAGTTACTAGTCGGGTCGGTCAGTTTTATTTACGTAAATCATTATATATACTGGTAAAAGTGAGATTAACGCCCATTGAGTAATTTTTGAGATTATCGCGTTTAAATATACGGAGTTTGTATTTCATACATACTTGTAGTGAAGTAGCGAAGGAGTACAAATCATCTGGTACTTAGTAGCCACAACAGCCTATGGGTATGAAACCAAATTCAAATATAAATACAGCTCTTACCCCTGACGACAGAGATGGATAGAGAGGTTGAATGGGGTACCATTTGTAAACATTACATACAATATCCTTTTTAACGGAACACAAGGTGGCTCCATGCAACGTGCTTTACGGTTATGGACATATGTGACACTAAATATATCAACAACCGGCCAGGAAAAGTGAAGTCAATATTATTGTCTTATCCGACATTAGCTATTTTGGGGTCAAGGATCACCTTAAATGAATTAAATAAAGATTATTGACATTATTTACATTTCATACACATTATATTGTGAATTAAAACAAAAACAGTTTTATAATGTAGGGACAAACACTAGTCTAGCTGTAAGCAGTATACAATGTAAAAAACTTATGTACTCAGTCAGTCGTGTTTGGGCATAGGTACTGTTATAACGTGTACATAAAATACAGGTAAAGTCTTCAACGAATTTTATTTGTATTACTAAATCCGGAGTCATATTAGGTCAGTACAAACACCCCTACAAATTGGTGACCCCGACGTGATTGTAACGTGTACAATAACGTATTTAAAATCATGTATAAAACATTTTCGAATATTTATTACAAAGCTAGTAATATAAAAGAGTAAATTTGAAAATAGCGAAGTACATTCATTCCACTATGTGTTAACCGTATTCCTCTACATTTAGTGAATTGTATTTTTTAGGCAATTAGTTTTTTGACGCGATGAATGCGGATTAAAACTAAACGTTATGTATTTTTTTAAAACGAAATCACCCCTTAACTGATGCACTTATCACGGAATAAAAGTTTAATTTCAGGACCGTGTCCTTGGAAACAAGCTGAAATATTATTCTCACTAAACTCGCTTCCGTTTGGCTAAACCGCGTTTTTCTCGTTGCAAAATGTGGACAGATATTTTTCTGCCCTATTTATTTCAGTGCTGAATAGCTGTTATTGTTCTTTTGTGAGTTTAACAGTTCACTAGAGTAGCATATTGTTGGGTTGTGAATTTAATGCCTTCATCACTTTTTACTTTACTTTGTCGGAAAACGTGTATGGGTTATTCAAATATATAGTCAAAATGCGGTGCGCTTTCTAGAAATCTAGAGGTTGCTTTTAAAGCGCGGTAGTTATTACTTTTGTTAAAAATGTAATAAGTTATTGGGTACAATAGAACATTAATCGTCAAATAGCTAAGTGCCTCAATTTTCGTATTTAGTACTATAAAACTTATTTGGGAATTATGCTAAAAACTTTAGACTTAAATACCTTAGTCTTTTTACTGACATCTGTCATATCTTCGGGTATATCCACGGGGTAATTGACAATGAATACTTTGACTATTTATTACAGAACTAAATTCGATGCGACTTGGAACTGTTACTACAAAAATAAATTGGCATTGTAACAACATTATTCGCGATGGACTCGTTAGAAACACGAAGTTCGCAAATCTGTTTCTGAACGACACTACGAAGCTATCAATTTCAATGTTTCTATCCTCTATGGTTTCGGAGACAAATGGCTGTGACACGTGTCACACGCAACAGACTCCATGTGAAACTATAATGGGGTTTTCCTTCATTTTTAAACTAGAAAGGTTACCGTACCTTCTCGATGCGAATGAGTTACAGATATCTAAAAGTTATTACCTACTCGCTGTCAAATTGATTATCTGTGAAGAGTAGGTATATGTGTGTACGTACGAAAGAGCAGTTTTTACGAGCGCTGTCTAGACCGCAGCATTAAAGATTATTGTCATGATATCGTGGAATTTCCAAGATGTTAATCTTTATAGTAACGGGATAAAGTAGATAAATATTATATATATATATATACTTTATTACTTGAACCCCATTGAATATACTGAGACTGAAATATCCGTAAGGCAACTGACGAATTGAGAAAAAGGGCTGTATTAAATTATTAAATGGATACATGTAGTCATATATAGGCAACCACAGCTTAGTAAAAGAAGCACTCCCCACCTCCTGAAATTGTTGGATTCAGGCGGTCAAGAATCGATCGGCGTGGCGTTAACCAGGGGAACTGTGTCCTGCCGAGTCCGACATAGGTCTAGGACTGCCACCCGGGCGTCCTGAATATCATCCGTAAATGGATTCCCCTGCGACACAAAAAAAAAGGGGGAACTGTGTCCAACAGTACACCGAGAAACTGATAGATAGATAAATAGAAGATAGACAGATAGATACATGTATAAATTAGTTACCTGTTTAACTATTGTATTTTTTTATCCGTGTAATATTTCTGTCTGATGTTTTAAAAGTTGTCCTTTTATTTCTTCAAGTAAGCGAAATATCTCGCTTTTGCTTCTCCTTTAGTTTATACTTGCTTGTTCTGACCGAGGCAAGCAAATAAAGATAAAGAAGTAAACAATCTTATTTACAAATATAGATTTAACAGAAGTATAGCTTAATAAACTAGAACGTTTCCAGAATAATTCTATACTCGTATGATTTCATTAACCAGTTGTAAGTTATGAAAATTTTTCTTTTTATCTAATACTACTATTACTTATTCGTTATTAAAAATAATCAAACAATGAATTTCTCGTAACTTTTGGACTGAAAATTAAGAACTTATCAATATCAAGACTGATTCGAAAGCTGAATAGATTTCCAGAGTAACCAACTTGTCATGTAAACTTAACGATACACAACGAGGGAGAATACACACGTAACTCGTGTATAGAGCGTTCACTGTATCTACAGCGGAAATAAATGAATTAATGCCGTCAACTTTATGGCTGTAATGGTACGGATAACTGCAGTTTTAATAAATTGTGGACAATAATACGCGGCCGCAACCATAGCCCTGTGGTGACCATAAATCTCCCGAGCTCCGGACAAAAAGAGTATTTAAACAAAACAAAACGGCCGTTACCTGTCATCATCAGTTCCACAAACGAGGATATTTATAGCGAATGTCACTCGACTATCTCTGGTAATACTCTGTCCTTGTAAATCAATAGTCCAGTGGCGCAGTCGTGGAACGGTTTAATTTGATCGAAGTTTTGATTGCACCCAAATTGTGGTTATTGAGGAGGTCTGGAGCATATTCCGCCACGTTGCTACCAGGGTTTTTTAGTGACCAACGTCATAATCGAAGGGTTTACTTGTATATTATTTCGTACGTGTGTGTTATGTGCACTGCTTTTTAATAATGGATCGAGATGTTTTCGAGAGTTTTGCTATTGTAAAGAACTTGGGCATACAATATTTTTGGTTTTGCCATCTTGAGAAAAAACCAAAAAAAATTTGTCGGTTTACCAACGTGGGAACAATGTGTGCAAAGTTTCATATCAATTAGGCTAACGATTCTCGAATTTAAGTGAACATACTCATACATTCTGTTTTATATATATAGATACATCGTTATGCAATGGGATTAACATATACAAATGAGAAATCACAAAAAATCCGACCTGAGTTGACATTTATCTGTCACAAAACGGGAGTCGAAGTCGGGAGACTTCGCAGGTGTACCAACGGAGCTACATGGTGTTACAAATGAAATCGTTGTATAAACCACACTTGCCTAAATTTACGTGAAGATAGATGCCCAGTGTTCAAGTGCTCCGTGACAAACCACTTCAATAGAACATACCATTTGCGCTAACGTCTTCATTCCGTTCTTAATTACATTCATCGGTTGTGCTGTAGTTAATTAAATTTAACTTAATTAAGGTATGTGGTGTGGTTTATTGGAATCATGGAATTCGGTGAAATATCTTGGAGTGTAGCAGTTGTGGTTGCAAAACCAGTTATTAGGATTGGCGACAGTTGGGATGGATGGATGGGATTTGATGTTTTACTTCAGTTAAGTAACCTTATTAATTAATTAATACTAGTAAAAAGACATGTATTTCGGTTGGTATTAATTGGTCAATGAAGCCTACGAAGTCAGTGAGGCTTATATCAATCGCAAAAATGTCTAAGTAATTGTTTATTACACAGTAGTCGTCAAATTTTGTCGAAGGTCTGTGTAAGTAGAGACCCTTGTTGTTTAAGTCCTCCACATTAGTTAATAAGCTAACATTAATATGTGTATTAGTGAGTTGCCTATGTTAATGCCTAACAATTGAGTAGATGAACTACAAGGGTATGGAGTCATCAGGAGTTTAATAGATGCGTTGCTGTTCCACAAACAAGTCTTGTTACCTTATTGTCTGGCTCTACAATCCAAGCAACAGAGCAAACAACAAAGCTGAATCCTATAAATTGAAATTTACCTTTGGATTTCATTTAAATCGTATTTTTTTAAAACATTTTATTTCCTTGTCCAATTTTTCTCATAATTAATTTATAAATACCCTCTCCTCTTTTTAATTGCAAGCGGAATTATCGATGAAGCCACTAAAAAGTGCCATTCGCAATCCAGTTGATTTATTATCAACTTGAAACGACTTTCAGAATATTCCAGAATAATTTTCATCTCATCTCCTCGAGTCACGTTTCAAGGCGATGGGCGTACCTAATACTCTTGGTCGTATTATATATTCCGAGTGGGTCTTAGTCCAGACTCGCATATTACCAGTCCATTATAATCGGGCATCGGTCTATATTTCAGAGGTATAGTGATGTACGAGATGAATTTTTTTAATGAATTGTCAAGTAGGAGAATTAAATTTTAAGTGTCTCTTAAGTTTATTCATTTTATGTGAAACATTGAGTTATTATATTAAACTGACAGAGAATAAATGGCAGTTTAGAAAATTCTTGAAGAGTGACATGGCTTATAAGTACGAGAGCTGCAGCTTTTAATTTCTGGTCCTTTACATTTAAACACAAATTCTATTGAAGCAGATTGTTTTGAGGCGGATTAATAGGATAAAGGTTGAGTTGAGTTCATATTTGTAGTAAAAGAATCATAATCTACAAGTAAGATTCGTTAAATTTTTATAACGTATCATTATTTTGTAACCTATAATTTCTTTGTCTTTTATAGTTTACTAGCGGCCCGCCCGGTTTCGCACGGTGTACTTTATCAATAGTTTCCGCAGCGTATGCGATGAAAGAATTTTTTAAGCAAATTGTTTTACACCTTGGTTTACGTCACTGAAGTTTTAGCAAGTATCCCTTATTTTTATAGTAATAAATATAGCCTATGTTACTCAGGGATAATGTAGGATTCTAATGGTGAAACAGTTTTTAAAATCGGTTCAGTAGTTTTTGAGTTTATTCGTTACAAACATACAAAAATACTATTATTTCCTGTTTATAATATTAGTAAGATATTACCTACCTGTCTAGACGTATACAATCTCAATAACTACTAAAGGTTTAAGTATGTGAGGGAAACATTAAAGATTTCTAAAACGTCCGATAAAAAGGAGTGACAATGCTTTTGAGAGCCGTTACTTATTGTGGACATAAGCTTCATCAATCCCGATGAAGTTCCGAAAGTTAATTTATTTTTTTAAATAAATTAAGTTAATGCTTGACAACAATCCCATCTAACGGTAAGTGGTTGGATGATAAGAATGTCATAGGTATCCATTACGTGTTTTATCCAAACTAGTTTACAGTTCACAGTTATAAAACTGTACAGTATGTCTAGTAACGATACTGTTTCGTACACTTATATTTTCATCATGCCGTCACACTGTTGTTTTCCTTTGTCTCTGAAAGTATTTTTACGTGTACTTTTGTAAGATACCCGCATTTTTCGTTGTCAAGACACTGTAGCAAGGTGCATAGATTGTGCGTCTAAATGAGAAATTTCTTGAGCGCGGGAACGTGCCGCTCTCTTGTGAGCTAGGGATGTTGGAGGAATGGATGAATGGGGATGGCTCGTATCGATAGCGCGAGAACTTTCTCTTAATACAAATGATATGAACTACATGATATCTTTCATATGTTTACATTGATTTACTCTTATGAACGATACACAAGAGGAATTAAGAAATTTTTAAGTAATAAGCTTGTTATACTCTCGAAATTTCACTATATTTTCTATTAGCGTGTGAGAGTTGTCGATAGAAAGCTGTGATTTCATGTAAGATTTTTAAAAATGTTAACAAATATAATAGACATTAAAGTGATGCAGATTTAACAATTCGAAATAAACATAAACGTTTACACACTCACACCCCCGCACTAGGGTTTTCTGTGTTGCGGGTGACATGGACATACACAAAGCTGACATCACAAACACCCGACCCGTCGCTCGGCAGGCAGGGTCACTACCAACTAGTTTAGGTATGGGGTCGTCAAGAATTGGTTTGTAATTGGAATAAATTGTTTTTAAACAATGTAATAAACCCGAGATCAAATCTTTTTATAATGAATTTGTCTTTGAGCTTTTTTAGGCAAAAGATGAGGCTCTTATAGGCAAGAGATATTATTGAGTCAAATTAGTTAACTTCGATATAAAAAATGTTCAAACTAAAGACTGAATGTGGATTAAATTATTCACTTTTGTATTAACGTTGATCGATTTTGCTTCATTTAATTAATCACTTACCTTAGTAATTGTATTTTTGTAATTGTATTTTTGCCAAGTCGTAGTGTAAAAATGACTCCATCCCTGTATTTTTGTTAACGTCACGTCGTCGAGTAAACATGTCTCCATCCCTCGTAAGATACGGCGTACGTGTAAGAAAGTGCTCATCTGGAGCGTGAATTAATTCGACGCTGAGGTAATGTGAGGTTTATTAAAGAGTCTCTCGAATTTTTCCCGTGTTTTCACCTCGTGCGCGGAACCTAATTATTTTTATAGCGGCGAAGTTTTCAGATATTCTCGCACGCGCGCTCTTACTTAAATCAGTTTTTTGCTTTTGTTCTGTTTTGTCTTTCATTTTTCATTTATTGAAATAATGTTCGTTCATTGTATTCATTTAATCAAATATTATTGTGATCTTCAGTATAAATATAATTTATTTGGTTTTAAGATTAAAAAAGTTAATGCTTGACAACAATGCCACCTGATGGTAAGTGGTGATGAACTCTAAGATGTTGTTGAATGCACTAATTTATAATTATAAAAGCCTACTCCCTCTCCTCTTGAAGACTCCCACACCATTAGAAGGCGGGAACACCAACGCGCGTAAACTATTCCAGTCCTTTACTGTAACTACGCATAACCAAAAACAATTCAAATGTTTGAGTTGATACGGTGTTTATTTCCAAATATGATTTCAGTTTATTTTAAAATTATAGGTTACATATATTTAACACATAAAAAGGTCCCGCTGTTTATGGAAAAGTAAGTCGTGAAATTCCACTGTGACAAATGATTATTTATGTCGAATATTTGAGAAAAGGTTTTAATTACTTTTGGAATTCTGAAAATCAAGAAATACATATTTATCTAACTAGCTAATAAACTCAAGGTTTGGATAGTTTTATTGAAATAGAAGTCGCAAAATTGTATCAAAGCCATCAAATTTATCATCTGACTAAAATCATTAATGAGATACGAGCTTCTGGTTTAAGTCATAACAGTCTTCACCTATGGAGAATGTGAGATGAAGCCTCCCAAAGTATTAAAATTGCATGTGCAACATTGGCTTAGTCAGTAAAATTAATACTCAAACAACACAAACACAGTAAACAGTAGTGCCATGACACTTCTAATACTTCGTTGATTTATTTTTAATTCCAGTTTCATTGTATTGTTTTAAGCAACCCTATATTGTTGGAGACATATGAAATACCTATAAATTGTGCTGCGCGCTTAATTCTATCTAAATAATCATCCATATTCGATTCTGATACAACACTAGTATGGTATAAATATTACAGGTAGGTACTAAAACTTCAATGGTACGACATTAACTCGCGAAGTCAAATGGATTTCATCACAAAGTGAATGAGACTCGTGAGATCTAACGACAGTCGGCGTTGTGCTCTGTTATTGTGGAAAATGGCGACAGGATATTTGTGATATCTGTTTCAATTTAGAACGATGCTCAATTGTTTTAATAATACTTAGAATCGGTACAGTCGGTATTGAATTTTTATTTGTATCTATACTAACATAAAAAGAGCATAGGGAATGTAAATTTGCTAAAGTCAGTGTAATATTTTCTTATTGTTATATAGTATTTAGAGATTAGTATGGATTATACATATATGTCATATCCACTAAGGTAGATAATTGTTAAACCCGAACGAAGTCGGGGCGCGCCCCTAGTGACTGACTAATTAAGTGTTAATTTACAAGTTTGATTGTACTCATATAATGTTTTAATTTCAAAACAAACTAGGTGGTATCAACACTTCACCTTTTTATTTCAGATAACTCACAATCACATTTAATTTCACTCGTGTTTAATCACTTTAATTTCACTCTTCTAACACGTCTTGGAATTTGAGGTCCGACCTCTTCGGCTGCTGATCTCCGAATGTCTTCAATCCTCTAAGCCATGCCAGTAATACCAACCAAAAATAAGAGAGTTAAAATTAATGGAAGGTAATGGTTGGTAGAGCTGGTTCCGGTCGGTTTATTTCCCATTACCACATTATATATAGTTATTTTATTTAGGTAGTTACTTCGAAAGGGTTAATACTTAAATAATTTTAAATTCAATATTCAGAACTTCTTATTTTGAAACTTTGTATATAGTCACGAATTCAAGATATCAATTGAAAACCATTTTAAATACCTTGAAAAAGTCAAGAAAAGTACTTATTTTACAAACGGATATTGTATCAATACACAAAACTTTATACTCGTAAATATATTTTTTAACAGCATTGATTTTATAATCAATCAGATAAGCTTCTTGGGTTTTGAAGAATAAATAAAAATTCGTGCAATGTAATTCTAATAATTTACATAAAATATTTAATGTTTATCGAATACGCAGGATTAAACATGTTAAATTCCGGATATTTAATCACAATTTGGGGCAGTCACTCCATACAAATTGGTTTTGTCATGAAGTAAATGTGATTCTCGAGTTCTAACGATAATGGATGTCAAGACGAGTTACTTGGGAAAATGGCGCCGGGATAAGGATAGATGCTATCTCCGCTACGACAGGTACTTATTTCAATTGACAGTAATGCTTACCTGAAAGAACGTGATGTTCAAAACAATTTACCTACTCGTTTACTCAAAGTTTAATGGTAAAAAACTGAGGGATTTTGGATTTTATTAAGGCAATGTCGTTGTTAGAAATATGAGCTTATAATTTATGGTCTCGTGCGATCATTTTGAAAACCTTTTGTAGTATTTATTTAATTGTTGAATAGAATATTCTTTATTACACCATAACAACGACAGCACATATATAAAAAACTAATATTTTGGAAATACAACACGCGATCTTATTGCTAAACAGCAATCTATTCCAGACGGCCTTCGGGTAGAGGACTCGGTGAAAAGAAGAACATGTGAAGGTGTAGCTGTAAGTCGTACTTCTAATATTGTTTAAAAACATCTTTAATGTTACTTACTACAAATTATTAAAGAAAAATATGGGAAACATGTGGGGGTACTGATAATCCTATATAAATAAGTCAAGTCTGTTTCGGATTTAACGATTTTTTTTTATATCTCTTGTATAAAATTTTAATCTTCTGTTTGTTGTTAGTGTTGGATATTGATTATAATTGATATTAGTTATCGTGTTATTATTTTACACACTATAATAATTTAATTATCAATTAAGTAAAGATTTATTGTATTGAGTTTCCTATAAGTTTGTATATTTCGAACGTACGTTGAGAACGTCAGTGGAGAGAATTCCAATGTTACCCGCTTCGTGATCTAATGTTGCGACCGGTAATTTTGAATTATACTTTAAGTTGTACAGTCTTAGGTATACATTAAGATTTCTTTCCGTACGTGTTGACAGGTGCCTAGGATCCATTCTCCGCATGTCCAGCGGACAACCTGCTAGCCTTTGAGCATCTATTTGAAGTTGTTTTATTTTCAAATCGTGTAATGTTGTCAAAGTTTGCAGATATTCGAACTAGCTAAATATGCGGTAGAAATTTTCTACAGACGGTACTGACACATATATCGTCGCATCTCATAGTTGACGAACAACTGGATTTAGGTTTCCTCTCAGAGTGTATGGGGCAAAATACATCATCATTATTAAATTGGTCAACTGCGGATTGCCAGACATCTTTGAGAACATTACATAAAATTTTTCAAGAATGCACATATATATACACTAGAAAGACAAATATGAAATACATAATCAGGGTGTGTGTGTGAGCATTTATCTCTAGGATTTTATAAAATCTTCTCAATACTCGTGTAAAGTTTAGAACCTGCACTTATTCATTATAATTTACTATAGCTTTCGTTTCTCCCATTGCTGGGACATTCGCACTGCAGCGGAATAGTTATGATGAAAATACTTCCAAACGAATCTAACAGCATTACAAAGTTTAAAATAACTTGTATCAAGCAATCTGTTTTCGCGAAGCAGAATATTGCCTTCAGATTGAATAAATGACGCGTGGGAATAGCTCGCAGACTAGATTTCTAAACTTGGAGCAGCTAGACCAGTCTTGGCTTATCGGCTCGGGCTACTCGCAAGTTAGTTCGTATTTCAAGCACTCTAGCATTCAAGAATTCTAAGTCTAGAATTTACAGCACGTTATACTAGTTTTTATGTCAATTAATCGATGCGTGTTTGCTTTTTACACCCACGCTAGCTGATTAATAATTGGCGTGGGATAAGAAATTTATTATAAATGAATTAATGTATTAAAAAAAATTATTATGATTCCCTTTTATTTCAAAGCTAATAAAGGTATTTTTTCAGATTTACTCGGGTTTATTTCATTAGCTGTCCATTACAGGACAAAGGTTTCTCAATGTCCTAGAGATAACCAGGAGCTTAATCTACAACGCTGTTCTTGTTTAATAAGGCCTTTAACATAGCTTATCGCTGGCTATCTAATGATAACCGGAACACCACGATTCGTTTAGCGGCTGACTCCAGCAGGAGGGTGGTAGCTAACCAGGCAAGCTTCACGGAATGATACCAGTAATAATATTAATATTGACGACCCCGTAGCCCAGTTGGTAGTGACCCTGCCTGCCGAGCGTGGGGTCCCGGGTTCGATTCCCGGCCGGGGCAGACATTTATGTGACAGATAAATGTATCTATATGTCTTAAATGTATCTATGAAAGTTTTAAACACGTAAAAAGGACTAAATCCTTATATTGTAATAAAATACATGAATTTAGTAACTGGCTGTCTACGCCACCTAAACTAAACTCCTCAAACTAACCTCGCACCGCTTATACCATCCGTTTGGATGTTACATATTTTACCGCAAGTCATTTCTTGGATCACTACCAGTTTCTTAGGAACATGTAGGCGTTATATTGAAAGGTTCTTGAATATTATTCTCAAGTTGAGTGACTTTGTTAACACTGTGGTGCGAGTGGACGGTAATATACCTGTGTGTGTGGGAGAATGCGTGGGCTTACAGGACGGTGATGGAAGAAGCTGTTCCGTGAATAGCTATTTTAAGTAGTAGAGAGTAAATCTTGGTTATGTTATGTTTCTCGTACGGGGGCGTATAGAGGTGTTTCGTACATTAGGTATGTTAATAGCTCGCCGTGTCTCGAGTACTCTTTTAATACTACACTTATATTTTGTTATATCTTGTAACGTGATAGTTGCATTATTAGGACAGATGTCGTGATTAACTTCATCCGTGTCTAATTAAAATCAACCTGTTGATGTGTTAATGTGGTTTTTTGTAATGGGGCGGAAATTATCTGAAAATATACCTACAAGAGGGTAGTGGGATTTTTATCTATAAAAATCTCCGATAGGTATCCGACAAATACGAGTGGCGCCTTTTCTATGCAAACTACATTGGCTTCTATTGGCTATAATCATTGTGATACACATTCTGTAACACAGGCAAGATGTGCAAGCCACTACGTCTGAATGAGATTTAGAATGCTCTTTTTACTATATATATTAAAGAAGCAGGTAATATATCATCTGATATTTATATTTCGTAAAATGTCACGTTAATTTCTAACTAAGTAAAGGTAATAATATTTTACTGATCTCGCGTAACTAATTTCAGAAATAGACGTCTAGAATATCGGGGTGAGTAAATTTAAACAAGACCGCGTATCTACATTTCAGTAGCAACTTGCGGTTCGGGTCAACCGGTAAATGTTTGCTAGAAATGTTTGTGTAGGCTTCTCGTCCGCAGAATGTTGTATCAATCCGAGCTGTTTTACATTTTTCTATATTTAAATTACATGAGTATCCGCTTTCATTACGAAACACTTTTATCAGGCTTACAAATTTCTTTTTTACTCTATTCTCTTATATACACACATACATATATTATATACACTCTTTTTAGATGTTTTTTTTGCAAACTGTTTAGGTTGATTGAAATGGAAATATATTAATTTCTAACAATAGTCGCAAAAACATTATCTAATGCGCTCCTCATAGAACTGTCTTAACAATTTTTATCTTCTATTCCGCGGGAATATGTTCATTTCCTAAGCTGAAAATAACTTAAGCATAGAGTAGTGATTTCCATGTGATTTGAAAAAAATGTCTTGTAATATAATAACTATGGCTCACAGTCTATATACTATGTGAGTATGACCTCAGTTGATCAATTCGTTCAGAAGATAAACAATTATTAACATACCAAATATCACGAGTATATAAAAATATATTGCCAATCTAAAGAATTAAAATACATTTATATTTTATATGCTACAAATCATCATAAACTTTGGTTTGGATACCTACATATATAGAAGCCGAGAGCCTAGCTCGCCGTGGACCCGTCGGGGATAAATCATATTTACAAGATTGAAAGGTAACGAAAGCTGCCGGGCAGCCTCCATTTGTTTAGAGAAGGATATCATTGGCCCCGGAATCAGGTCCATTTATCATCATATAAATGTTTAGGTAGAGTAATGTACGTGGAGGTCAGAAGGGATGAGATTACTTTGTTAACGTCATATCGATAGTGTTGAGGCCATAAGACGATCTTAATTTATCTTACGAGTAAAACGTTTGCATGTATCCATTCAATTCAATGACAAGCACGCTTGGAAATACACCTTTTGTCCTGCAGTTGGATTCAATCAATTTATATTTGCAAAAATAATTTTGAGTTATAGCAAAATTGCTCCAGTTTGCCATTGAATAATATGCTCAAGGATTGCATTATATCGTATCATTTTGAGTTGGTGATATGGTGGTAGGTGCAAATTGATAAATTTTTTATTTTGTTTTTATGGAATTTGTGTTTTAACACAAAACGCCAGTTATTAAATGAGTTGGATGTTTCATTTTTTGGAACGCTACTCTGAGGATTCATGACCATGTACAACGGCGGTTTGCTCGCTGGCTATCTACTGACTTAATAAAAACAATTGTCGTTGTGGCCTCATTATTAATTGACGACGAGTCAACGACATCCATGAGTCTTATGAAACGCGACGCTTTTCGGCCACCGCTCCTTCAGAGAAGATCGCCAGGTGGTCAGTCGTTACATGTACAGTACGTACGAGTTAAAGTTAACTGCGTTGCTTGAATTTAATTTCTCAACCACCAACCGGAACTTCGTCTCCTTTTCCAAATACTCTACGACGTAATAATCTGGTGGAGGCGAGGTGTGATGGGTACGGCACGCTAAAGATGATATTTTTTATCATATATTGAAGTTGTCTCCTGAGAACATTGTCAATATAATAAGAAAACTGCAGAAAATTTTAAAAACCATCGTAAAATAGAACAAGCTTCGAATACGATCGCAAGGAAATACAAAGAGAAACCAGTTAACGAGGTCAAAGCCTTCAGTTGTCTTGACTTTGTCTTTGCGGGGAGAACTTTAAGCCCTTGGGTATCATTCTTTATAGACAGACATCAACAATAAGAAAGGTAGAGCCTTACCGTAGTCGTTGTGCCAACTCATTTTCTGTGACTCTTGGGTGTTGTCTTTTTATTTTTAGTTCTCTTGAAGATAATACTAGTAAGGATAGTGGAATTGTTTTTGTATAAACAATTTTTTGATTTCAGTATCTTTGAGTTACACAATCAATATACAATTAAATAATGCTATTTATTGTTCATATTGTAATACGATGATTTGGGAAACGAACTTTAAGTCACAAAGAACAATATTTACCTGCCGCATAAAGCCTCTACAAGCGGTGTCACCACTAAGTAATAGGCTCTATCATTGGTTTCTTTAGTCAATGCTATTATATAAAAAGTTAAAAAAAAATTATCTTTTCGAAATGAATAGTAAATGTCAATTCGTTTTTATCAACACGTACAAGTTTACTTTATTTAGAAACTGCTATTAAACCTTCGAGACTTTTATATTTCGGTCGCTAATTTTATCAAGTTTGCTTGCTTGTTTATTAACTTAGGTCATAGAAATAAAATGGAAGGAAAATTTAATAACTTAAATATTCAGAAACCAGTACTTTGGCTTTTTACCCCCATGATTATAACTCATATATTGTAACATTCTTCAAAACACATCCAATAAGTATTTTATCCACAAGTAAATAAATTGTATGTATTAAAATGATCACAGTTCCTCAGAAAATTACTACACCTGAGGGTAGTTCATAAAGGGCGTGATATTTAGATGCACACGGATCGATGAGCATTCACTCGAGTGACAACGCTTGTTAGTGAGGGACGTGTTTCATAGATTAGATTTATTATGATCAAAGTTGTAAATTCTAAAAATAAATTGGTTTGTCCTATATTTAATTGATTTGTGCAATTATGCAACTATTGTTCCCTGTTTTATTAACTCTAGTCTCCTCCAATAAGAACAATATAAATTTTATGTAATAAGCTCAAACAGTATTTATGTGCATATATGTCAAAATACATCGAAATAATACGATCAATTGTCTACAACTCATGTCGGCTATCAATTCTGATTCATGATAGTTCTCAATGGAACCACTGACCGAGAAGCATTGAAAGAACTCTTAGCACCTCTTCCTTTGTGTCTGGACCTATTTCCTTTGCTGTCTCCTTGACTTGACATCTATCGACATCACTCTAACAAGAGCCCTATGGAGCCCTCAATTATTTATTGTATTCACTCGAAGTTCTCTAAATCGAGCCATCTGAATAAATTTCATAGTAGTCTTTTACATGCTTGTTTTCGAGGCATGTTTTACTATCTTGTCATATAACGAGACATTTTCAGTATCGATATTATTGAAATATTCGACTTCTTAATGATTTTCTGATGTTTAAAGTTATTTTCCGCATAATATACCAATGATTTTAATTCATTGCTGTGTGACCGCTGTAACAATATGGTTATATATATAACTGTCCCATGTCTGATATATGTAAATTATATTGATGACACTGTAATAAGGGTGGTATTGAATTGTCTACAGAGCAAAGAGTATTGGGATCCATTCCCGGCCGGCCAACACATGAATGCGATAGAAAAATATTTGTTCCCAGATAATGGTTGTCGGTGACATCTTAATAATTATGTCCATAAATATGTCCATGTTATTTGTGACACAGAAAACCTAATTAGTGGAAATATATATTGGAGTTAATTAATTAAGCCCTAAAGCTTCGATATTTAAGTTCCTCTATTCTGCCATTTCTGTTAATTCTGAAAAATTACAATTTGGTTATGCTTGGATAATTTCAAAGCTCTCGTCGTAACGGTACCAGGTCTAAATTCTAAAGTCGTCGAGGTCGACTCGGAGAGCTCCATTTAAAAGTTTGAGTGAAGTTAGTGTTGTAGTTTGGGTTGACTAATGAGGACTACATTAGGCCTAGACGAAGTTAGATGCAGTCTAGTAAGTTTAGGAGAGTTTGATTTGAGTTAAAATGTAGTCTTCTATTTCCTGAACAACTCAATGATGAATAGAACTGTTCATTGGCGTAGGAATTTATGACATAGTATCTACATATTAATTAGGTTAGTATTGTTATGAGCACTTTTGCTAACACTAGTATTTAATTTGTAAAAATATATTACTAGAATGTAAGACTAAAGAATTAAATAGTGTGTATTGCTTTAGACCCTTGTATACTAGAAAAACGTGTTTGTTACCATTTTTTTAAAGTAATGTATACTTTATTACTTAATGGGGCTCCATAATCTTCGTTTCACTTCGTTTTTTATCGTGCTCTTCCTGTTTTGGCTGTCATTAAGTCAATAGAATTTACGAAGCAGCGTAAACAGTAATAAAAAAAGTTCTGTAATGTGACACATGTGCTGAAAAGGTTAGTAGTTTATATTAACAAACAATCATCATCAATCATAAATGGATGCATTTTGGTGTTCGAACTGTAAACAAAACTACCGGCCTATTTTTACTTGGATATAATTATTTTATTCCTTACAACTAAAAGAAAAATTTGATTCTTTAGCATCTAATTTTAACACCCTTCTTGATTAATCATAATCATCATTGCTACTCATAATTGTCCCACTGCTGCGTCTCCTCTCATAATAAGAGGGGCTAGCAACGTTCTTGAAGAAAAGTAATCTTTCGGTGCGAATTTCATTCATCCTTCATTCCAATCAACTTTCGCCGCTCGGGATACGTCCTATTGAACAATGGACGAGGCACTGAAGCGGTCTCTCCTGTTAGAGATCACTGGGCTAGGTACTAACCAGAATATCGAGAGGACTCGTGTATCTCGATATAGTTTCTACCAGCCATTTAAACTACCTCTCTTCTCGAATTCACCGTGAAATTATATTAGGACATGGACTGCCTTGTCGGAGAACCACGTAAAAACATTCTCGCCTCGTTCTTGGGTGATAATATCCAATGAGTCGATGATACCGTTGTGTTACTAACGTTTTTGTGTTTCGATGATCTTGCTATCTATTGGTAGGGCTATTGCCCGGCTACTAGTTTTTCGGCTATTGACATAGAAACACGTTATTTGCAGTAAACTGTTTCCATCCAGCGTTTACTAAATTATACCTATTTGTGACTAAATTTTCTTTATTTTTGTGTTCAAGGGAATTCATGCAATAACGGTTTCATGAAGCACATAATCTCATTACCAGTACAGAGTAAGCCACATTAGTTACGCAGCGTACATTGAATTGTGTATGGACGACTGGGTGTTATTGCATTCACTTAAATAGTTACATGACATGTTGTCAATATTATTATCGTAAATGTTGTGTTGCTCAAATTACATTTACAACAGTTTAGTAAAGGGAAAATTTCCAAATCATTTGAACATGCGCGGGGAGCGGTCGTGTTCAAATTGTTCTAATTTCGGGACTTGTTTATGCAGGCATTGTAAAAATCTTCGTTTGCTTATTCATGCTTTGACCTGTTTGATGTCAGTCAATATGTGCGTCTAGTGGAATGTTGTTGTAAAAAAATTAAAATGCAGAAACCTATTCTGCGGCTTTCAAATGCAACGAATAGTGATTTGACCGGAAACCGAATAATGTGTGACACTATACCCACACATTCGGTGAAGTATAATACGTATTTTTTGCGCGTGATCACAAGTCACAATTATTATTGATGAATGAGGAAAAGTGATTTGATGGTTATTAATTACAATAGAAGTAATAGTCCAGTATAGTTTGGTTGTTTGTCTTAAGCACAAACGGCACGGTTATAAAGTTTGCACGGAGAACTAATTTTTCAAATTTACATGCCTTTTTAAAAGTTATTGTTACTGGCGTCGTTAAAAAAAGCCTTGCAAGGAAATCTGCATACGTTCGAGTTATGATTTTAATCTTTTCAAAGTTGTGTGAAGTCTGCTAACCATCTTTGGCTAGCGTAGTAGACTATGGCCCCTGTCCCTCATGTTGTAAGAGAAGACCCGAACCCAGAAGTGAAAAGGTTATGGCTTGTGATAAAGATGGTGGCAATTTTTGTTATTTCGACTAATTTTTTAGAATTGAAATTAATATTTACGTTCAACGTTCATTTTAATAGCCTAGTTTTTTGTTTGTTTAAAAAAAAAGAAAAAAAATAATCGCAATTTTTTTTTTTTGGAAGTATGTTTATACCGCCCGTAACACTGATAACTCTAGTTCAGTGTGTATGCGCATTTTTTTGCCTTGCGAAAAACATCAATAAACTACTAATAATCTGAGATTTACAGCACTAAATACAAAAAGTTTGAAATGTGTCTTTTATAAAAGTGAGTCCCTGAAAGCGTACAAAGAAATTGTTTATCAAAGAAGAATTTCATTACATTTCAATAAACATGTTTATTATTTAATCACGACCAATCAAACGTTGTATACAAAAAATTAACGGGACAGAATCTTATCTTAAACTAATAAAACCTTAATAGCAGTTTGACTGTCGAGAGTGAAGGTAAAGTTTGCTTACGGGCGCCGCGGGGTGGCGCTCTCTGACTCCCATGACAATGTGGAGGAGAAAACTGTTTCAATACATAACCACTTTACACCCTAACAACCCAGCTTTGAGATCCAATTTGTGAGGCACACGGCTTCGTCAGGAAACAGCGTAAAATATACCTTCAGCTTCTGCAATTAGGACCATAATGAAATAACGGTTAAATCGATCTCGCCAATATTCAGCCGCACGTTGTTGAAATATGTACATTAAGTCATGAGGGTAAGATCTCTTTTTGAACGGGATTTTGCACTAACAAATGATTTGGGTATTCGTCGTTTTTATTTTATACGACGCGAGGCGTCAGGTCGACATTTGCGTGTAGATACAATTTTTCTAGAAACTAAAGCTTGTGCGTGAAGGGTGTTTTATGTACGGTCGTAAAATATGGCCGATGGAACTGTCGCTTGTGTTTGCTAATGCTTTTGTGGTTTCGCAAATTTGATGAAAATCTGAGTCGTTGCAGGATCATCCGTGCATTTCTCTAGCTTGCTGTTCGTGTGTCACAAGCGATATTTTGCAATAACATTTCTAAAGTTTAAATAACATTTAAATTAATTTGTATACCTACAAGTCCACCATTTTGAAAAATCGAGTTTGGGCGGCCAGTGATGAAACATGAAATGTCAATCGGCGCAGAAAGTGATTAAAATCAAAAAGTATTTAGTAATAAAATGTTTTAAATGATATATTTTCCGAGATATGTGAGCTCCAACCGCAAAAAAATATTTAAAAATATTTTTTTTTATTGTTTAATGAATCAAAAAAAAGGAAAAACACAAACACAAAACCATATACAGGAATCGGATTAGAACTTGATCAGTTTTTACATCGCCGGCGTATCGAACACTTCTCATAAATCGATTTTAGTATCGATTTGTAGAACAAACTCCTTTAGGGCTTTATCAGACTAGACCATATGATATCATATAATATTGCACTGAAGCAGTAAAATTATGTACAGATTGGTTAATAAACAGATTTCTCTTATGTCTATTATCGACTACAATTCGATGAATGATTCTTTAATAATATTTGAATTGTCCCTAGGCTATAACCGTATTTACTTTACTAAAGTGTTAAGTTTTATCTTTTCTAATTATATGTCATAATAGATAGCATTGCTATACTAGATAGAATGCATAGCAATAGTAGCATTGCTAATAGCTTTATTTAGTTGCCTTGGCAGTGGTTACGCCTGGTTAACAGTGCCTTTAAGCTCCTTTATGGAGGCTTCTCAAGCGGGTAATAGAATGAATGGTTCAGGGATCGGATAATATACAATATGCTCCTAATACATGTATTACGTAAGAAATAATCCTTATCCAAAATATCTCAAAGTGTAGTGCTCTTAATTGAACTATCAATAGGTATAATTAATTAATAATACTATAATTATTGAGTAGAGTATTCTTGTAACTTTGGTTATAAGAGTACTCGACTGCTACGCTGGTCCGCGCTCTGATTCTGGAGTCGTTTTGGGATTGAAAGGTTGAAGTTTTGGTGAAAGTCTAAAAGTAAATAAATAAAATATTTTGTAAAATTAAGCAAACGATAAAATTTTATTATTCCAAGATATAATCCTAGTTGGAGTATCTATCTTCGAAAGGTATTGTATAGTTCTTGTAGTCTGTAATTGCACACCTCTCCAAGTGTTTATCCTGTCATGCAAAAGAGAAATATAGACGGTATACACGCATCCTGGCGAATATCATTCGTTCTTCGGCTACTGGCTAAACACAAGTAAAAGTAGAGAAATACTGAAATTAATAAGTACTTTCATCCATACATTAAAATAATCACGTTTAGTAATCGAGGTAGTATGCATGATTAGTCTGGAAGACCTTTAGGAAAGATAAAAATGGCAAAACTAATAACTTCTTGAATTTGTATATAGCGGTTAAAGAAAAAATGGTTACGATAAAAAATTTTGTCTTACTGAAGGGAATTGGTTCAACTCGAGCCAGTGTTTTATAACAAGTAATGTTTTCCCAGACGTGCGCTATATCACAAGGAGCACGAACTTTATATGTAAAGTTCTATAATATGACACAGTAGCTGAGAATGTAAATAACGCTTCTACATTTCGCTCCTTTACTTAATGTTAAGATTTCCAATGTCGCTGGTAACACGGTTAATTACATGTAAAATAAAATCTTTGTATATCTAAACGTGAGAAACTCAAAATCTTCTGCATTGATTTTCAGACAATTATTACTAAGGAATAGTGTGACATATGAGAACATTAAAAAGATATTTACGATATATTCTTTAAATAATTTCGTACATAGACATATAGAAGTCACACCTCTTTGATACTCGTACATGAGAGTTCTGTGTGTCAGAAAAATGGATCGTTTTGTAATAGAAGATATTATTAGAGTATTATTTTTATATTATTACTATTAAGAAAACAAAGCTTCATTTTAGTCTAACTTAATAACTTGGGCTTAACTAAATGGCAAATTATAAATTCTACGAGGCGTCGCATCTTCGCAATTTTGTTGTTAAAACACATTTACCGACCTTGCTGTCAGTTTACAAAACTGAAAATGTTTTTCTAAGATTTTTTGAGATTATATCAACGATATGCCAAGTCGGCTGTGGAACGCTTTACTAAGTGCCCTTCGAAAATTGTGCTCCCAATATTCCTTTAAGAAAGGAATCTTTGCTAAGATAAAAAAGTTAACGCGTCTACGGTCTAGTTATAAATAATTATAACCATAAATATGATAAAAAAATTTAATCCGTCTTAAAACTTTCTTTCCTCTTTTATGTAATAGTTGAAAAAATATTGTTTTTATTTACAGGTAAGTCATCTCGGAGAAAGGAGTTCGTAAGAATCCAACGCATTTCAATTTAAATCAGGGAGTAAAATAATTTAAGATTTTAAATGAATCTTAGTCCATTGTTGGAATTCTGGAACGTTTCTCTCGCTCAACTATTCCTGGTATTTGTTCTTAAATTTGTCCGACGATCGAGGGAAAATAGGTATGATGGAAAATTAATTATTCGACACTGGCCGTTCTGTTTCTAGATTTCGAAGTAAGATGACTTCGATCTTAAAAGACATAAAAACTTCAACTACATATAACGCGACGTGATCGTTTTCTTATAAGCATCAGAATTCTAAATACAAAATTTAATGAATTACTAGTCCTTAAGGATTCAAAAACGAAAAATTATAATTATACAATTTATAATATAGTACTGACGTAATTCATACCTAATTTTAATCTTTTTTACTTTACAGATGTACTAATTCGTTTGAGATATAATAGAAACTTTTCTCTCGATGTAAACAAACTATATCATAAAAATATAATAATATCATATCTATAATATTAAAATAAAAAAAAAAAAGTCAAGATAAACGAATTGGTATATATGCGTTGTCGATAAATTTAGTAAGATATTGAATGATTCATCTCAACATTACTAAAGAGCATCCACTAAACATAACAAAAATAATTACGATATCTGTTATTTAATGTTGTTAGGATGTGATAGACTATGAGCAAGGAGTAATAGCTATACTAGGACTCAATAGGTAGGTAAAGTCATAAAAAATGTATACAAATAAACCGAAATTCATATTTATGTATATCGCAGAATGTCTCCACTAGTTACTTGAAACATAGAACTCAATCATAATACATCGAAATTATATAACATTTTGCATTACATTATAATTATATTACCCTTACCTTTATCTCTAAACCACATAAAATTTACTATACCGTGTATTTTTACATACGAGTAAGTTGTCAACATGTAATCACATTTTTACAAGGGACCCGACATACATTCGGCCCTTCCAAGATTATTTTCCTAGTGCTACAATAAAACAATGTGGATAACCACTTCCCGAGTGAAGGTTAAAGAATGTATGAAAATATGACCGTATCAATTTTTTTATGGTTTTATAGCTTCTTATGGGGATTTTATGGAGCATGCAGTACGGGATTGGTCCCTTGGAGATTACACGCTTATGATACCAGACACGCCTGCGTGAAAATTATGTGCGATGTTTCACGCGTTCCCATAGTAATGACATTGATGCGAATTCACTGTAGATCAATTACGGTTATTACAAACGATAAATTAAACGTGATCTGGAGAACACCGTAATTTCCTTAACCATTAATTAGCGTTGTCCCGAAAATAAATGAATCTCGAATAATTTACATAATACGTCAGTATTGTTCTACTTATAAGTAATATACATAGTCAGATGATACGTAGTGACATTTATGAAATTGTTTCTAAATTTATAATTTTAATCATTCAAAACCTTATCACAGTTTAAGAGATGCATAAAAGCGCTCATAAACAAGACCCGGGGGTTCATTAAGCCGTTAACAGTAAAATAGCACCCTGCCCTTATCTTGAAGTAAATGATACGAGCGAAACAAATCGTTCGAATTAACTTATACCCACTATTCAACGGTAAAGGCAGAATCGTAAGTCCAGATGAAATTAAGCTTTATCGTTGTACCAAAAAGTCGATATTGCTCCGTAGATATAAAGCGGATACGTCGTTTTGTTTTAGCCGTACCCAAATGCAGTCGGAGACAGTGTCAGCTCAGAGCCTGAGAGTAATGGGCATTTGTTAAGCTTCAATTACACTTCCACGGAATGTCTACGTCCGACCAGAATACGGCTCCACCGCAAAGCTGACGTGGTAACTTCGTTTCATTCGATATAAAATGCTGTTCTCTAAGGGAATCGAACTTGATACAAAAGTACAAATTTGGTGGGTCTTGAGTTAAACGTTGTGTTTGCGAAGCTGGTTGATATCATCGAAATTTATTGTTTTTTTTTATTTCAAAGTTTCGCTTGATAAGGGTTTATTTTGTTAGCTGTTCTCTCTTCCGAGTTAACTTCAAACCTTATTGAGTTATTTACGTTTTTGTTTTGTATTTCAAATCATAACCCAAAATCAAATGTTTGATATAAGGTCCATTTAGTACATTATTTCATTGGTTTTGTATTATGACATTCTTATTCTGATTAAAAACACATCAATATATCATTAAAATTTCGAAAAAATACTCTGTATACAGTAACAACAATGTTTTATTATTATTATAATTATATAAATTAATTGTCAATAATCTATATACAATTCCTGGTCATCTTATGTATAATGCGTGATAATCTCCAAGGTATTAATAATACTTTGTGTGTTTCTGGACTTGCTGGACTGCGTCATCTTTTAATCAATATTTGAAAAATACCCCTCTCTTGTAATGGTCACAAATTAATCAAATTAGCAAATTCTAAACATAATTAACTTTTCTCCCACAAAAAATCTATTTTCGATGCAGCAAATATCAATGTTACTCAAATCTGCGAGTTTAGAATTGTGCTGACACTACCAATGCAGAGTCTGTCCTTTTATGTCCATTTTATTGCTTCGTAAAACTTTTATTTTCCTCGATATAATGTCGCAATGACCACTGCTAGGACGCACCGCTGCTGTTTAATAACAGATATGTGCTTTTATTTATCCTCCGAATTATGGTTATTGAAATACGATTTTATGACAGGAAATTAGATAAACAAAATCAATAGATTTATGTTATTACTAGACACTTTGATATTAACCAATGTTCCAGTAATTCAACTAAAATAAAATAATTAAATTAAATGTAATCCATAAACGAAGGTTATTTATTTATATTGCTTTGTAATTTTATTAGTGTCCAAAATTGTTGAAGGAATCTGATTTTTTTTGTCAATACCTGTTAAAGGTGCGCCATTTATTGGCAAACGGTCGCGTTTCCGACCATAGCGGAAGTGATGGACTCGCTAGATACTGGCTTTCAAACTATTTCAAAATTCGAATACAATATTTAACTTGCACGAAATAAAGATGTTGATGGTCCCCGAAAGTCAGCAAGTAATGTTCGCGTTCTGTTCCCAAACAAATACATTCCAAAATCAAAGCTTTGCCAATTTGTTTGTCAGGGGTGAAATTCGGATGACGCAACACCACCGGGCTTACTGAGGGGCGGCGTCCCGGGGGAGCTATCGTACACTCTGCGTTAGGTACACAAGTGCTCAGAAGTGAATCAATACAAACACCTTTAGTTTACAGTCAACAGCCAGCCAAAGGGGTCTTTGCTTTTGCAAACTCGTTAAATTGGGATTAATGACAAGGTAATCGAGAAAGCGGTTTCTGTAAACTTCTGTAAAACATCATGGATCTTCCGAAGCTCTGTCATGTCTGCACTTGTAATAACATTTGGTATTAAGTCATTTATGCAAGTCATAATAATGAAGTGTTTACGTACGCTCACCTTTGAAGTAGGGTTCCCTGCGCCGCGTATCATGGATATAGATAAATGAAACATCACAATCATTCAAAACCCGATAGGAAAAAAATTGTCTCTCAAATAAGTGTTTGCCCCAGATGGGAATTAAACATTATCAATTTCAGTAAGTAATTCAAATTCAAAATTTAATCATTTAAGTATTTTATAAATACACTTATTTTTTGTTTGTACTGCCGTTTCGAAAAGGCGCTTTAACATTGAGGAGAAGAAACGGCGAAAGAAATATAAATGTCAAGGATTGCACTGAAATGTAGTCCTATAAAGAAGCTGCTTTGAAAAAATATGTGTGCGAATATTATAGACACATGACGTTTGCCACATTTCTTCAAATGTGTACTCCAAAAGGATTTAAGGTCCACTGGACATCAACTAATTGCACACAAAATTTACATCGTGGTGTCTGCTCGAGTGAGAAGTATACTATATGAATTATGTATTATCGCTCAATGAAGCCTTATCGTTGGACCACGATTCTCACCTTCAAAAGTTACTCGTACAGAACTCTCGATGTTAAAGTACGTATTAGTAACCAAATCGAATATCAGATACATGCTCATTGGTATCGTTGGCTGAGATTGGGTGAACTTGTCCAAAGCACAGAAGTGGTCATCAAATTTTTGCCACTAAAACATACTCATTTAACTTTTAAATTAGTGATAGGTACCAGCTATTGGGCAACATGCGCTTCACTGTGCTTATTGCTTCATTATTATGGGATCTGGAATCTAGAAATAAGTATCAAAACCCTTTGATGGATTTGCAAAACACGTTCATACCAATTGTGCTGATTTTCACCGAGGTGTTAAAAATAAAAAAATTCATGCATGTTGCGTTAAACATTCTAGTCTGATATTGATGTACATGACGTCAGATTCCTTTCTGATAATAGTCCTAAAATTTTAAGGCCTTAAGGTATCTAATTATCTACATACGTAACAAAAGAAGCATTTTTCTTTACCGCAAATCGGGTTCTTACGATTCAAATCTCGAAAATTTGTTCCACATAACCTAATAAAATCAAGCAAACTCCGGGAAAAAAAAGATTATTTATCCCGGACAAACACCGATGTTCCATATTTCTATTATGCATGACGAGCGAGCGCTCGGAATATTATATTTTCTTTTCGTTACGTTGTTTAACCAGATAATATGTTTTATAGGTCTCTAAGATAGGTGTCTAATTGGACAGCGTTGCTGGCGTCATAATCAGACATCTTTGCGGGCTGATAGTTGGGTAATTCGAGCAGGGTAACGGGTTCCACAGGAATTTACTATTAACAATAATTACAAACGAAACTTGTAACGGTTCCCAGCAGAGAGGTACTTGTCTCTAGCACGGTTGAAACACGTATGAGGTTTGCCATAGCCCTAGCCCCTTAGCTAGGATCCGTAGTAGAACGAGTTGACGAGTATTGAGTTATGGCTCAACACGCGACGGTGCTGTCATCGCTAGGAGCACGTGCGGCGTCCGCTTAACACCCGTATTCATGACTGTCTCCGACTTATGTTAATTGTTAGTTTTGATATCTATGTCTATGGCCAAATTTTAAGTATTCATATTGGTTTAACGACATCACAGTGAAAATAATTTAATTTAATTTTCATTCATATGAAAATTAGTCCTATAGTACAAGTTCTACTTAGTGCGAATTGTTCGCTGTAGCACTTGCTTTCAACCTGTTAGCAGCTTAATGCATGGCACGACTTTCTACTCGTAATAGAGAAAGCGTCGGACACTGATAACCTTAATGCTGTATTACAAATTGGTAGAGCAGTCAGTGGCCACGTGCCGGATACTTGTAACGCCTCAAGCCTCCGTTATGGGATAGAAACAACTTTGCTTTTGCAAATTCCTTAAGTAGGGATTAATGACAAGATAATGGAGAAATCGGTTTTGGTGCGATATTGTCATCGTGTCATCCATGACGTTGGTAGTAAACCATAACTTTAACATGCCCTGCAAACCACTTTAGTGCAAAAGAATTATGTGACTATGAGCTTTTCTTGTAGAGCACATAAGCCATGCATTATTAATAACACTTTGGCGCTGTAATCACCAATGACGTATCGATGTTCTTAAGGATTGATTGAATAGATGAATAGTGTTTCTCTGTTAACCGATAATGTTATTACCACATTATTTCTGAGCTTGATAAAGTTCAAATTCCGGAGGATATGTAATAACTCAACGCTTGTCTATTTTTTATCGGGATGGCCTCATAGCTTGACGAGTTTGGTTGATCGCAAGTATTATACTTAGTTTATTAACTTTAGTTCGATCGGAAGTTGGAATGATGATCGTTGGTAGCAAAATTCCATAAGTAGTTCTGTTATAGTACTTGTTAAAGTATGCTGCAGTTCTGAAGCGATTTAGTTTAGCCAATAAGGTTTGCTTCTAAACCTTGCATCAATCCGCAGCAGGGTAGCTTCGTGGAGTACGACTCAAGCCTCCTCATACGAAGTGAGAATTTGTCCTGCAGTACTTCGTTCATGGCGTGAAACCATTTTATCTTGATACTTATATATCACGGGTTACTTATTAGTTGATCTAAGAACTTTATAGTTTTCTCATACTACCCATGCTTCTGATGCTTTGTTATGCTTAACGAACGACATCATTGTTGAATCATTGATTTTACAGGTACAGTGCGATGAGCATTGACAAAGCTAGCAGTTGCTGAATAATGTAGAGACTGTGCGTTTCTGATCTAATTGCATTTCTAGCGCGGTTCCAGAGACTGTTATTTTTACTAGTTTTTGGGCGATAAGACAGCAGTAACACGGCCTTGAAATATGCTTGTAGGTACATTTGTATGAAGTTTTTTGTACTTTTGTTACGTTAAAAGGATTTTGTCTTTATTAATTTATGTAAAAATATCGATTTTAACTTAGTTGTAAATAAGTACGTACGTAATTACTGGAATATTTATTCTCGGTCTAAGTTGCTTTAAATGTCTGGTTTGTATACGCCAAACAACTTGCTACACAGGGAACTAATTTTGAACTTTACAATCAAAGTGTAGTTTCTTTAAGTCAAGTGACTTGTAATATACATTATTCCATAATATTCTTGTCCCATATTCTTTTCCATTCCTTATTATCCGTCTTCATTAGAAATCAAACTTGGGACCCACATTATATATTATACATAATATAGGGGGTACGTAGAAATAATTGTATCCTGTTACTTTCACATTACCAATAAATAGTCTATCTGACAATCATCGTTTCGTTACAGGTAAAATCACATCAACTATGTTGTGGGATCGTCAAAATTAAGGCGGTAGACATAAAATAATTGTGATTAAAAAAATAAAGTTACGCGGAAAATAAATATCCAGAATCAAATTGTTGCACGATCGCAACGGCGCAAATTTTCGGGTCTCGAGATAATACCTCTGTAGTACCCTTCATAACAATTTGCGCCGTTTTGTATAATCAAGTTGCGGAAAACTGCTTTAATGACAACTTGTTTTTTTTATAATACTTGCAAAGTAAATAGACCATTATTTTGAATTCTGTTGTTGGGAAAATTGTTGCAATAACATAACTTTGAAACAGTCTTCGCCAATAAAGAATATATTTAATATTTTATGTCGGAATGTAATTATATATTTTAAAAATAAGACATATTGAATTTTTATATTAGTCTTTAATATCGGCGATTTTTTTTATATAATCCAATATTACTTGACGTCAGTTCATTAACTTCCATTAGTACCTTATGTAAAAGTTCCCAGAAATAATAAGTCATAAGCGGCTAATTTAATTATTTATTTTACTTCCTTCAATATTTTATACGATACTCCTTATCTTCTCAACTGATTATTCCCTTCGCGCCTTATCGTGCCTGTCGACCGCTTGCGACCGGCTCTTCACGCCGACTGCCGTCCCACAGAGTGTTGAGATCCCTTCTCCCTTCAGTCGTGTCATTTGTGCAAGCAAATGAACTACCTACATTATTACTAAAAATAAATTCTACCGCCATACTTGTAATTAGTGTAAGAATATTGTTACTTTATTTTTAGATTAACTTCACTAAAATTACTGAAACCTTACACTTAGTAGTAATTGATGCCATTAGCGTAAGGGGAAGTAAAAATTAAAAAAATAAGTTATATCTTGTAAAACCTTACGTTAACTTCGAAAGATGTATTTAATTAGTTTTATTTATTTATTGATTAGATTATCGTTTTGACATATACGTATAAAATAAATATTACGATGTAAAACACACCATTATGGAGTTAACTTATTTGATATTGATCTATTTGGGAGGTAAAGACATATTGGCATCCTAATATACGTTTTGTTATTATAAGTGCATATTTGTTTCTAGGAGTATATGTATATATTGTCATATACTGTGCTCGCGGATTATTTCAAAGTGTATGTGTAAAATGTGTAAAAAATTAACACTCGCTAATTAATTTTTAAAGCGCCTCTAAATTAATATCTTGAAAAAGTAAACCTAACCTAATATGTTGATGATCCTAAGACGAAGCGTCTTAAAAGAGTTTAATCATAATAATATAGATTACGAGCATTGACTATTAAAACAAAGAAACTCCCACTCAGGATCCAATCTCAGATAGTCGCTTCGTGGTCACAAACTTCGTCTGGCCCTTCATCCATAGTCAATGAAACGGCATTTACAATTCAACTGGACCTTTTAGCCGATGAAAGACAAGCTATTCTCGGCTTTAAGCCTTCCGCATTATAGTACAATCAGAATAATGATCCTATAACGAGTTGAGATAATAACGAAGTTTAAACTGGTGGTTTAGAATATGTACATGTTGCAATGAATGGTGATTTACTGTGATACCTCCCTCCCGAAGAAACTGGTTTTGATTAAAGATTCATTGCAAAGTAAATGTAACAAAAGTAGAACTAGTATTAAGTGAATAAGTAGGACTCATTTCGTATTCATGCAAGTCAGCTTTGAAACGCCCTTTAAAAGATATGGACAAAACAATCCTTCAAAACGAAATTCGTTGATAACTTTCTCAAACAATGAAAATTAACTTTACGTAGTAGCAGTACAACACACTTATCTAAACCGTTGAATTTTTTTTGTATTTCGACTATACCTTTTGCACACTTTACTCTGTTGTTATTGTTACATATATTTTGTTCTATATAAATATAAATGTACATTTTTATGTAAATACATTATACATATACAACTTCCACACCATACCGACTTTGTTGTTTTCTGTTCTTCTAAAGGTCGGCTGGCACAGAAAGCTTCTAACATTGAGCTCGCCTTTTGTATCACTTCATTGGGTATAATAAAGTTTAAATAAAAAAAAAATGAAATTGCTTTTAGGCATATATATGGATATGGATGTACGTGATGAATTTACACATATATATGGATCATTTGTTGCTAGAAACGCGTCGAATGTGCGTTTTAATTTTTGTTTGATTAAGCAAGAAAATAAAAAACAACGAACAAATAATATTAAATAAAATTTATATAGAGAAAAGTCTGATGATTTATTAATATTGTTCTTGAATCACGTTTTGTCAGGAACATTGAGGCAAGTATTTTACGATCAAGTTTGAAATGAAATCGAAATACGAGTCGTCTTGATCACAGTTTAAAGACAACTCGCTACTCGTCAGAATCGAGTAAATCGATGGAATCGAGAATCAAAAGTAAAGCAAACCCGAAATATGTTTCAATTCTGAAACGGGTTAAGTATAGTTTAGCACTTCATTATCGAATTCACACTGGCAGCGATGTTGGTACCAAAAAGTTTTATTACTGGGGAGCTAATGTGAAACAATCCTTTGTCGCCATCTCGTGAATGAAAAAGATAAGGCAAAAATAGGCGTTCCACTTTCTTTATGCCACACGATTCGGATAGTTGGAAAGGGTTGCTTCAAAAATAAAGAAGCTACGCTGTGATTCAGAATTTGTCTCCTTTGCACTGTATCACTTTTGTTTTTCAGAACAAACCACGGATTGAAAAAATACGAATACGAGTTTTAATAATCGAGTTTTAGATGTATGAGAATTGTTTTAGTGAACATATATCACGTTTCATTATACAGATTTTTTTTTAATTGAGTGTAATTTTTGAACTTAAAATTTGATTCAAGATCATTTAGGTACATTTTATGATTCCTGTTTCGGTTATACCATAAATTGTGTGACCAAAGTCCAACTCAGTTCGAGTGTAATTATACTACAAATAAAAAATAAATTTGTTTACGAATGCCTTCGGGCGAATAAATTTACGAGTCCAACATAATTGGTAGAGGGAAGCGAAATATTCCAGGTAGTATATTATGGTTATTTATAGCATCCAAATCTTCCAGGTGGGCGACACTCGTCGGCACGACTGTTTAATTGGTCCCGCTAATTGCTTACTGAGAGCAAATTCTAGACGGTATAATGGTCGGTAACGGTTAAATACTTGCATTTATGTTTTGTTTCATTGTCGTAGTATATACCTTTTCATTTGGTTTCCATTGTTCCCTACCATTTTTACCTTTTAAATCTAGGTGCTTAATTGGTTTTCTTAATTGCATAAACACTAGAGCGGTACCGCGGCTGCCTTTTAATTTCGCGGATTTTAAGAACCCGGTTCTTAATTTTTCCAGCGAGACTTGTCTGGGAGGTTTCGTGATAGGTTTTGTTTTATTGATTTGTAATTATCGTAAATTTAAATTCATCGTATTTGGTAGAAGTATCTACAACTCAAAAGCATAAAATAACTATACGCTCATACATTCACACCAGCTACACCAGAATTGTATGAGTCATGGCTGCCGTAGGATGCCTTAAATGTCATCAATGGATCGGAGTGCAAATATTTCATTGATGTCCTTAATATCTGGAATGATTGGGAATCGACCTCGGGACCGGGACTTGGTTTATTCAGTCTTCGTTTCTAACGTATTGTGTTCATCTGTTCATCAATAGATTTTTCCCTGATGAATGCAAGGACCTTGTCTTTAAATAGAATTTTTACGAATAACAAAAACGCATTGTCTGGAAGCATGTTATAAGAATGATAGAGACATATTTCTGTAACCAAAAAACCTAATATAATATTGTATAATACGAATAATTAATTTTTCATATCAATAATTGGTAATGTAAGTCGCCACTAACCAAAAACATCGGCAATACTGATGGCCTAACCAGTGAGAAGAAAAAACCAGTCAGAAAAAAGCAGAAAGTGCCAGCCAAGTAAGAAACAATGAACCCATTTCTTTAATAAACATGGTAGAAATAGGAAGCTGATTTTAGGTATATCAAATGTAATAACATACCATGTTTGCTAAATGTCAATATAATCTCTCTGTATAATCAAATTTCAATCTCTGCAGACGGTAGGTAGGTCGCTGTGAGTTCTGCAATTTAATTGCTTTTGCTAATTGGTAGCGGGAATTCGAAGCGCGTACTGCTGTATAGAGTCTGTGAATCTTAAGCGACCTTTAGGGTCAATGTACACAGCGTGGGGAAATTAAAAGCAACAGTTTCTAGGTTCGGGAAGATACGATACAGACAAAATTACATTTAATTAAATATATGATAATCGTAATGATTTGAAGTTGTTATGGATTAACAAATGGAAGATATTGTATTCCTCGGGTTTTTCAAATTTATATTTGTACGAAATCTTGTTTTGGTGTCTGTAGCCTTAAGTGGTCAATTAGCATCGGCTACCTATGTTACCTAGTTCAGTTATACAGAGCGAATTTTTGAATATTAATAAAGGTTAATCCGGTGTTTTAAGAATAATAGTGAGTGCTACGACGTAATAATATCACGAAAATATATGAACAAAATAATAAAAATAAATGGAATACTCTAACAAAGCACTAATACAAGCAACAGAAAAAATATCTTAAACAAATCAACAATTTAGTCATTTAAATATTAAAAATAAAAATAAAATGGAGTTTAACATAAATAAAATGGTCATACCGCATCATTGATTGTACATGAACCTATAAAAATATCTTTGAGAATGAAATTATGTTCAAAATAAACTGTCCTCATATCTAATTCGTGAAGGTATTAGATACCTAATATCAAAGTTTTTGTTAATAACTTTATTTAACCTAATATTAAAAACATGTTGTATATAATCACCACAGACAGTCTATTGGAAAACATAAATTGGCAGTCACTTTGTATGAAAAATAATCCTTGAGCAGCGCATGATATTTATTTATTTATTTATAGTCACCAATTATCTGTATATTATCTGTATTGAGTACAATTTAATTATTAAATTTCATGGTGAAACCCAAAGAGACACTAATAAGCAAAATTAATCTTACAAGAAGTAACAGATCACGGTGTCATCTGGATCTGCTATTGACAGCATCTGGTGATGATCACTTGAAACTGCCAAAAAACATACAAAAATAACGTTTAACAGTAAAAAAACACATAGCAATGAATTTAGCATAAAATAAATGTTAGCAACATCAACTTCTGAACTAGAATAACTTGGCTGAATCTATTTTTACGCCATAGCACAAAATAAATTTTTATTCGCCTGCTAAGTGCACGCTGATTGGATAACACCACATCAAGTTTAATAACGATTGAATCGCGTATCGCAACTTGAAGCGTCTGTCGCGATCTATCGTATTTTGCTAATTGAAGTGTATTTTCAATAGTGGGAAGTAAAAAACGAGTTACTGGCGTCTTTACTCGCTCTATCTCTGAGAGATAAAGTCCACAGAAACGCTTTTGACCCCTCAATAGAAGTAGAAGGTGAATAGAACCTTTTGTAAACATCTTGCAATTCGATTGAAATTTTATTTCCCGCTTATTAGAAATTTTCATGCAGTAATTACTGAAGAAACTATCACTTTTGAAGGACAAATATACAGCCAAGGTGGGCCTGTTGGTTAATATTAAAAAATATAGAAATATTTTTCAAACTTTGCAGGCAGTAGTATACTAAATTCGGCATTATTTGCTGTTTCTTTGTGGAACAATGGTGCCAGATTCCTCTTGATGAAAGTTACACAGGTAAAGTATGCAAATTGCATACAGTTGCATGTATTTACGATATTATGCGGTATTTAGCGCCTCTTACAATTGTTTTTATCGTTACCGAGTGAGGGGTTAAATCCCTCGCTGAATAGAGAATTTGAATACTTTATCTGATTGTATGTAGTAGTTTTATGAATTCCCTTGAAACAACTGTTATTGCTCTATTCAAGATTTCTGAGTTTAGAGAAAACTAAAATATTAAAATTTAATGTATGATCTTAATCCAATTTGAAGGAATATAAAGGGACCACCACACAAGGGACCAGGGAAATTCACCTTTGACACCAAGCCAATCTCCTCTGCCTCGTGTCTACTCGCCTTATACTCATTATACTCAAGCATTGACTTACAATATCTGAAATCACCAAGACCAATGGAAAATTCACTGTCTTTCTGTGTATCGTTAACTTTGAACTCGTACAAGTCTAATCTTAATTACGTTGATAAGGTAGTACAGATATCCATGGATTGCAATTGCCATTGATCATCCGATATTCTGCGAGATCTTTTACCTTTTTCATATAAAAAAACCATTGAAACAAATAACCATACACATACGTCATACCAACCATACGCCTTTCAACTATATCTCTTAGAAACTAAAGTTGCGCGCGCTATCTCGGATAAAAAACAGGGAACTAAATAAATATGTTGTGAACAAACACGGTCGGCACGAGATCACAGGCGCCGTAGTAGCATATCGCACGCTTTGTCGTGAGCGACGTTGGAACTGGAACTTTGTTCGTACCCTGTCTCTAGAGATACCTACTTCCTTCGAATCTTACAAGACCCAACACTGTCAGGGCTGCCTATTTCTAAAATACTGAAATTTAAACTGAACATCAATTTTAAAATCAGTTGTTTAGTAAATCATTTGCTAATGTTGTTTGTATGTTGTTTATACATTTTACAGAAAAATGTAAGTGTTCAAAATTAATTCGATGCATAGAAAAATATCAAAGTAATTTTTAGCTTCTCGTTCGTTTTTAGTTTCGTGCAGATAAATAAACGTGTTTCTAAATTAAACACTCTTAAGAATTATACAAGCATATGTATATTTGGAAAAAAATTGCATATTTTTTTTCTGAATCTTCGTTTTCTGTGGGAATTTTTTGTGAGAGTTAGTAACACACATTTTTATAACATTAATAATATCCAATATTTTTCTAATAAGCTGCATATGAGATACATTCATATAGGTATGAAATTCAAAAAATTACACGTCAAACATATAAGGTGTAACTCTTGACAGCCCTACGTGACATAAAAACTTCGTTTGTTATATGCACTTACTGTGTGCGTTCATTCTCTACGGAAATTGTATGATGCTGGCATCTAACTTTGGCAACTTATTAAAGGAGACATTCGGTAGCGCGTGCATTGTGAAATTTGTTTGCAACTAGGAAATAAGGCACTTGCACAGAGGATATTAACAATTTTGTTTTATAGTTTACGTTTTGTTGCGAAGATCTGATACAGTAAAGCCAAAAAGATTGGTTGGGTTACACTATTCGTAATAGCAGTGTAATAAAAGTAATACTTTTTAGTAGTTTAAAGATCGCTATAAACTATTAAAAATGATTGATTTATAAATTGGGTTTAGAAAGATGAAATATTTGAAGTTGGATTATTTTATATAGCACTGAGAAATTTAATGATTCGTGAGACGTTACCGATATTAAATTATATCGATTTATTTAACTATTTATGCATAGATAGAATAAAACAAAAGTTGAAAAGGAAAATAGAATACAAGCGAACTCGAAACGGAATTTCTTTCAGATTCGATTATTGGTTGGTATTAAATTAAGCATTGCTTGAACCAATACTAATTGCACTAGTATAAGAAAACTCTATAAACTTTGCATTTGTCACAGCGATGGTCTATGATTGGTTAAGGTGTCCTTACTAAAAAGATTCCACGTACTTTTCTGTGTCAAGTTTTACAAAATACCGTCGGTAATTCAGTACCATTTAATCCGGTTTGATTACTCGTGTGAAAACTCTGAGAACAATTTCAATGTAACAAATCCTTTTTAACCACCACCAACGTCCTTATTTACCTTCCCAGGACTGACCCTAATTCTATGTGATGTTAGGATGAAATTATTTAAAGTAGCTTTAATTTGATAATATAGAAAAGTGTGATGTGTGTGAGTAATTTGATTGTGGCGTGTGTATAATTGAACTGAATTAAAATTTGCATGTACTGTTTTTGATACGTTATGTGCTCGTAGTCTTGTTGTGTTTCTTACGGGTAATGCACTTTCTTAACGACTTAAATTCATATTCGCACGGTATATTTGGTTTTTCGCGACAACAGAACATAGCTATCATATGTTACGATTACGATTATGACAATCAGACCGATCTTGGACGTATATTTTTCCTTTAAAAGTTCTTTCTTAAGTTTATTTTCCTTTAGTTTCTTCAGTTATTAATGCATGGACATTTTTAATGAGCGGGAAACAAAATTTCAATCGAAATGCAAGATGTTTGAAAAGATTCTATTCTTCTTTCTGTTGAGCTTGTGATTTCTATTAAGGGCGCAAAAGCGTCTGTTTGGCCTTTATCTCTTACAGATAGAGCGAGCAAAGATCTTGAGATTGGGCTTTTAATATTTATGAATACTGAATCTTGAAATATTTACGGTTGCCGTCAGGTGATAGGAGTGACAAGCAATTCTGTTGCGCCCCACTGTGATGAGGTGGGAACCCTGGAGTAGTATTCCTCGAATTCAATATACCCGTTCAAAAGGGGTGGGATGCGTAAATGCTCAGCGAAGAACAAAGTTGTTCATGTTTTTAGACAATGTCGTATGCAAAATAAATATTCAATATTAATATCACTGAAAGAATTACGCACATCATTTCTGTTATTCTACTACGTTACGTAAAGATGCTTTGTCATGGAGGAAAAGAGACAGCGAAAGGAACTCCTTAGCACATTTTAACATAATAGTGTAATATGTAACGTTGATTTCGTTCGTTAATGCCGTTGGCAGAATATTTAATATATACTTAATACATAAAAGTCTTGCCTTATCTGATATCTAAGAATAATATTGCTACAATACCATTTTCCACAAGCCACAAACAGTGTACTTTGTACGTCAGAAACGCGTCATATTTCACAATATCTTTATGCGATAAGAGAAGCCATAATCGGGGGTTATTTTGCGAAGGGTACGAGTCCCACACAAGTGGGTTTGGTCTGGCCAATGGGATTGCGTTGTGTTTTGGTAGCATTTTCTCACGCGTGACGCGAATGTCTAAATGATGGTTCATATAAAAATAGGTTATGGAGATTCTTCCTCGTTCTCGATTCTTTTTTAATATAAACTCGTCAGATGAACGTCATATTCTTCGTTTTATTTGAATGAGACGAAAAGATGGAGTATGGTTCTAATAAAAATGTCGTCGACACTTTCACGATTAAGAGGGTAGGGTAAATTGTCAGCTTCGATTATTATCGTAAGGTAAGTTATTATTATTATGTTTGTTAGAGGCCATCGGATAGCTAAAGGACTTTCAAACTTTGGTTGGTCAGTAGTCCTTCTACTAATCCGCATTTGAACAAAGCTGTGGGGTATGCTCCTGGCATGTTTTTTTCTATACACGAGCTTGTTTTTTGCTTTACCCATAAATTGGAGTAATGATACCAGAAAAATAATTTTTAAACACTACCGCCGAGGAAAAAGATATTGGATAATTGCCTAATATTTCTATTCAAACACAACTATAAAAGTTTATTGAGTATTAAAACAAACAAAGGTCATGCGTTTATAGTAAACAATGAAACTTTTATAAACCCTTGTATGTATGACACATGAAACGTTCATTACTTTTTCATTATTTATTACGTCTAGAGATCAATCGATTTACATCTTTACAAACAGAAATAACTGTATAAGTTTCAATCGTGCTTCTTATAAATCAGGAGTAGTTCGATCATGTGTTGATCATACACTATGAAATTCGAATTGAAAGTGGCCATTTTCAAAGGTCGCGACCGTTTAATGTGTGCCGTCGTGACCTCTGCTGTTCGAGATGACTCTGGGGTATTGCCGCTTTTAGAGGCCTGTGATTTGCAGAAGTTTGTGGCCGCTAATCGCCTTTTTGTAATCAACGATCTTTTAGTTCTAAGCCTTCCCAGTAATTTGTTGTTGGAAGCTTCTGGTAATTATTTTAGGTTAACTTTATTGAATTAATTGGTTGTAGCGGGATACTGCGAGATAAGTAGTGCTCGATCAATAAAATTAATTTAAGCCATATCCAACCATCAACCCATCCATCGGCCTTTTATCACGTCGTTCCAAAAACTAAGTGTTAAATGATTTTAGCTGCTGTATTAACTTACATTATTTGCTTTGAATGACATAGAGGGCAGCACTGGTAGGTCAATATATAAGAAAATCGGAGGTAAAGCATTAATTCTGGTAGTTATAAATTGTACGTCGTACCTACTGCATATAAAATATTTTGATACTCTGCTAAAGTGTACTTAAGAGCCCATAATGATCTCAAACAAGTGAGTAATAATGCGATAAGAACTTAATTTTGGTAGACAATGAGGTTGAAAATAACATGATCATACAGTGAATATTTTGAAGTGCTCATTGTTTGACGCCTTGTATCAAAGTGATCGACTGGGGTAAGTCGGTAGTTGATTGGAAGACCAACTAACAAGAATTTCATGAACGCCTTCATATGTTATCATATGATTTTTAATATTATCGCGGACATTATCTTCGCGTACAATTTAACAGCAACGGATATTCATGATTTTTTTACCGATATTTCAACCCAATTACATGGGATTATGTTGACGGCGAGATTGCGAGTCGAAATGTCGGATGTCAACATGACAAGCACCGTGGTGGACTTTGCTTTGCCTCAATTACGTAACGAAACCCGTGCCACCGTTGTAGGTATCCTGTGATAAGAATGGGAACTATTAGCTAAATAGACGGTAGAGAAACGAGAGGAGCAGAAAGACTGAAATTTACGGTTACGATAATTATTATAGGTGTCTATAAAAATCAACTTATATAATTTAATGTATATAAATTAATGGGAATTTAATCCGGGATACGTCGCACGGCAGAAAGGGTGATGATCAAATAAGGTACGGGGTCATCAAGATAAAATTACTTATATTCCCACAATCCGTGAGAATATAAGAGTCTCAAATAATACTACTTCTGAAATTTTACAATTATTCAGAAGTCAAGAGCTAAGTCAACCAAAAACGCTTTTACGACTAATCGTAAATCTTCCGGAAATTTATTTCAAGAAAGCTTTTTATAAACTTTCCGAATAAGTCTAGAATACCATTTGCTACTGGGGATAATGTTGGAATTGCGAGAAAAACGTAGAATTTTTAATCCATTCCAACCTTGGTACGTAGGTTTAAAAATACGACAGAATGTAATAAAGGCTAATTAAAAAGAGCTTTTGTGTTTTTTCACATTAAATGGTTTTAAACATTGGTTGTGTCGTTATGGCGCTGGAATTTTGGTATTTTTAGTCAAGAAACGTACTATGAAAGTTATCGATTGAATTCTAGCCTAGAATGCCGATTCATAAAGCGCTAACAAATGGAAATAATTTACGTTTGCAACTCCAAAAATTTACGGCCGGGCCGAGTCAACCACTGTTGGAGACCGGTTGATGCTTGCGAGATGAGTGAAACTGCTGAAGACTTAGATTGATACGACTTATAATAAACATTCAACGTACACGGTATTGAAGTTTATGTTTAAGTAACTATAGCTATAGATATACGCTTGAGTTACTCGTGGCACTTGCTGACTAACAAATTAGGTAATTACGGCTGGATCTTTCGGAGGTTGCTGGGCTCGGTATCTAGTTTAATTCCGACCCGTAAGGTTATTTACTGTCTAAAATTAATCGTGAAATATTTGAAACGTGTTTAGGTTTAATTTCCTGAGAACAATCGATTTCATAATTCTTTATTGGCTAACGAGGTGTCGGTGTATATCAGTTTGTTTCTTGGATATTAGCGTAAAATATATCGTATTTTTTAATATAATTTTTTTTACGTTAATTAAAAACGTTTTTTAATTAGTCTGACTATAAATAGCGTTACAACTTAAAAACTTCCAATTTTCAATTTTTTTCTGAATGTAAATATATATAAATACATAGTTACAAAATGTAACAGAATTTATGGGAAGACTATATAGTGTAATAAGCAAATCATGTCTCATTAGCGACTTTTATTTTTGCTTTTTACAAATTAAAGCTCGACTGCAATCTCATCTGGATGGAAAGTAAAGATGTCTTGGATGGTAAAGCTTAATTAGAAAAAGTGTATTAATTCTTGTCTCGAAGACATTCACATTATGTTATATATTAATCAGATGGAGACACTTGGTCGAATTATGGCGTAATTCAAGCTTGGAAATGAAGAGGCGTATTGAGGATGTAATAAAATAATATATAATTGATTCCATCGTTAAGTAATAGGAAATGTTTGGAATCGATACTTGGAACTTGACATGAGTTTGTATAGTATAATTTTTTTCTCTGTGCAGTTTGCGTCATAAAACGTCGGAGCGGTGAAGCGAGTATTTTGCTCGCTCTCTCCCACTCACGGGCCTTACGGGCGGGCATAGTGATGCGCATTATTGTTGTCGATAAGCGTTGTCGATAGTGTAATTAGTTTTGTCATTATGTGTGATTGTGATAAAAATGAAAGAGCAATAGATAAAACAACGTATTTATTAAAACAAAAATAATAATTATTTAAAATAAATTATATTAAAAATAAATAGAAATACTTATATCTAAGTTTAAATTGAAAAGCAAAAAAGATAATAATGATAATAACTTATATCTTAAATTAAATGTAAAAGTATTAACATTAAAATTCTACATCAGAGTCATCGTCATCCACATGAATTACGAATTCTTCTGCCAGATAAGATTTCTTCAAGTCGTCATCTTGGAGTTTTTCTGCATGCTTCACACAATCTTCCCAGTTCTTTCCCGAATATATGTATTTCGAGATATGTACTAAATTAGCATTGCATTAATTTGCAGGTATTAGGTGGGGGTAATGATGAAAAACAAATTACATAACAATTGACAAACAATGATCATAACATAACAATATCGTAGCATCTTTGTATACCGCACCGCCGCCGTGCACCTGCCTTCGATGACTCATTTGTTTTTATCGATAATGGCGTTGCGCCGGCGCAACATGCTCACCGCCAAGCCGGCTTATCTATTATGACCCAAACTTCACGGAGAAAAGAATTATACTATAGTAATGTATTTACATACTACTCTTATTATTCGTTACTAAAATTCTGTAGATAATCATTCTGGCAGCTGTATCTAAGTTATTTGTAAACTAGTTGCTCTCACTCGCTTCGCTCTGGAGAACCGCGGGATCAAATTCATATTGTTGTGATGAAAAGTGTCCTATGCTATAATCATAGTACAAGCTCCAAATATGTAAACATGACGTCTAAATCTGTTTAGTGATGTTAGCTTTAAACGTTAACTGACTAAGATAAATAAGAAAAAAATGTTTTTATCTTTACATCGATAACAAAGTGTTTTTACATTAGAATTTCCTAAAATAGTCCATTTATTATTAGTTTAATTGTAATCGTTTTTAAAGAGGGTCTTAAAATTATATATACCAAACCAAGAACAGTATATAGTTATCTGTTCTTATGATATTTATCTATTATTATAGAATATACTCGTAGTATTTATCTATTGATTATATGTAGCTAGTATTTATTAGTGTTTATATATCTGCACACACTAAGTCTTGCTTTTAGAAGAGATTTCTAAATGCAAAAATCTTGCACTTAGTTAGCCTATGAACAAATTCCCTTTATTTTTCTGTGTGATTGAAAATATTAGAATGTGATATTTTTTCATGTCAGCTTTCAGCAGTTATGGGTAATTATAAAGTGTTTATTTACAATCTGCAGAATATTGACAAAAATAGAAAAGAATTAAATCGATAAAGATAAAGCCGTAGCGTGTAGAATTTAATCCATACGACAACGTTCAATTTGTTCAGTCAAAAGCGGTACAGTTCACTGGCTGGATACGCGTTCACGGGGAACATAACGCGTCCAGCCGCGCGTGGTCCCGGCACGCTACCATAAATATTCGATTGCATGTCATGAACTACTATCGAATTTTGCATTATCGGATCGGATCGATTATCGGAGTTAACTTGTAAAACTCTTTTGATATATTATTCATGAAGTAAACAATGTGCACAGTCGATTTTGAAATGAATCATTGTAATTAATTTCTCATTGGTGCATATTTTTTTTTTATTTCCGTTTCGAAATAATTAAAATCGCGGACAACAACAAGTGCAAAATAGTCCTCAGCGTATCTTATAAAACGTACTTTATTACAGAATTATTTTATTCCAAGTGTCATAATTTTCTATAATTATAATATAATTCCCTATAAATTGTGCTTTCATTTATTTGTTAAACATTTCCAATAGCAAATTAAGAATCTTGATTACACCCGTAATTTGGTACAGAGCAATAACATAGAGAGTTATTTAAGAGAAAAACACATACTATTAATATGTACCACAGCTTAGCAGAATTTGTGATAAAATAATACTACGTCAAAATAAACATAGTATGTGTAATGAATTCTTACAAAGCGCTTACATTCCGTGCTCTGTTTCAAACGCTTTTAAAGTTATGGGAGACGAGTCTCATCCCGAACTACCCTCAAGATCGACCTATTTAAACAATTTTATTGGGCGACTGTTTGGCAATCTTTACATATAAGTTGAATGTAGTATCAATAACTGGGAACACGAACTTTACATTACGCTCAAATAGCAATCGCATTCGAAACAATTGCTACTCGTTTTATCGGGCGTTTTATCAATTTTTCATGTTTACTTCATACCTTTTATTCTTCTTCGCAAATCAATTTATTTATTGGTAAAACTGTGAAAATAAGTGCGGCAAATTTATGACATTATCATGGCAATATGGACGATCAGAAACTTTGTTGTATGAAGCTTGACCTACCTTAGATTAGAATATCTCAGTTCACTACAATGAACATTTATATACCCATTACATATATAGTCATTAAAATACAATAACAAACTTCATAAACAGTAATTATACATTGCTTGTGTGCATATCGTCGGTAGAAAGTCCACATAGAAGACACTTAAAAGTAGCACACGGGAATCTATTGTTCGTGCTGCAACGCTATAAAATTCTCGGAAATCAGGGGGGGAACGAGTTGCGTGACTCGTGAGGGGTTTACCGTTGAAAGGGTGCGTACAGTTCAGGGGCAGTATCGACTAGCCACTCCTAGAATCAGATAGAACCAGTTCAGTACTGTGGTCTATAACAATTAAGTTTATCACACGTTGTTGAACATAACTAAGCTGTAGATTTGTATGGATCAAAATTTAAATTGACAAAGATTTTGAATTTTTGTCGGCAAGGTAGAACAACTTAGTCAAAAAAAATACCATTAAGAAATGATTTCTTGATTATGATTGGTTTTATCTTCACCGTTCTAAGCAAAACCATTTGATTAAGTCCAATATAATTTACAACAATCTTAAGAAATATATGCAGATGTGTAGTGACTTGTAGTGACCTTGGTTGCTGAAGAAAATACCCCGAGCTTAATTCCCACCGGGAAACATTTATTTAATGTTTGTTTTCAAGTCTTGGTAGTTAATTACATCTTTATTGTCTCCGATCATTCTACGTACAAAATTCCCTTTAATAGAGAGATTTATAAGTATGAAACTTTGTTAAGAGGCATGTAAACAAAGTTTTGGCTGCTTTAAGATGTTTCCAAATTATGTAACGAAGAAAATCTATCTCTAAAGCAATAAAATGTTGCCAACAGGACATTATTTAGCGCCTAATGAAAATAAATACGAAATGTTAAAATGAAGTGACTTCAGTTACAAGATTTTTTTTTAATCTTTTTTAACAGTATCTTATATTTAATAAATAATAATGAATAAACGTTTACACACTCACACCCCCGCACTGGATGCCCTGTGGATTTCCTACGGATTCTCACTGCACCACAAATATCCTAGACCTGAGGACATTCGTTTATCTGTCATGCTCGGCCAGTGTGGACCTGGAACTACTCGCTCGGTAAGCAGGGTCATTATCAACCGGGCTACAGGGTCTGGAGTTTGATTTTATACATACCAAACATAGACATTATATGGATTGTGTAAATCTTTCTTTATTAAGTAAACATAAATTCAAATATAATATTAAACATATTTACCTACATTATATCGTAATATCGTTATGTTCGCGAACTGAAAGGATGTTCCACATTATAATACTCGTATTACTCTTCAAGTTACGCTAACTTTCTAATTAGAAGCACTCCTTTGAGTCGGGTCTGTTTCTATGTCATGTCGACATCCACTCGTGTTGTATATTATATATCGTTTAGATATAGTAGCAAGGAAAAGTACTCAGAGCTTCTTTGCTAGCTAACTTATACGTTGTAATCAACATGTTTCTGGATTTTTTGTATATAAAATTATTCTGCAATGTCTAGGAGTTAACGCTAATATATATTAGTAAGATATAATAGATATATAATTACATACACATATGTATGTTGTAGAAATATAATAATTTTTACGTTCACAAACATTGACCGCATCAGCTGCGGTTGTGATTACTTTTTATCAAACTTTCTATTTAATTTTTCCTGTTTATCACGGACACATAAATCTTCCTGTTTTAATTGAATTACTCTTTTAATTAATAACCGTAACCCGCAAAAAGTCTGCCCAATTTCTAAAAGATCCTAAGAGAAAATCAAGTATTTCTTCTTCTTTCTTGTTACTTAGGTAAACGATCAGACGAGTTATTTGATAGTATTTTATAGGCATTGTAAACACCAGAGATACTGACGACGCATTGCCGGAAAAAAATGAATATATATGAATGTTGATGAAGAAAAAAATAAAGAAATTATGTAATTGGTCTCATTGTACTGTACCTAACGCAACACTATTTGTTTTTGTTACAGGTAAGGCCCACAATTGTAACATACACCTTTTTTGGACGTTCATTTGTAACGGTACAAGGTAACTGTTGAAGTTGTATACGATTACCAATTAAGAGTACCAATTTAAGGTTTTTAATCAATAGTCTCGTCATGGATCGTCTTACGGTGGTCTTGGGGACCAATTTAAACAACTTGGGTGTTTCTATAATAGTTGGTGTTTCCATAATATAAAACCTTCTATTATTAGTCGGGTAAATGTCACAATGTTGTATTAATTGACAATTAGTTATTTTCAGTGATTGCTTCTTGCAGTAAGCTTATTTATTGGCTCATGATTACTTGGATACATTGTGTCTCATTAAGCTTCTTCATAAAAATGTATCAATTACTTTTAATTTAAACTTTTTGCATATTGGTTCGAACTTCGGTCTCTCGCACGGCAGACTCTAGTTCAAATCCTGCACACCTCCAATTTCTCAATCTTGAGGAAACTTCCACACCTGACAGACATTTATAGAAAACATAAAGTCCCCAAAGCTGTGTGAAATTTGCAAACTCGCATTCCGTCAGCGTGGCGGACAATGGTCCTAATCTCCCTTATTGTGAGTGGGAACTCCAGCACAGCTGTGGCACGGTTTTGGACTGTAATGATAAATTAATACAATCTTACGTAACAAATATCGCCATTTTTGCACGCTGTATATTTCGCCCTAAAATACAAAGGTAGTTGTTATAACAAGAGAATACTACGTTTATACATATAATCAGAGTGGTGTGCTCATTAAATCTATGTAGCTTTGTCACAGCGACCACATATCACTGCCTTTTGCTTTTATGAGAGCGCGCTGTTCAGCAGCAGTGTGTGGGCAGGGCGGTGGTGTACTTTGTGCTTTTACCCTAATTACTGACGTTATGTGAAATGTGGGTTGGAGATGAGACCAGAATGTTTTTGTAAACTACAGTTTTATGAGCTCATTCCATGTAGATGTTGATTGAAGTTGACTAAAGCAGAGTGTGTAGTGCTAGGTGTTTCCCACGGCCGAATTCAGTTGTTCAGAGATCAAAAAGTTAAAATAGTATTTTCCTTCGAAATAATACAATTCTGTATATTTTAATGATAAACCATGTAACTGCCATTTTACGCTGTGCAAATAAAAAAAATGTGTAGTCTAAAGTTAAGCAATATGTGGAAGATGCAGCTTCGTAGATTGGCACCATTCTAGTTGACTTTAAAGTCAATGGAGACTCAACTCTTCAGGCTAATTCCAACTAAGCGGAAGCGTTCTATATTCGTTTTATCTGTATTCATACAATACAACATAACAAAAGACTATACAATACACGATAAATTTAATATTCTTATCCATACACCAAATATAATTATTATAATCATTAAACTAAAAGGTAATGTATGTTTAGAAAAGGCGTCGCATTCGGTAAGATCGCGAACTCTCTCCGACAATATTTGGGTACAGAATGAAATAAAATACATAAACGTATTTTATAATTAGGGGATAAAATAGCTTATAGTAAATAATGGAACCTTCATATAGGAATTTGATATTTGAATTTGACCAAGAACAATTTGAATATTCAAAAATCGAATAAAAATTACAGTGAATGTATTTATGAAGTGTAGTTTGAATCGTCGCGAAACTGGCAAAATCCTATTAAACTTCATACTTGTTTTCATGTTTCCGCGCTTCGCCACTTTGCATTTAAAGTTGAAGCTAACTTTAAAAAGCGTGAAGTGCAAAACGGGTTAAATTATCGATATTTTCATTCAAGAAAATGAAATAACTAATTGTTCCGTATAACTATGCTTTTTTTTAATAACTACTGTGGATGCCCTCCGCCCCCTCCCCCCTACCTAGGGGCCATAGGACCTTAGTAGTAGTGGTATGCACTTTTTTTAATAGCGTAAATGTAATGAAATTATTTACAATGTAACGTACCCACGTGTTATAATAACGTTTACAATAACAAATTCTATAAAAAGTTGATATTAAATAGCGGAATTTAAAAGCCATATATTGAATTTTCCCGTAGTCATCATTATTACCATAAATTAATCTCGATTCATCGAATACGGAATGAAATGTCGATTGGCTAAAATTGAATTGAATTTTGTAATTCTGATTTTTCGATTTATCTTTTACATGGACATCCGTTTAGGCAATACTCAAAATATGTTCAGGTTGAATCGTGAATACAATTGTTTCGTTTTAGGAACAGTCTACACCAGTGATATTGTAGTATATAGTAATCTATATTGATATTATAGAGAAGAGTGGGAATTTTGTGAGTTTGTATATTCGCGGAAAGTAATCTCTGGCACCACGAAATTCTTTTACCATTTGAATGGCACATTATTCCGGATTGACATAGGCTATACGATGCCATGTAAATGTAATTTTTTTTCAGTCTAGTTTTATCTTTGCGTATTTATATGCAGAATATGATGTCCCGAACATAGAAAAAATCTCCGCGGATAATAAAATCTAATTCGTGTAACAAAATAACTGAGCAAAATTTGTAGGTAGCATAATCATTAATTTTGTGTCAGTTACATAACTTGATTTTAATAAATAATTGAAGCCTCCGTCACGCTAGTCAAATGTTGGAGTTGGGCACGTCTTTCGTACTCTCTACTTGCGAATTTAAATAGACCTTACCAACACTCGAGAAGTTCCGTGGCGAAGTTTGAATACCAGAACTGAAATGTGGTTTGAAACTTGGAATCTTGTAAGTTAAAAATTCGTCACGTCTACCTCCCACACACCGCACGTACCGATTGGTAAGTAAGTCGTAAGTTAGTTACAATAATTTATGGTATACAATTTAGTTCATATCAATAAAGTTAAATCTTTTATATCTTTACATCATTAGAGATGAAAAGTACGGGTTTTCTTTCTATATATAAATAAAACTTACACACAATTTATTAAATTTTTTATTACCTATATATTTTTTAATACATCCAACATATATAACAGTTGATGAGTACGTTAGTGAGTTTTAAAGAGTTATTTGACTGAGTCGTATTCAGACAATATGTTTATATTTGTTGCCATCCGATCATGTTGCAAAGAGACTTAACGATATTTACTGTCAAAATATAAATTATAGCTTGTAACAACATTGCATCTAAATGTTTGTAATTAACAGTTAAAATAATATTAAAATGCATAGTTCATAATAAGAACGTTCTTCTAGAAAAAAATCTCAGAAACTAATGTTCCATCGTGACATTTTAAATAAACGGCCTAGAAGAGCTCCTGATTTCCCTAACGGTTCTATCATATTTCCGGCAACCGCCTGCAATATTGCCGAGGATTTAATCAATGCAGTTTTCAATCATGCGCCCTTGCTATTAGAGTAGGGTAGATAGGATGTTTTTCTGTGGTAAACGTTTTTTCTTTGTAATTGAATTTAAAATGTTAAAATTGATACTGTTACGCGTACAAAACTGTCAATATTTAATCAAATACTTGTACTTGTTATGTTGAGGTACTGTGAGTTTTGAGTGATTTTGTCTTATTTCTTTCATAATAAAAATAGTTGTTATTTATGTTGTTAACAGTATCTACATAGATGTAATAATAGTATCAAATAACTATAAAACATTTATATACATATATAATAGGAATTATATCAATTTTAAATTCTTACTTGTTATATTTTACCTAGATAATTGTCAACGTTGCCGCCTTGAGTTTGTAAACTTATCTTTTGTGTAAAGTAGCTGCTAACGCTCTATCTTTCTATCCAATTACAAACTTAAGTAAAAATTATAAATTCAAGATAAGTTAGTTGAAAGTTTTAAAATTGAATATTCTAAACCATTGTTATTCACGGTTTTCTCATCTAGGTATGACTTTCAATAAACAAAATGAGAGGTGAATGAAGTTTGTGTCTAAAAAAGTAACAAAGCAGGCAATCGTATGCGATATTGTCCACGCGGTAGTTTTCAATCAATCATCGTCGCTGTTCTGACAAACGGAGATAGGACATTCTTCTGTGATTCGTATTCCTATTTCAAAACTGAATTGCAAAACTAGTGAAGTGTAAATGAATGTCATTCAATTTTGAACCGAATTTGTTTGTGATCTGTATAAATTTTTTTGATAATTCGGATATCTAGAAATGATTGATAATTAAGTTTAACGATTCCATTGTATTCAAACATAAATAGATACACAAATATACACATACAGATGATGATTGTGCAAGCGTGAAGTGTACTTTAGTAGTTTTTAAATCTTTTAACGAAAATTGTGGCTTAACGTGAACAAGGAAAGCAAAATAAACTCCGTATTTCCCTAACGGTTTTACCATGGATTCGTGGAAATGCTGAAAATGCAATGTTGCGAGCCGGGATGGACGCCAGCGGTTGCAGTTCCCAATCAATGCGCGTTGCTAGTCTGACGTGGATAGAATATTTTTTGATAGAATTTGGAATTTAGTTGTCCATCTGGCCGTGGTGAATAACAATTTTCCAGCAGACTAATATTTATGAGCGGCTTGGTTATAAGTTCTGAATAAGATGAATGGTGTAATATTGGGAATTAATGATGAGTGTTTTGCTTTCTGAGTCAGCGACACGAGTAGCTAGTAAACAAATAAAATATAGGTCTGGAAAATATTGTGGTATATGTTTATTAAATTCTCCTTTAATCATCGTTCTTTATTTTTTATTATAAAGAATATTTCTTAATAAATATTTTGCATATTTGGTGTTTCTTTTACAATTTTAGAACTACTGCGTCCATATTTTATTGTATTACCTTCTAAAAAAATTATTTTACTGGTACGTTTCTATCATAACCTGAAAAGCGCTTTCGAAAACCTGGTTCTATTCGTCAATAGGCCTACTTGCTTGTCAGTTGGAAATTTGAATGATTCTTCTGTGACTTTTATACACGTCAATCGATAAAGCTAGCATCAAACGAGCTCACATAAAAATCACGCGAAGTATTTTATTTTAAAACTTAACTAGATTTACCAGCGGTCGACACAAATTAATATGAACTGAAAGTAACAAATAATGAGTATTTAATTATGCGGTACCGAAGTAATACGCTTAGCTAAACTATGATTGTTAAGTTTATAGCTTAACAATCTAAAAACTGTGTTAACGACAAATAAAAAAAAAAAACAATAACAACCCTTTAACTGCGTTGAAGGATTACGGGTATTGTAAGAATTTCTTGTGAGCGGTCTTCAAATCAGGCGTAAGAACTAAGGACCTCTAACACTCGGTGTGACTCTAACTTTACCTAAGATTTTTTCAACTAAATCTGTTATTCGGTTTTCCTTTTTCGTTTTTGCTCCTCCTGGCTTCCAAGTTATAAGTAAACGAATAATATTTAACTTTCTAGTACCTCCTTGAGAATATTCTTACTGAAGTTGGAAAACCTCAACATAAATTTCTTACGACTTCCTAACTTCGACTGCTAAACATTCACACGTCTTATGTTACGAAAAGCATGTTAAAATTGTTCTTATATAAGAGGAGAGTGAGAATAGGTTTGTATTTCTCTCTTCTTCCTGGAAATATATTCGTATTCTTTAATTTCGTGTTCTTCTTCAGTTCATTAACAGTTGAAATAAGGTAAAAACTAACATTTATGTTAAAATATGCGGCTTCCTCATTTTCATCTCGGTCGATAACACGTCGGTGATGCTTTTGGTTTTACAGCGTAGAGAAGTCCTCGCATGGAAGTGAGCCCTTACCATCAGGTGGCTCGTCTACTCATTCGCCGGATATTTCTATTAAAAATGGTTGTTGCATTCTGTTCATTTAATTACAACTGAAATGTAGTTAAAAATAATAGGCACGATTTTTATATGCTTTGTTATTTATATTTTTTTCCTATAAAATAAGTTAATGCTTGACAACAATCTCACCTACTTGCAAGTGATGATGAAGTCTAAGATGATAATCGTTAGTACTTATAAAAGCATATTCACTTTCCTCTCGAAGAGGATTATTATTATATTCTACCTATTAAACTTAAGACTATTAATCTATATAACATCTATCCAAGAACATGACGTTACTAACATCATGTTCCAATAATTACATGTAACATCATGTTCCAATAATTACATGTAACATCATGTTCCAATAATTACATGTAACAACATGTTCCAATAATTTATGCATCTTTAATGCTGTTTTACTGCGCAGATCAAAATTCATTTATAATTCATTTGACTTTGATTTTGTTATTTGAATTTTCATTTTCTGTTTTATTATAATGATAATCAAATGAATTTCTATTTTACTAGTTTACATAATACTCGTATTTAATTTTATGGTGATGTTGTTGCACTAATATTTCATATACTCGTATAATTAATTTGTACATTTGGTATGTGCTAACCAATACATTTGAATTGAATAAATTCATAAAATTATTAATTCATAAATTAAACAATACGATGGCACCTACCACCTAAGAAAACGTTTTTAGTCACTAATTTAATTATTAAATTTGTTTTTAAGCTATTTGATTATCCGTAAAACAAATTCTATAATACTTTATCAATAAGGGAATAAATCACATGTAAATCATTTCGTTTAAATCCAACCTTAATGTATATTGAAAGCCGTTTAAGCTATTTTCATCCAAATTATGGCGATAATTGCTTTGGGCGCCACCATAATTTAAACCTGACTGTGCATAGTCATGGTATTCAATTTGGGTAACACGTACTACGTTTAATTAATTGCCATTGTTTCGTTTATCCTTGCGATATAACCGGATGTTATTATGAAATTGTCGGTCCGTTTAATTATTAAAATAATATCAAAAAGTGGCATTTAAATAAAACAGTATAATATATTTATAAAGGTACATGTACATTACTGTTAATAAATAAACACTGCAATTGAAAATTGTCGCGTTTGTCCGTATAAAAGCAAGAGAATAAAATTAATATGGTTCGAAAAAATACCATATTAATTATACGGATAAATAAATAAAAACATGTGAGAATGTTGCCCTTAACGTATGTTATGGTGTTAACAGACACGTAGAATTATTCCAAACAGACTTATTTAACCAATTAAACTAAATAATTTTTATCAAATGTGGTATGGCGGAAACAGCGGTTATCGCGATAAAAATTAATCTTTGTTCACGATAAAAAATATGTCACTAAATAAACATTACACATTTCTTTGTCTTAAAATAAAGAATTAAAAAACAATTTGGATTTCGTTATTATATTTTCAAAATTCAACCATTTTCACAGACAGCTCAGTGTTTATTATTTTGTAAGGGTTTTTCGCTTTACACTGAAAGCGGTCGCCCGAAGGTTAATTTTGCAATCTTATTATCGCCTAGGGACACTTTAAATACTATTGCCAACTTACCTTGAACAACTAGGGATGAATACAGCATTAGTAATAAGACTAATAGTTATAGTTTGACCGAACATTCAGTTTTGGCTACGATATTGGAAGATTCGGCCAAAAAATTCGTTTTGCCAAAATTTTGTTAGAAGGTTGGCCGAACTGTAGAATAGAGTACTGTTTGAAGTCCGCCACATATAACTGATGACCTCGCAGACAGTGGCCCTGCCTGCCGCGCGTAAACGATATAAATGATGATGAGAAAAATGTTCTCAGGTCATGGGTGCTTGTGATATTTGTGTGCGTCCATGACACAACGCGAATCAGTGCGGGGATGCGAGTGTGTGAACGTGTTTACTGTTTGCTACTTCTAAAAACTGAGATAGAAAGAGTACACCAGTGAAGAGTAAAGAGCGGGTGAACCTATTCCTTTCTTTAACTGGGAAGGCTTTTGCCACTACGGGTATCTTTGATCACTTGCTGTCAGAGGTCTCATTTGATCTTTTGTTGTGTGTTGACATTTTTTTTATGTTTATAGCCGACAAACGAGCAGACGAGCCACCTGATGGTAAGTGGTCACCGTCGCCCGTGGACATCAGCAAGACCAAAGGTATCACTGATGCGTTGTCGGCCAGGAAATGAGAAGAAGGTTAGAAAGAAGGTACTGGCTCTCAAGCTCTCAGCCGGAACACGACGCGTCGTTTGGCGGCTAACTCAAGCAGGAGGGTGGTAGCTAGCCAGGCAGGCTTCACGGAAAGATAATAATAAAAAAGACATGAATGACAAAGAAAGATGGCTGGTCTTTTTTCTGGCTTTAATCTTTTGCTAATATTATGTATAAAGAAAATAGTAAGATCACTACGAATTCCACATTAAGTAATGGATGTCATATTGGAGCTTAATTTGATTAAAAACACTAGGTATTCGAAGCGTTGAATATGTACATCGGGTAGCGGGTTATTTTTTATCCTTTTCTAGTTGCGGATATTACTCATCGCTTTTGCTTTATTTTGCATGATGCTCAGTCGTTCGACTTCCGACCGACACTAATTGCTCAATCTATCGCATTTGATTCGTTTACTATTGCTGTTCTGTTTCATGCCTCATGCAAGAAAATTGAAATCAATCATATTTCTCTTCATTTCTAATTTTTTTGGATCGATTTTTATTTTATATGTAATTACGGTATAGTTTATTGTTCGCCACAACAGCAACTACACGCGCGATATATATATATATGTACATATATATATATATAAATATATTATTCAAAACGTTATTATTTAAAATATTCGTATGGCGTATGCAATGTCTAATAATCTTAATATCTGTAATAATTATTTAAAATTTTACATTTATTTATAATTCAAATAACTGTAAATATTTAAACACATTTACGTATCATTGAGATAATTTTAAACAAACGATACAATTAGAGAAACTGATCTAAAACTACAATCATTTACTCTTGCAGCAAATCACTTTTCACTTAATACTATTGTAGTGTAATATCTCGTAAAGCTTATTTATCGGAAGTTCTACCAAATAACTTGGTCAATGTATCACTTGCATTCAGATCGCTAATAAAGCCCGGCGAAGCCTAATAAAGCCAGCGTAATCGCAGAATAGATCGCGGTGCGCTGCCAAACTATGCCAAACAAATCGATAGTATCGGCCGTCCGAAAATTCCTATAAATAACGGCTATTTAGTTAACGTAGCTATTATGTTCTGTTTGATATTATCCAGTGCATTGGGCTCGGGTTGAAAGCGATATCTCGTTCGGTTAACGAGAAACAATTGCGCAAATGATCAGCTGGCCGCGAACATTTGTAAACGTCGTCGTTTAGGTTGTCAATGGCGAGTCGACGAGTTCAATGTACTTCTCGTTATAGATACTAGATATCGTTATAGAGATCGTTATAGATATAGATACTATATTACTATTTAGTTCAGTGTCTTATGAGACATTGACACACTCATTTTTCATATTAAGTCAAATCTTCAGAGCGTTTAAGTGACTGTAACGTGTTTAGCCGTTATGTCGTGCTGGAGGCGTGCCGGCAACGTGAGAATTGCTGAGACTTGCTTGATCACAAAGGGCTTCAACGTATTGGAACTGCGGGTTGGAGTGTGCGCTCTTAAAGTGTACCAGCGCTCCTTAAGCACAAGGAGAGACCCGTTCCTGTATGCCACTGTTCTCTGGGTTGATGCCAAAATAAAGGAGCAGGTTAAATCAACTGTTATTGGATAAAATTGATTGATAATTATTTGATCTTTATATTAGTCTAATAAATTCTAATAATACAGTTAAAAATATAATGAACTAGAAAGAATAGATAACGGAATGAGTTCAGATATATGTTTAAAGATACATAAAGATAATGTGGATATAGCTGATTATAGTATTTATATTATTAATTTAGATTGTAACTTGGAAGAAACTACCAAATTCAACCAACATCGTATGTTATTGTATGACGGTTGCAAACGATTTGTTCAAAATTACAAATCTTTACATTCAAGTCGAAGTTGTTGGCGTTCCTGTAACTGTTTCTAGTTCTAGAAACGAAAATTTTTTTTTAGTATTTCGGATATAATTGTTTCGGTTACGATTATGCAGAAACAGCACCCCTGAGCGGTGGTGTCGGGGCGGCCGTGGGTTGAGGGTGTATGACGTGTCGCCTGTTTATTTGTCTAGACGCCGATATCGATCAGGAGACGCGGGGCGCCTGGTGATTCACTTGTATATTAACTTCTGTGACTCACACTTTGAATTTGCAATGTATATTTTAATAAACAAATATATTTAATATTTTTTAATGTATTTCAGTGTTTTGAATTTTAAGATTTTTTTTTGTTATTTTAAAAAGTATACCTAAGTACTCGTAATAACTTTAATATTTCAATATCTTTAATATATCAATATTTTATATTTTTAATATTTTTTGTGGTATATGAAGTAAATTTATTTCATTTTTACTATTTTCTACAGACTTTTTGTATTTTTTCTGTATGAATCGTTTTTTAATTATTGTAATATATCTTATTTATATTGCTTCAACACACTAAGAAGAGCAGTTTTGCGTGATAATATAATAATTTGTAAATTTAAAACAGTCTTGCTCGAGAATTTGACGAGGACGTCCTATTTTAAATAGGGGTGTGTAGTGTAAGTGTTGTGGGTGGGTGGTGAGTAATTAAGTTATATGCTACGTAGAGTAATAAATATTTGATTTGACTGAGTCACAGACGCATGAATTAATTATCGTAATGCAAATAAAAAGTGCATTTTAGTGAATTCATTGTTTTTAATTAAAAGCAACCAATATGTTCTGTATGGAGAAGCAGTGAATAGTGTAAAAGTGAACGTGTATGAATAGTCACTTTTTAGTAACATTGTGTATATTAACTCCTAGGCATAAGATCGAAATTAGAGTATATTATTTAGGTACCTCAATAGTTTTTATACGTCTCTTTGATTTGCTTCAACAAAAATAAGAATGAAAAGAAAAGGGAAACAGACTTACTTAATAAACATTTTCGAAATTAAGAACTACAAAAAAATTTGAGGAGTATTGAATTGATGCCATTATAAGTAAACTACTTTACTTCAATTTTATTAAAGACATATAAGGACATCAAAACAAGTTATCTCTATTTAAATGAGCAAAGATCATGCATATCAATACCATTATCTCTCCTAATTGTGAATCGATTTTCTTTTTTTTTCGTTTTTGTTTGGTAACTGATGAATAGCTTAATTTTTACTAGTAAAAAATTGTTGGAAAAATAATTGGAAACAACTTTATTTAATGATTATGGTCAAACTTCGATTACTAGACGTACACTGGTTGATATAGACATCCAATAATCACCATTCAACCAAAAAAGTGTAACTATATTAGCGTCTGAGGTGGTCATAATCCTTTGAAAATTTAGTAGTCTCGGTCGAAGAACCCTTTGGCGTCTAGACTTTTTCGGGGTGGTATAGTGCCTCACTGTGCTTGTATATTATTGCTGGCTGAGTAATTGTTGCCTAAAATATTATTAATGTAGTTATCTTATCCTATAACCCGCTCTCTCTTTGGTTCCGGAAGCTTGAAAGATTTAAAATAGAAATCGCATCCGAAATAATCCTTGCTCATTGTTATCAGGCTTTAAAAAAAAACTGATTTATACATCCAAACCTTTCACCTGAAACATTGTAACTGCTAAAATTACTAAATTTGATGATATAAATTGATTGATATGAATATTGATTAATATGAATTTAATGATATGAATGATTGAAAAGTGATAATATAATTTCGCTACAGCGAAGTATTACTTTTATGAATCTCTATTTATGAGTCTCTTTGTTACCGAATGGGAAATTAGACTGAGTGAAGAAACATTTGTAACAATAAGTTTCGCTATTAAAATAACTGAATAAGATCAATAGTGGATCTTTTTACTGTCCCAATACCTTTATTAACTTTTTAAACATAAAAAAGTTAAAAATAACAACAACAGAATATAGCAGAAATAGAATTTTTGAACAAAGGAATACAATGAAACAATCCATATCTCGAATATAAGTTAAATAGTCATTGTGCATTGTCTCTGTTTTAAAAATAGGCGATCGCTACTGAAATACTTTTCAGTGTTCAACAGAAATACTACTAGTGCCGTAAACAATGCCTCTCTGGCTATTGTAAAAAACAATCAGCCGCTGAAAGCTACGTTAAGCTTTGAAAGCTTCCATCACCATCTCATTTAGGTTCTCGTTTTCACAGATCTTGAATGTATTGTCATGGTAATGACAATGGAAGATGCTATTTGACGCGTATTCATTATTCCGAGAGGTAGAAGATAAATATTTTTATGTATGCATCTTCAATATTTAGTTTTAAGTTTTCTGTCCAATACAAGTAGTCTTGTGGTTTGAATGTCAATCTTCTGCACGGACGACTTAAGTTAGAGTTTCGGACCTCTATTTTTTCAAAATACAACGCGTGTTATAAACGAATCGTCGCTTGCTTCCTTGAAGGTAAACATCGTGTAGAACTCTGAATTCCTCTGATTTTCATAATATTCTCAAAGGTGAATGAAATTCGCCAATCGTCCAATCGTGCTAATTTCCGCACTTGTCCAACGTGGTGGACTTTACAGTTTATAATGAATGGGATCAATGTGAGAGGAGGCCTGAGACGAGCAGTGACAAAATTATAGTTTATAATAATGGCTATAGGTTGTAATACACTGTATTTCATTTCCTATTTCCGTTAATTTTAGTAAATTTTCAAGTGCATGAAAGTCGCCAAGAAAAAAAGCCATATCTACACGTATAAATCAAATCAAAAGCAATTCAAATAACTCATAGCAATTGTGATCACTAAAAGGTAAACCTCACGCTATCGCATGATGTAAATCTTAAACTGCGCCGATGTTCATAACCGTTTCTTATAAATTATCTTACGCTCACAAATTATCATTAACCAACTGAATATTTGATGACTTGTATAAAAATGTAATAAAAAAGATAAAACATTCTCGCTGTCAGTGTTCGCAAGCAATCAGAAGCCAAGAGTCGCGTTAAGCCTTCTCAAACCATTGATCATCTTCTCCAGCCTCTCTGGCTTTTGTGTTTACTTTAATGTATGGGAAAATTAAGTGAATATATAAAATAGTGCGTAAATGCTCATCATTACACATACTGGGAATTACATTGTCTGTGTTAGTCTTTCTCTAAATAAAATTCAAATTAATACCTATGGAAATTTTAAATCTTGCATCAATGAATAAAAAAGGCTATGTATAAATATAAATTATTCAACTTTTTTACTTTTATTTAATTAGTTTGCAATACAATACAATGAACAATATTTGACCCAATGAGTATGTATTAAAACTTTTTGTATGATTAAATTTAGTGTTCAAATATCAGATTAAAATATTCACAACATAAAACTATTCGTGGAATATGGATCGTCGGGTATCATCGAAGTATTTCAACAGTACCAACCTGTCATGGTTCACATAAGTTAATTTGAAGCATACTTCATTACGCCACTCCCCGGGCGTTCTATAGCTTCCCGGTAAATGAATTCACACACTAGTACCAACGACGCCCGATGCAATTACGAGCACAATGTAATGCCTCCACGCGAACGGTAATGAGCAAACTATTATTAAAATTATAGTTTATTCAAAATAATTTTTGTGGAGCATTCTTTTGTTAGTACCCAAAGGTGAGGTGGGAAGTGAATCTTAGGGTAGGTAATTTTGACGCGAAAATGACAATGAAACACTTATGGAATGTGATAATAATGATTTTATTCCATATATGTTTTTCGGTATATACACATATATATTCTTCCAATAAGCCGAAATGGGGATAAAATATTTATCCGGATGCGCTGAAATAAGCAAAAACACCTACAATAAAACAGTGAATGGAAAACAATACGACCAGAGTGATCAGGATGATGCAACAATTGAATAAATTGCTCACAACTTTCTGTTAAAAAATTAAATAAACCTACAACTACCTTCTCAAACAATTTATTATTTGCATAACTATAGTTTAGTTACGTGTTCGATGAGAAAACGGAATCTTTATAGGATCACCTGCGTGTCTGTCTGTCTATGCTTTTTTTTTGTTATTTTTTTTTTCGAACTTAGTGAACGGGGATTTTTTATATCAATATCCAACAATTGAGTGGATTCTCCAGTTGATAGTAAAATGGTCATCGCCGCCCATCGAAGTTTGTAACATCAAAAGCATCACCGACATCATGCTTGCCATGAAGGACGCCGGGGGGGTAAATACATATGAAATGATAAGGCTCATTATGATGGAAACTAAAATATTTTCTTTATTAATTGTAAACGAAATATTTACGATGATTATTATTTGCTAGGTTAGAATTATCTAGCTTTATTTTTTAATAAATTAATTAAATGTTTAATTTTTTTTAACATAAGTTTATTATTTAACACACTATGATGCAATCAACTGCTGCTGATTTGGTGTCGCGAGGTTGTAGCGGTAAAGCTCGTTAAGAGCTTTCAATTGCATTATTTACAGTGACAACACATTCATCGTCCTTGCGGTAAGTGCAGTGTCTAGCTTCGAGTTACTTTAGAATAAACGCTGTTAAAATACATAAAAAAGCATTAGTAGAAAATGTAGACCTCTGTTTATATATTTTGTATACTTTTGGCTATATTGTGGCGGTCAAGAATATTGGCCCCAATCCTATGCTAGCAAAACAGGGTGTCGATAAGCCGGCCTGATTGGTGGTAGGGATTCGCATAAGGATTATAGTATGTAAAATATTGTTAAGTCATCAATATTATTACTGGTATTATCTTTCTATAGGTGGTCAAAATCGGACCATAATCATTAAATAAATTATCCACCATTTAATGATATGTATCGAAATTGTTTTATTCACAACAATAAACAACAACAATACAGCTATCAAACAAAACAAATTATGTAATATAAAAAATGGGCTATAGGGTCGTCTGAAATTATTTCAAATAATCTCCGATACCACAATATCTATTTAAAAAGTTCTTTTATCATATGTATAAAAGATACATCATTTCATTTATTAATCCCGAACGAAGTCGGGGCGGGTCGCTAGTTATTTAGAAAGCACAACGATGAAGAACTTTTCATCATATTCAAAGTCAATATTAATCCAGTGTGGATTAACTGACGAATACGATGTCTATAGTAACTGTTCATGTTCAACTATAGCGCTGGAAACTGTTAAATTGACAGCCGGAATGAATGAGACTTGGCGGACGGAATTGCAAATAGCAATATATTTTAAATTTATTTCACTGCGTAAGTTTTACAGTTCTGTATATCGGATGAAACAACTGAACCATTATAGAATGATTCGCTTTTCTGTCTGTCCATTTATCCCCAATTAATTTTTTTCTAATCCAATGGATAGAAAAGTTGACATGTGGTATTCATCTCGAGATTTATAAGCTGATGACGGACGTATTCTGTATATAAGGAATTCTGATATTGAAGGTAAATTACAGAAGGCTTACCAATGTGCTTTAAAGAATGACACAAACATGTACCTTTATAATATCTTTTGAACCGATTTTTTTATTATTTTTAAATTGATAGAAAAATATACATATATGAAATAAAATACATGAAAATTTCCAACAAAAAGTTTTGTCAAAAAATACGTTAATTTTTTCTATCGATAATTTACGAATAAAAATCTTCATAGTAAAAATTATAAGTATAATACTCCTATTTGTCTACACACGTAAATGTTACTATTGATAGTATTAATAATCCATCCAAAACAAAACCTTTTAGCAACATGTACGAATGACGTTCGTAGCAAAATTAATTTACATGCCCCTCACAAAGATAACAGGTCTCGACATCCATGTACATGAGAGGCTGCCATCCAGCCATTACTTAGCTTAATTGATTACATCAGTGCATCAACTCCACAGCGACGAGTCGGATGAGTTATAGATACCAATGTAGGTCGGCGTGTTATAGATACAGTATGATTTATATGTTAATGAATATTCAATCGCACAACCTTTTTGCTTATTTAAAATTAACTTGGCGTTTGAACACGTACCAATTGAATTTCAGTGGAATGCAAGTAGAATTTCATGTAGTGATTTGAAAAAAATACAATGTTCATATTGCAATTGTTCCTAAGATACTTAAAATTCATTTACCTTTTTTGTGTATTTTGGACTAGAGTGTCGGATAAGATTGAGTTTCATCGGATCAAAATAATAATTTAAAAAACTCTACTATTCCCCATTGTGATCTGCTATGATTTTTAATTTTGTAAGGAGATGACTTTGTTAAACTTCTAAAACGGATTTTGGTTTTGATAAACATCTAAAATTTATTTGTAGAAAATCATTCACATCATATTCGAGCGCTGATAAAAGCTTCCGTTGCCAGAAATAACTTTAACAGTTCAGTCAGCTTGATTTGAAACGGTTCGAAGCTTTTGACATGCAACAATACGAGCGCTTACTACATGCGCGCTACAAGACAGGAGCATTTACGTTGTAAAATAACAAAATGTGAACTCACAATATAAAAAAAGTTCTAAATTCAAAATATTCATTTATTCATTAAAATTAAAAAAATTAAAAATATTCATTAAAAAATTCATTTATAATTATTTACGTATTTTTTTAAATACAATTAATATTTTACTTCCTGTACCACTTTGAAAAGATATTTCGGAGAAGTAACGGCAAACGAACTCCTCAGTACATCTTTTAAATTACCGAATTGTTACTGTGTGTATGATACTGTTTTTTTACATTACAAGTCATAGTGAATTTGAAAGACTCAAATGTAAATAGCTCTTGAAGCTGGAAGCCTGTAGATAACACTCATCCGCAAATGAACGTGATCGGGAAGTCAACGCCTTGACTTTATCAAGTTACAATGTTTCATTCAGACCGATAGATAAATTGAGTTCGGTTATAACTTTGCTGAATTTCGCGATAACGTAATGGACTTCAATATAGATGAGTGAGTTAATTGCTTTAGTTATGGACGTGATAGCCTAGGTATACAGAGGTCGGTTTCTCGTTCTGGGAAACCAGGTTTAACGCTGTAAAACACTTTAAAAAAATTCGCAAGGAAAATGTAAGCGATATTCGGCTATTTAAGTACTTTAAGTAGTCCCGAGCAAGTTAAGCAACTTCACGGTCGGTTAACGCGCGCACGTTAAGTTGGTCGATCCCTCATGTTAATGTTAAGGCGAGATGTAATTGATTCCGAATTTCTTCAGTTACCTGGACAGACGTGAGCCCTGCATAAATCTAATGGGTTGAAAATATAATGCCTATAATATATTATATTATAGTACATAATGTACACAAACGAATAAATATAATATACACATATATAGTAAACAAACTAATTAATTCATATTCAAGTAGCTATTTAATCATTGAATTTAAAATTAAAACTCCTGATTTTATAGCTGAAGAGAAAAAAAAGTTGAAGATAAGATTAAATAAGATTCTGCTTTTTTAAAGTAGTATTAATAATATTATATATTCAACTACGCCTTACGCTATGAAATAGTACCACATTATTTTAAATTCATGTATAACTTTTTTATTTATGGACAGACTGCAATGAAACAAACTGTAAATATTAAGTGATGCTTACTGCAATACATTAGTGAAAACCAAAATAAAATGGGTTAAGCCGTTTCTGAGATTAGCGCGAACAAACGCACAAAAAAGCAGACGCAAATTTTAACAACTATTGTTTTGGGTTCTGTTACGTCAATAAAGCCCCCAATAGAAGTTTTTCTCATATATCTCTCATGTACAGAAAGTTACGTAGTTAGATAGAATTTTAATATATGTATAGATTAACGTTTCATTTTTTTATTGTATTGACGTCTCTTAATTCTCAGCCGCGACGGATACTATGTGTTTTATTATAGGTGATATCTCCAGAAGCAATTAAGATTATTTCAATATAACTTAAGTGATGCTGATTTACATGTTTCAATATTTTAATAAGTGTAATAGGTTGCAGTTGAGCGTAAAAGCCGGAAACTCATTTTAAAACGGCGTTATCTTATATCAGACGATTGCCCGTACGTGTTGCCCCAGCAATGACCCGGTTCATGGTAATTGCGCTTAATACTTTTTTTTATAATTCACTCACGAAATCTGTTTTTGCTTCGTTGAGCTACGCGTTTGGAAACAGCGCACAAAACTTAGAAATATTTCAGGATTCAAAGTAGTTTTAAAGATATCTCTCGTATCTCGCCTGTATAATGACTATGAAAATAAAGTTTTAGACCTTGATATCCATTTTAATAGACTCGCCAATTTCAAGTCAAAGCTTATGAAGTGTGACATGCCTACAACTTAGAAGTATATGTATAACTGATCTCGTAGTATAATTATTTCATCTTAGAATATTATTTAATATTATTAAATCTCTGTATATCTTTTATAACTTTTTTTTTACCATGCTTTGGTTACCCATAAGTGTAAGAGCAGTTAAATAATGTCCGTATCCACTGTAAACTTAAATAAATAATTATCTATATTATAATTTGTTATTTGTAATATGAATATAGTTTGTGTTATATAATTAGGCCTTTTTAATAAAAGCTTTTATTTTTTGTTACGTGCTCAGCTGCCAGCTTCAAAGGAATGTCGATGATGAGAATATTTGTTAAGCGGAAAATATCGCCATCTGTCTCATTTACATGAATATCCAGATACAAATAAAATATATTGGAAGTAAGGGGCTTCATGTCTACTGAACGGCCCCAATAATGGTGTTTCTTTCGGAAGTAGCTGAATTATGTGCCACCTGGTTTGATCTCGACGGTACTCGTGGTTGCTGGTTACCTGTCGTATTTCTTTAGGAACCAACGCAACGCGTCAGTTATAACTTCTTGTTATTAATGTATAAGGGCAACGGCGGCTACCTAAAATCACGTCACCGGCTTCCCAGTTGCCGGCTATTAACGCCAACACAATTAATTTTTTTGGTTATAATCTGATTCACCAACCTGTTCTTTTGGGACGTAGTGAACGGTGGTCTCTTGGGGAGTGGTGACCGACTAACATAACGTCATTCAACTACGTGTGTGCCAGTGTATTAACACGTAGAAACATTAATACCCTTGTCCTCCCTAATAATCCGCCGCTCCTAATATACTTCCCTGTGATGCCCCGGGATCCCGAGTGAATTAACCAGTACTAGTATGTCAAGAACGAGGCTAGCATCAATTACCGTATTAAATAAATCGTACATATGTAGACTTATATCGAATGGCCTCAATACCCTAGAAAATTATTGCAGGTCAGGCCTCGTAATACCTTACTTATTTCATTTTAAACATTTTATTGAACATTAAGTATTTTATGAATACATTAAAGGTTAGATATATGTGCCTAGAAAGTCATTTTATCGCTATGTAACGATCGTATCACACAACTTATAACTTCCAGAATATGTGGTTTGTGAGACCAGTGGATTTTAGTTGATGTGAGTGTGCATGCTTAAGGCGAATCTTTTGAGAGCCGATTTCAATAACCTATATATCCCTTGATTCTAGTTAACAGTTTGTTTCTTTTATTTGAACTCCTCTGTTTATTGAAACGCAACAAGCCACTTTAATATTACCCTTTAACCAGCTGTAAGGGACAAATAGATGATGAAACCGACCGTAAGGCGAAAACTAAGAATATAAATGGAATAGTTATGGATTGAGGCGACGCCGACGTTAGTTGTAATTATAACTTATTATATATAACCTTAGAAATTCAGTGTTAAGCAAACGCGTTGGTCTAGCGTAGCTTAAAGGAGAAAGAAATAATATTATGTAGCAAAAATGTCGTAATTTTTGGGTTAAATATGTAGGAATGTATTTCGAATAATTACATCGAATAATTTTGTTTGCAAATTAAACTTATGCGGTTTTGTTATTGTGCAATGAAATCTATTAAGTTTTCTCAAAATACTCGCTAGAAATTAACTGGTCATAGTATGCTATAAAAGTGTAATTAACTTTTCTTATGGAAATCCAATATCATAGCTATAGAGGATGCCGTTGTCAGCCGAGCGTTCGTTAGGTGCAGAAATTGCCAATTTCCTCCCTTTTCCTGCCCATATCCGATTTTAAATATAAGTACATATAGACGGCATGCTTTGAGATAATCTTTGTGTGTGTAGTTTCAATAAGACTTTTGTAACAGTTGTCTTTGAAATGATTATATTTAATTTATTTTAAGTTTGTGAAGAAGTAAATAAACATAGATTTAAATATCTTTCTCAATAATATTTTTTCGAAAATAAATTTCGGATATTACCAGCCAGTAAGTATTGATATGAGTAATCTCATCACAATGTCGTTTACTTTGTCGTCCTTGTTAATCTAGAAGGTATTTTCTGGCCGTATTGGGGCGGCCTAGAATACTCCCCCTATCCCATGCTAGTAGACAAGGGTGTCGTAAGAGGCGACAAAAGCCAGCCTGCTCGGTGGTAGGGCTTCGCATAAGGATTATATTATCAGTATTACCATTAAGTCATATTATTATTGGTATTATTATCTTTCCGTGAAGCCTGGCTGGATAGCTACCACCCTCTTGATTGAGTCAGCCGCCGAACGACTCGTCGTGTTCCAGCTGGGGGCTTGAGAGTCAGTACATTCTTTCTTTCCTTTTCATTTCCTGGCCGACAACGCATCAGTGATACCTTTGGTCTTGTTGATGTCCATGAGCGACGGTAACCACATACCATCAGGTGGCTCGTCTGCTCGTTTGTCGGCTTTTAACATAAAAAAGGACTGCAAGCTGCAAAAAAAAAATTGTATGTAGAAATATTTATTTTGACAAAGACATACAATTCTTAGTAATAATCAGTACTAATAATTAAGTAATAAGGTAATTACGTAAGACTTAACACTAGTGTTAAACTGTACTTATTTTTAATTAACTTTTCGAGATTCCTCTAAGTCAATACACGAACGTTGAAAGCTTGTAATTATGAAACGCAGAGTCGACGATAAACTTGTTGAATGTAGATTTAAAGCTTTGCTTCGGATGGGAATTTCGCCTTTGACAGAGATTAGTTAGCGGTGGCAATATTTACAAAGGGAACGTGTATTTATGTTAATACTAAAGCGTCGCTGTAATTTGGTCTGTATTATGCCGGAATTTTGCCATCACATATTTAACCAAGTAATATGTTATTTTGATGGGTTGAATTTTTCTCAATATACGATTGTTAAGATTCGCGATTAGTCGCTTATCTCCCAGTTAATTAATTCGCCTGATGCGGCTGCAGGTCTTACGGATAGCAATTGACGTTGGATTAACGTCCCCCTTTGAAAAACGGAAGCGCTCATGTAATAATGCCAATAGCGATTGTCCATACATCATTCAAGCACGTCCGGGAATCTCACTTACAGATTGTAAGACAATATGTATTGATAAATCATAACATCGAATCCTTTTTGGAAATTAAGATGTACTCGTACATAGACTTTGTTATCGATAGAAGCCTCAACATATTTTTTTTACTTTTTGTCACTCTTTTTATATGTTTGTCTTAGAACACGTGTAACTTTGCAACCACTGAAGAAATTCAGTAATTCGCGGCATACTGGGAATTTATATTATAGGTCGTAACCTAGTTTACATTTCATTCTGTGTAATGGATCTGGTCCCGAGAAATTTTCCAAAGTGTAATGAGGCCGTATTGGAGGGGCATAGAATACTACCCCCAGTCTTATGCTGGCAAAACAGGTTATCGTAAGAGGCGACAGAAACCACCTGCTTGGTGATACGGCTTCGCGTAAGGTTATGTTAAATTATTTGAACATAGTGTTTGTTTATGAAACCAAACCAAACAATCGAAATGAGAATAATAATCCGTTAAATCCCATAATTAGTCGTAAATAACACGAAATATAATTATTCACAAACACAACGCAGCTTAATATAAAATGAGATTCTGTTACATAATTCAATGAAACATCTAAATAAATGAATTATAATATATTTTTTTTTACTCCAAATAAACGACAATTAGGATGTAATATCTGGGTGATGGATTATGGCTTTAATCCCTCTTATTGTGAGAGAAGACCCGAATCCAGCAGTGGGCCAATTATGGGTTGTGATGATGGTGATGTTGAAATTGTAATCGAATCAATTCTAAGTTGTAAGAAACCTATCTTATTGAATCACAGTACAGAAATGTTGCGTAATTCACAACCGGCTGTGAAATTATTTTCTTTTCGATTGTTTATCCAAACATAAGACAAAATCTATTGAACCGATTTAAATGAAGTTCAATAGCCTGTTAATTAACTTCACAAGTTCTTTATTATTATGTATGTGAGAAAATTGTTAAGGTCGGATTGGAGTTACAGCTTTCACTATCAGTAAGTTATATAACGGGGCCGAGTTCTATGGATTACTAGTTTCATTGAAGTCGCTTGCAACACCGACCGTCACAAAATAAATACAAATAAATTAATGAATAAACCGCAAGCAAGATATTTATGTTTTTATTACTTGAGTAATTATTATTTGGGACTAATTGTGATCTGTTAAGCCTGAATTTGAATAAGATATACTTGGGACATAGACGTCCTCCATTAACCAAAATACCTGGTTACTTGTTCCAGTTATAAAAATACATAATTTTTATTACTAAATTAGAAATGGAGATTGAATATATTGCCAATTTTTTACTTACTAAATGAAGTTTCAGATAGATGGGCTTATACCTGGATCCATTGTAAATATTTCGACACAACGAATTGGACGGTACAATTCAATTTACACCGGAACAGAATATTCAGAATTGCGCAGTAAAACATGAAACTATTAAATACTGTAACGTCATACTGCGCTGAAATAGACAACACTAGACATTTGTAAATTTTTAGTAAAATATTTGCTAAATTAGTAAAAATGGAGCTGACAGGATTTAATATTAATATCCTTTTAATGGGGCAACTCTAGCTCACGCGTATAATTAACATCTTTATTTGTGTAATTAATATTCAAGCTTTAATTCAAAGGGTTTAATTTAAAGGGGTTAGTGACATGAAGTGTTTCATTTTAGTCCTACGGAGTAGAACATATCGTATTACCTATGATCAATTTTATATGACGATTTGACGATTCCGTAGCCCAGTTAGTAGTGACCCTGATAGTGGTAGTCCCAGGTTCTAATATCGGCCGGGAAAGATGTTTATGTCACAGATAAATGTTTGTTCTCTTATCGTGGGTGTTTGTGATGACATATTTTGTGTATCTCCATGCCACCCGCAACACAAGGAATGAGGGGGTAGATGTTTTTTATTATTATGAAACTATTTTGAAATTTATATATATAATTGGACAATACTGATTAGTTGTTCGAACGGTTTATTTTTTTTTACTTGCATATCAATCAAAAGTTAAAATAAGTAATATAAAAAATAATTTAAGTTAATTTCTTCCTTAATTATGTCAAAAAATGTTTTAATTACTTTTTATTAAATAACTACAATTAATATAAATATGCATATACATTTATATACTAGTAAATAATGAGATTATAAGATTATTATTCTCCTATGTAAGAGATTTTTTTCTCCCATATAAAACTATAATTAATTAACTAATAAAATATTTGAAAAACTATTACTATAATGTGTCATCTACGATATGTTTAAAAAATATAATTAAATTTGAGTGTATATATAAAAAAGTATTTTATTAATGATTGAAAATTTGAACAAGATATATAAATATAGGGTGGGTGTAACGTAATAGTAGGAATTTAAAAAAAGAAAGAAAAGCTGCGCCTGAAACAGTATTTCACTCTATCATATTATATTTCAACGCATCGTCTCTTTTATTGGAACTTCTCAGTAACAAAGTGTGGAATTGCTAATGCGGTGTCGGGCTGTGAAGTTATTTAAATTATTTATGAGTAGCACCCTCACAAACACCGCTCAATGCTTGTAAATATTGAAATAGCAGAATGCTATTGCCGTGGGAGTTTGTCATATTGAGGAAATTTATTTTGCCTCTCAACATATTTAGGACTTAAGTATAAATTCTTCTTGAAGATTGAATATTGAAGTCTATTAACTGCGGAGAAGTCAGACTAACTGCAAGCTTTTCCCTAGTAATATTTTTATTATACTATATTGAACGACACTGTAACTCACTTGGTACTTCTGTGACAGTCGAGCGTGGCGTCAACGGTTGGAATTCCGTTAGGGGCAGACAAATTTATGTGACAGATAAATTCAGTTCTCACGTCTTTGTTACTTTTTTATGTTAAAAGCTGACAAACGAGCAGGCGAGCCACCTGATGGTATGTGGTCACCGTCGCCGATAGACATCAACAAAGGTATCACTGATGCGTTGTCGGCCAGGAAATGAGAATAAGGTAAGAAAGAATGTACTGGTTTTCAAGCCCCCAGCCAGAACACGACAAGTCGTTTGGCGGCTGACTCAAGCAGGAGGGTGGTAGCTAGCCAGGCAGGCTTCACGGAAAGATAAAAATATCACTATTAATAGCAATGACTTAATAACAATACTGATAATATAATCCTTACCCGAAACCCTACCATCAAGCAGGCTGGTTACTGTCGCCTCTTACGACACCCTTTTCTACCAGCATGGGATTGGGGAAGTATTCTAGGCCGCTCAATACGGCCAAAAATTGCAGTGTTGCTGGGAATTTAATTGTTGCTTTAATATTTGTGAAACTTTTACTTGTGTTATTCGTGTAAATTACCAATTACATTACATATCAGTAATATTCACCACTAAAGCAAGTGGTAAATAATTTTTGAAATGCATATGACATTGACAAATTTGAGATCATTAATTTGAGAGATTAATACATTTAAAATTGGCATTATAATGGATAGATTATAGCAGTAGTAATTAAAGATGTCAGAGTAGATGACCAAATGGTCTATTTGAGTGGTGGTGGATGGTGGTTACTTTAAAATGCATAATTTTTGTTTTCATAAAACTAAAATAAATAGATTGTTGGTATTCATAAGTTATACACACATAACACGATTGCGGGTAAATTCAACCTCAACGACAAAATTATACGAGTAATTCATAATTAGAAACAGCTAACTGTACGGAATCTTAATAATGACAAGATCCTACATTAACAATTCCACCGTCTGTTCAGTCGTCCATTAAATAAAATACTGTGAGGGAAATGCTAATTTTATCCGAACAGAATACATTTATCTACTTAATAGCAGGGTGTCGAGGGTTTTATTTTTATAGCACGCCTCGCCGTTAAGTTATCTGTCTGTTTCGTTTTAAATTACAGAATTATAATGCACATTTCTTGTGATACGTTACTCGTAGCATTAACCTTAGGGATCGAGCCCGTAAAGGGTTCGATTTGAATTCTCTCCGCCCTTATTCCTTTCACCTCCGCCCGATGGGGTGAGTGGAGTTGCGCGCGCACACAAAATCAATACGGTCACGCACAAATATACCGGATAGGGATGTCATGACCAGTCTGTCGATGTTAATTAAGTGCCAATATACTTTAAGCGTTCGGCAGATCTCACATAATGCACCGTGTAATGAGATTCGAGTTTAATTTATCAATTTTCGTAATACAGTTTGCAATTATCCTACTTTAATTTCGACGTCTTTATTTTAACAGCTAATAAACGAGCCAGGACCTTGATATAGATGGTTTTAGATGGTTCTTATTAACAGATTGTAACAGAAAATCCTCCTGGAAGTAAAGGAGTAAGTATAATTTAATAAATAAATTGTAATGTATCATTACTTATCGTTTTAGTGAAAATTAATAGATACTCATTTACTGGAAAACGAGCAACAGATGGTTTCGTTTAAGGCAAATCAACCAATCTATACTCCGTATCATAAAAATACAACGTAAAAATTCCGTCGCCAACTAATTCAATGGCCTTCTTGTTCTATTTTTCCACAACAAAGGATGACTCGGGTCGATTCCCAACACAATTAACCGGCTCATCTGCGAGGCAGTAACTAGACTTCAATGTTGGCTAATAACTGCCTAATAGCCTTGCGGTTCAGCGAGTTATCGGCATTTTAGCCTCGTGAATATGCTGTTACCCGCAGCTACTATCATGATCTTATACTTAAATTATCGTGGATTTATTTAAGATTCCTGGTATTCTCTATATGAACGTTGTAAATCTGTCAATTTTTCGGCTCAGTTGCATGAATCCTACATATTAACTGGCGGCCCCCTGCGACTTTGTTCGGGTTAAACAATTGATTATTCAAAATTTTATTTATTTTTTGCCTTGATTAGATATCATTAGGTTTACTGATATTTTAAACCCTTTATCATCTGCGCAATCACGTGTTACGTCACGTATCAATTTTCATTAAGATCTATCAAGCGTTTTTGAGTTATAATAGTCAAATTGATGTCAGTCAGTGATGTCAATAACCGAATTTGTTCATGAAATTTGACAAAAAAAAAATTATGTACAGACAGACAGACAGACATTACAGATTAAATAGTAGTATAGATATAGTTATAGATTGTAACGGAGAGACTAAGTCAAACTCCTCGTCTCGTGTTATATCCTGATGGACGTCAATTGCACTAGAGAGGTAATAACAGGCAGATTTCCCGCTACCTTCTTGGCAGGAAACACTTCGTGTTGGTTTTGTTACCGATGTCCATGGATGGTAGTGTAAGTGGTCGCTTACAACTAGAGACACCGTTTCCTAAAATGTTTCGACGTTTTAAATACTCAGATATAATAGCATTCAACAGTTTATTCCTCCTCCTAAAATCGGATGTGGAAATGTTTGTAACGTTATGTGAGCCGGCTAATTTGTGGTTTGAAAGCTTCCTCACCGTCGTCTTAGTTGCCTCTGGTGTTAAGTTAGTGACCGAGGATAGTGATTGTCATTTACCGTCAGGTAGTCTATATGTTCGTTTGTCTGCTTAAAAAAGTACTTTGATCCACATTCAAATTCAAATCATTTAATCGTTTAGGTATACTGTAAATACACTTATGCACGTCATATTTTCCTTCTGTAGTAGGAAATCAAATTCAAATCGGACGCAATCAAATCAAGAGCACTGTACTTGACGCCTTAAAGCATGATGTTTCGTGCTCAATACAATCCAATGCTTTAGACAGATGCCTTTATCGCATATTCTGTGATGCCTCCCAGACCTCAAATATGTGCTTAAGAAGACTAGCACCTGCATCAATTGTACTACGATCTGCCTTCCAACTGTCCTCCTGCAACATTAAAAAATAACGCTGATTTTAATTACGGTACTTTTTTTGATAAAATATTAGGTATAATATTTTTTTTTTCGTTTGCTCGTTTAATATGGCTTATTACTGTTAGAGAAAGTATGGTTTGCTTGCGCTGAATTTAAAAGAACTATTGCTTTTTTGGTATTTTAAATTTTTAAAAGTGTTTTTAGTAACGTTTAAAAGTTTTTTTTATTGACCTTTCAACTGGACTTCTTTGTGTTGTGCGTGTGGCATTGACACGCACAAATGAGTTAATACCCAAGATCCAAAACAACCATTAACCTATTAGATTAATTCCCTACCAAGAATTGAACATGGGATCTCTCATTCAATATTCAGGTTTAATTTATAAATACCTTCCGGGCTACAGGAACGTTTATTCTTTTGAAAAGAAACAAAAGACCATTGATTATCCGATATGCATGCTCACATGTGCTATTGGTTGAGCGAATTGCCCTTCATTTCTCTCGTGATATTTACGTCAATAATGAGTTTTATCGACCGTAAGTTAACCTTGACCGCATAGACCGATACAGTTACTGATCTGGTGCAACGTTACAAGAAACAATTTATACTCAGGTTAAAATATATTACCTACGAGTTACTCATATAAGTTTATAATTAATTAATTAATTTATTATATGTCTTTAAAGTCTGCTTATCCCTAGCGCCATCGTGTTGGATTTTTACCTCTCTCACAGGAGATCCGGGCCCAGCATCTATGACCTTCCTTTTGGAATGATTCGAGAATAGAGGAAACTACATACATACGTAGGTGTTTGCTAGACATGATTGCATAAAAATCATTTGTATGATGGAAGGGAATTTCTACATCTTCAGCTTAAAAGCTACCCGGCCTGGTCTTTCATCGTTGGCTTTATCTTAACTGGACGTAAAGAAATATGAACTGTTTACTAGGGTATGCTATTTATGCTCATATTCAATCATGCTTGCACTTATTGTTCAAGCCTTATAAATAAAATTAAATCATCTTTTAAACCGTTTCCACAATCACGATCCTTGCACTAAATTATTATACATTTATTGTATGGGTTAAGCATGTTATAAAATTATTGCTTATTTTTCTTAAGCTTCAGCTAAGTACTTAAAATGTTCTCGGGCGGGTCGGGAGTTTGATGGGTGACCACTTGGTGTTAAATTTCATGTCATCTTTCATCCCATTTGTACATTTGTACCCTGTAGTGCAGTTGGTGGTGACTCTGCCTGCCGAGGGATCCCGAGTGTGATTCCCAACTGGAGCAGTCATTTATGTAACAAATACATATTATCGGGTCATGAGTATATGTTACGTCGTACCTATTTGTGTACGCCCACGCCACTTGCAATCTAAGGAATCTTACTGCGGGTGTGTGAGAGTGTGATCGTTTAATATTATGCTGTATAGTCGGTTTTTGTTAAAGCAGTATTTAGGCGAAGGAAGTCTTGGGGCGATTTGATACTTTTTCACTAACATAAAAACGGTGAAAGCACGAAGATTGCCGAAAGTTATTAAAATAAACGCGTCATAGTTGTGCGTCAGAACTTTTTTTGGATTACAAACAATTATATCGCGTCATTGACATTCAAAACAACTATGTATTTCAGATATTAGAAACGATCCTATAAAACCTAATTAATTTCTGTCGGAACCTCATGCCGCGACGTGATTAAAATGACAAAAGTTCTATCCACCGGGAGGCGCCTCTGATGCCCGCCAACAAATATTGGCGGTGGCAAGCTTCAGTGTTATTATGCCCTTAATCCTCCAACAGTATTTTTTATTGAAATTACCGAAGTCAAGTTTTAAAATTTGTAGCAAATGAAATAAGCAGCAAGTTTGTTTATATTTAAATGACTCAATCTTTGTGGTGAGCACATTACGATGATAGGGTAAGTGGTCACCGAAATGTCGGAAATATTTATGACATCCGAAAGGTTTTGATATAACTTGACGACTGCTATTTAACGATAACAAACAGAATTTTTATATATAAGCCCAAAAAAAATCTCAAAATGATAAAATACTACATCGAAATCTATTGATTATAAACTTAATGACTAAAATATTTTTTACTTTAGTTTTTCATCACCGATGGTTTCGGAAAGAAGCCTCCGTAATTAATGTATCAAATACCTAAATCCGTGGATGCAGAATTTAATTGAAACTTCGACAGCTCGCAGCGTCGACTTCCGTGGACTTCTACATATGGAAACCGTAATTTGAAATTTGGCCACATCTTGGAAGTTTCCAACGCTCGAGAATTGGTATTAGTGCGTGACAAATTCAGTCTCCGTATACTGATGGAAAATCAATAGTACTTCGCTGTCGAATATTTAAAACGATTCTTTGATTCTTTTAGTAGACGTTGTTCGGCTGGACAAACTCTTAAATTTATAAATAATGAAGGGAATGACTCCTAAACACACAGCTTGTAGTGACCCTGCATGTCGAGAAAGAGGTCCCGTTCAATTCCCAGTCGGGACAAACATTAACGTTCGGCTTCAGGTAGTAGGTGATAAATTGATGTTTCATTTGTGTATGTCATGCCATCCGTAGCGCAAGTGGGTTCTAGTGCGGGGGTCTGTGTGTGCGTTTAATGATATATGTTGATTTTGTTCTTTATTCTTAACTTACGTTACTTTTAACGTTCTAGTTGGAAATTAGTTACTTGGAGTGATAATAATTAAATTTTTCCTTATTACCGACAAATCTTTCTCATTGCGCTACGTTATATTGAATTACGTTTACTATTGAACAGTTGTATGTGTTGTAATGTTTCACTAACTTCAATACAAGAAAATTTACTAAAAAAGGATACAAAAACACACGTAAGTGTTTTCACTACCGCTTGTTGTGCAATAAAGTGCTTTAAATTCACATTAACGATAACTTGGCAACTGGTATGCCGATTGAATATTTAAACTGACGCATATTATGTAAATACGGAGAACTTTTGCTTTGCCTTTGATGCTGGAGAAGACAAATGGTACCCGTGTCATTCTCTTTTATCAATTTATCATGTCTCTTCAGAATCTATACGACGGGCGTCCGGGAGACACCCACTTTTTGCGCGGACGTTAGAGATATTATTGTCAAAGAATGAATTCCTAACGAAAGTGCCGTGATTTGCGAACTTTTATTGAATAATATATGACTTGAATGTTTTCGCTCAGAAAAAAATATTGTGACGTTAAACAAATCAGTTCGGTTACTTCTTGGTTTATTTACGCTTTTGTTACTTGATGATTGATGGGAAAAAATATTTGTGCGTGGTGAGGTCGAAATGAGGCTTCGTTGTAAAAATGTTAATTAATTGATTCAATTAAATTAATGGAAACATTGATCCGTTTTTTGTAAGTAACAAAAAATTGGAAATAATAGTGTTTACCTCAAAGAAATATTTATACTACAAACAATATCTATTAAAACAGGAATATTAAAATACTTTCGTCAAACAAAAACAGCTAGGTAGGTTCTGTAGAATTTTAAAATTTCATTATGTATATGTTACAGTTAAAACCAGTTTTTAGGTAGAACGCGTTTTCCCTAGTTAGAACTAGTTTTTACTAAATGCCTTTGTTAAAACAAGAATTTAGGTTAGGTTAGGTTCTCAAGGTGATGCGCACGATGTTCCCGCGTGCACCTCAAAAACGGAGGGATGTAGTAGCTCCAGATTCATCCCGCACAGGGAAGGGCTCTGTAGAAGAGCGAACGCCGTCGGGACCGCGGAAGAATGCGGGAGCGTACCCGCAGTCCCGACAAAAGGCGCTCAGAGAAACACCGTGGGGTTTTAGCTGGTTGGAGTCCGATATATCCTATCAGTTGCCCCCACGACTGAGAGGAACCCATAAGGATTTCCCCACGTAAAAAAAAGGTTAGGTTAGGTTAGGTTACAATGAACGAGCACACAGCGCGCGGATGGCGCTCGGAAAGGGATTCCCCCGCACTTGTCGAATCAAAGGACATCTCGCGATCAATTAGAATATGATACGATGAACTTTGAGAACAGTTTTGACTGAGACTCACTTCGGAAAAACGTGTTTTGTCTAGTAAGAACTAGTTTTAACTGATATTCAATTTTGAGCATTAGTTAATTCTAGTTCTAACAAAGGCATTTAGTGAAAACTAGTTCTAACTAGGGAAAACGCGTTCTATCTAAAAACTGGTTTTAACTGTAACATATATACTTCGGAGTTAAACTGAATCGAAGAAGAACATAAATAACTTTTTTTCCCATCAAATTATTGTGATAGTTAATTTTCTAAAGCAGTAATTATCATCAAAATAAACTATTTATTGCTGAATGTCAAAACGAAGTGATAAGTGATTTGTACGCAAATATATTTTAAGAGTTAGTGAGGACTGTGGAAAATACGAGTTACTTAGTTTGCTAACCATAACAATGTAATGACGAAATAATTCATAATTTTTACATTTACTGTAAATTTGTTATGTCAATAACCAAACAAGCAGAGATGATCAGTGGTTACCATCGCCCGTGGACTTTAGCACACCAAACCAACACACGACGCATTGTTAAAGAGTCCTGCTACAGTTCAAATATACCCTGACGGTATTTGTACAGAATTGTACACCACGTAGAGGGGAGACTCAGTTGGACTCCAGTATAGATGGAGCTTCTTATTGCAGAAATAAAACTATGTGACTTTAGTGAGCAGTGGGTAAGAACATATAATAAATAAAAAGGTTTTATGTATTATTTTATATGGCATTAAATTTTCTTTAATTTAGTCTTTATGACATAAAGCTACGTCACGTATTTTTGTAGATATTGAAGATTTTCTAACCGACCCTTTTTCTTTGCGGTCGAGTTTATTTATTATAATTTAATCTACAATAATAATCCATAGTTTAATCTAATCTATAATTTAATTCAATCACATTAAATTGAAATGTATCATATCAGTTTGATTTTTTATACATTTTCCTAAAGTAAATCTACATCTTAGTGACATTATTAGCTGGCCCTTCAACAAATCACACTCATTAAAATATGTAGTACTTAAAATTTTTAGGGGCACTTTCAAATAAATGTGTTTTCATGAACAATATCTTTGCTATAGTCTATGGTACCAGTCTCGACATTGCAAAGGACAATTTATATATTTGAATAAAAAGCAATGGGGTGACATCTAAGGACGAGATCTCCTTCGATCTGCTTGCCTACTGACATTCTGCCGACAATGTCCCTTGGACATATTATGTTTTAGCGTAGTTTACATATTTTAATATTTCCTTTTATATTTTTAAATTCCACTACGAAACTTTATATTTAATGTCACAAACAAATCTAATGATAGCCAATACAGGCCCGAGAGATCATTTACTGAGGAGATGATATTTTTCTTCGTAATTATAATTTGTACGTCTAAAAAGTTTTATGACTTGAATTCATGAGCTAGATTTTTAACTGTTGATACTTCTTGCATTGCATTTTTCCTGATTTAACTTTTAGATAATTTTCCAAGAAATCATTTAATCTGAATTTGATTTCTTGTGATATTTCCCACGTTGAATACTTCTGAATGCTATAAAAAGTTCTTACTTTGTTGGATTTCAGCTGAAATATTTATGGCCTATTTTCATTGAGCGCTGTATTCATGAAGTGACCGAGTTAGGCTATTTGACGGTATTTTGGAACCTCGTGCCAGATATTGGAAAAGGTTTTGAAATCATTTAAGCTTTTGAAGCCTATTCGTGCATTAATGCTTTAAAAATCTCTGTTTTTCAGAAGCAGCTTGGCGAGTTTTTTTACTTTTTCTCAAATCGATAATACGAAAACACTTCGTATCGATTCAAATATGATGGTTTATAGCCAGTAATCAATTTCTTCTGAGTGACACTGGATTCTATTGTAAGCCTGTAAAAGCGAAAGCCTAATTTGTTAAACTTTTAATACTTTCTATTAATTTCAGAATTCATTGTAAGTAATATAAAAATAGTGAAATCCTAAAATATTTTGCCAGGGCTAGAACAATACATAAACCTTAAATTCGTGAGAGTTACAGCCAAAGTTCAAAGTTAATTTTAAAAGACTTTTTGTTGTATACTACATAGCACGCACTCTTTTTTATTGATTTTAAGATATAAAATGAAAAAAGGAAATGGATTGAACATACTCCGTTGATTATGTTGTTATGTGATTCTAGACATATATATAAGTAGTAATTTAGACTAGATAAGTACTAAATTTACTACTAATCGTTTTCTTTAGTACTTTTTATACAAAAAATAATTCATCCTACCGGTTGAAAGATGAATCGCATCAAATTATAATCGGCACACAGCCTCAAGATACTTGCAATATAAAACTGCAACGCTTTTCCTGGCGTTTCGAAAAGAAGCCGAACACAGCACTGTGCCTGCCAATTCGTGAGAGCACTTCCGAGGAGCAGATCAAGCATCATTACGTTGAATCTGTTTAGTTGTCTACGAGTTATTTTTGAAAATTTTCATAGGCTTTTTTACTCTTGCAGTTACTGAAGAAGTTTAAAAATTTCCAATAAAAACTTTTTATTTTGTAACTACTTTGGCAGATCCGATGAATTTTTTTACCTTTTTTTTTTCAACTCTTTTGAAAATCAATTTGAGAATAAGTTGATATCAAAAAGCACTATAAATATAAATAAGTATATAATAAATAAATAAATAAACATAAATAAATATATAAATATTAATATTGGATGTATGAACACAGTAGCTACAATTTTATTTTATAAAATTATAACTGATCACTTTCTATACTTATGAGAACAACTATTATTAGGGGCCTTTATTAACGCGATAGAACTCAATACAATAGTTGATAAAATTTGGTGTCTGCATGTCTGTGCGTTTGAGAGCGCTAATTTCAGAAACGAATTAACTAACGCCGTTATGGATTTTACTATTGTATTGCAGTAAGCATCATTTAATATTTAAAGTTCGTTTCATTTCAATCCGCCCATAAATAAAAAAGTTATAAATTAATATATGTATCTCCAATTCATTGAACGAAAAAAAACCTAGTCCTAATACAATGCTGATACTACTTCTAAGCGTAAAACGTTGTGAAGCGAAGCGAGGGCGGTATGCTAGTTTCTAATATATATTAAGTTACGCAAGCGCCAATAAAACTTGCTTCAACAACCGTTCTAGAAGTTTTGTAATTCTACCCTCGAACATGCGGAACTTGCCAATATCGGACACTCGTCGTTTCGTGTCAGCGCCGACAGCAGCGAGTTCATACAATATTAAAGGGATCTTGCATCTTTTTTACAATCCTGCAGCTTCGCTGATAGTGACACTGCCTGAGTTCCATTCGCGCCTGTAAACGATATATAAATGTCGGATCATAATAATTTAACGTTTCATTTTGCGCATTTGTGTGGTACCAGCAACAATAGAATTGTTAGTGAATGCGTGTAAGAGTTTATTTATTTATCTTTGTGTTTATAAACGACTCTGAACTAGGGCTTGTCAAGTGAAGGCTTCTAATTCCGATGTTTGTTCTTAGATTTTGGTTCTGTTAGTGTGTGAACATATTTTTTTTCTTAAAATGAATATGGAAGTAACATATGGGTATATTATCTACATTATGTTAAATATCCAGCTACGATGAGGTCCTTAGTTGAAACATCACTCAGGTTAACATTGATCAAGATCTGCAATAAAAATATCATTAAGAAAAATGTTATAATAAAATCATACAGCGTCTGTGGTACCATTAAGCCTCAACGTACATTAGTGCTCTGTCGCCTCTAATGCGATTTGAAAGCTTTTTTAAATATTCCATCCAGAGCCTCGAGTGTGTACTTAAAGGAAAATGTATGTCTACTCGGGGTATTTAAACAGTTTCAATACGAATTGTTAAGAAGAAATTTCATTCAATTTAATTATTCACCAACGTAGGGAGATAATAACATATGAGTCGATTTCATTATAATTTGAAGTCCGGGAGATTTAATTAAACAACAGTGTTTAGTTTGGAAAAGAATGGCAAAAAATTTAAACAAAATAAGATAGTAGTAGAATAAGTTTATGAGAGTAAATATTATATATTGCCTATTTTCCATTCGTCTATATGAGACATTTTTGGACTGATAAACTATAATAAAATGTGGTTTACTAAAAAACCGAAATCTTCATTTATGAGAGTAGAGATTTTATATTGCAAAGACATAAAAATTATATATATCTATAGATCGATCTAGAAATTCATTTACAATATTGAACACGCCACAAAAACAGTGAAAAAAATTGTATTGTTTTTGGAAAAACGCATAACGTAATATTATTTTATTTTATTCAAATAATATTTGAAGACCCCGTGGCCCAGTTAGTAGTGACGTTGCCAGTTGTTAGTGTTTGGGTTTGATTCCCGCCGGCGCAGACATTTTTGTTACATTTTAGTTCATGGCACTCGCAATATAGTGAAGCCGATTATGGATGTGTGTGTGAACCTTTCTTATTAAAACATCTATAAGGTCTTACGAGTGAAATACTTTCTCTTTCTATTTTTTTTGTTATTTTAAGCGCATGTTTACCGCTATCGTTAATTCCCTATGATTAATGAGCTTCATTCCGAAGCCCTCGATCTTACCAACGTCATGATTTATTATTATCATAAGACGGATTTACAGCCTGCAAGCAAATTACAATATTGATGTCGAGGGCCCTGCCCGATTAATCCACTGTCAATATAAATTTAAGATCGCGGTCCTGGCTCAAGGTTTTATCTAATAAATTAATCTTACACAAGACATTGTCTGGAACGAATTATACAGGTATATAATATTTATAAAGTCTAAGAATTATAATATTCTTGTAACATTGGTTTCGACAGATATACATATATTCACTTTGCCCATTTGTATTTTGTATGTTTCAACTCTATCATCGGCTTTTATATTTTTATCATATTTTCCTTAATTACGTGCCGTAATAATTAAATGGCCAATCTGAATGTCTATAGCGTTAGACAAACCTCAATAGGTTGTCCCAATAAGCACAATAGCAACCTGATGATACCGGCTTCATAAGTTCTTTGAAGAATGGACGCAACGATGTTAATTTATTCAATATTAATATTTGCTCGAGCAAAGGATTACATTTTAAACCACTAAGCCATCATTTCATTCATTTTTGTGTTATTTACTCGATGTTTCTTCGTTGCTGTTCGTAACTTCGAACATTGTGCCATCTCAAAAATTAATATGCCCGCCAACTTCCACATCTCGAGGGATCCCCAGCATTTCTATTTGCTTGATGCATATATTCGCTTCGCGCAAACTATCAATAGTTTCAAAACACGAGCGATATTCAGTATTCCACGAATCCAATTCAAACCTTTCATATTTCTAAAGCTTCGGTAAACAGATTGATCTGTTTAATGGTTCCAATAGGTACGAATGGATGTAGGCACTTTGAAGTACGTTACAAACTTACTAACTATTAAGCAAGCTGTTTTGTTTCAGTCGATTCACCCGTTCGATCATAATTTGTGTGACATCAAGTCAAGAGTAAATAATAGACTTTTCCTAGGTATGTGGTGTGTACTTTCTAAGGCTACATTGGCCATTTACCTCAGATTTGACCGTAGGCAAGTAGCAACTTCAGGGCAGTAAAATTATTTAACGTGAAAATTTTTCAGTGTTTTCACTACAATGTTGGACACCGAAGTGATCAGCCAGTTCACCGTTGTCTTCTTGACTGTCAATAATTCAATGATGCACCTGTTAGTATTAATGTCCACGGCCACAAAACATCACAAGGTCCGTCTACTATTTTTAGCGTTTCGACATAAAAAAATTAATCGCATTAGTGTACAAACATTTTAACCACGAGTTTGTTAAAAACGTTATTTATAACGAAGGTTGAGTACTAGAAGATAAATACGCATTGCAGTGATGTTTAATTAGGTCAATATAAGCAGGGCAAAAACGTTATCCAATTAAAACTTGGTCACTTTTTTTCCAATTCAACTGCGATATAAAAATTAATTGGAATATTCTTTTATATAAGTACCACATAACGGAACTCGCAATGTTTTGAAACAAGTAATTTTGAGGAAAACGACTTGCATTGCGCTATATTTGACTTAGCACCACTCAGAAAAGAGGTGATAGAGCAGTTTTAAGCAATAGGACCTGTCACCGCGTCTAGAATACATGTTATTTGAAGTTGAGTTTAGAATTTAACTGCAGTTGGTGAAGAAAAAGCTGATTGGTGTGTTAAGATTTGAAGCGCGGTAAACTGTATTACTAACAATACTAATCACACCTTCAATACTAATCCACAAGATTAATGTAAGATATAAGACAACTTACTGGCAATTAATTTTTATCAAAATAGCTTTTATTTACTTTGCTGCATTTCGCTAGTACAATGTTGGGTTCATCATCATAGAATAAACTGTGATGATGTTTATAATTATAACTATTGTTAGTATGTACTTTTATATAATAAAAGTTCACGTTTCCTTTGCGGACGGAGGGAACTCACGCATGTCTAAAGATACATACGCGTTCTGTTATACACTGTACTCGTGAATTGAAGAAGATTAATGCTATCTTTATAATATTTGGGTGTAACTGAATATATGTCTCCTACGTTAAATAGATTCGTAGTTTTATTAAGAGGTTTAAGTTCAGAGTTCCAAAAAACAGTTTGACTATTATCATACGGGTGGATTCCATGTGTTGCCAAACTATCCCTGAGATGAAACTTGTGATTTGGTCGGCATTTAATGGACAAACAAGGTATGCAGAAGATCCATAACCACTCTCTGCGGACGAATTCCTAAAATCTTTGTAGATTCAAGTTCTCTAAAATTACGGGACTTAAAGTGAGAACTGTATTAAATGTTTTTAGCGCAGTTGTCAAAGTAAGACTGCTATTTAACACAAACAGCTAAAGAAAGGTTGTTCACACGTGGAATAAATACCTAGGAGTGAAACACGCGAATAAATCCCGACGGGAATTTCACAAAGGGATCCTAATGGACAGTCCTTCTTCAAATGGCGTGTCGATTTGTCCTAATCGTATCGCAATTCTATGTTACTTCCATGAAAATTAGTAATAATTACATTTAAGCGTATGTAACTATTACTATTACTGAAACCTCTTTAAAATCGGCAGTGGTTTATTTTGAATATTAATAATATCGATAAATATTAAACTAATCCATCCACTTTCGATTCCGACAGAAGACATTCAAGGTTTTATATCAACATGTATAAAATTCAATACGAGAAATAAATTTTTCTCTGTGAAATACGTGACAATATTACAGTTCCTTGTTCGTAATTCAATAGAAGTTTCCGCACGGCACCAGAGTTTGCACTTAACCGTAGTTTCTTGCGACATTTATTCATACCTACGTATATTTATTTTACGTGTGCCAATTTAATCGAAAAATGATTCGTCTTATGAGTCAATCAAACAGGTTTAATCAATTAGATACGAGTGTTATCAAAATTATTTATTATAGAATTAATAAAAAAATATTTACCACTATCCTTTAGCACCAAGCACCTTTTATTGTGTAAAAAAAATTGTGATATGTGATAATAGTAACATAAAAATAATACATAAATTTGCATCAAAAAAATATTGGAAACAAATCTCTAATGACATTATTTCTGGACTGAAATTTATACAAGCTTTCCTGATAATTCAATTTAATTCAAGCGATCCGTCTCGACTTTGTTCAAGTTCGTTACTTATATATATATACGTAATATAATCCATAAATATCCGGAATAATGTGCCTTTCAAATGGTAAAATAATTTTTTTAATAGGTGCCATGGTTCTGGATATTAGCCTCCACATACACTCAAACTCTATAATATCTAGTATAGATAAAAGAAAAATAAATTTAAAATTCTGCCCAATTTTATTTTTAATCCTGGCATATTAACAGTAGCTTCTGGCTTAAACGAAATTTGTCGTGTTTGATATAAGTCAAAATGTTTCCATATTTTAAATAAAAAAGAAAACCGTACTTTTACAGCCCATGCTATAAATTGCGATAAAGTCATCAAAAACATCAAAATTTGGTTCATTGGTTTGAAAGAGTCGTAACACTGTTGCAAGAATTGCTTAAAATAGTATTATAATTAGTGTATTTAAAAGAGGAAGAATATTTAGGGTTAGCCTACACTGATGAACCGCTTTCTGACGTTAAAAATATGATGTATCGTTACCACGGTACCATCGAATTCAAACCGAATAAATCCAAAATGGGACTTGTCAGTCAATACCTAACGAGCAAAGTTGTGCAATTCAGAACGTCGCTACGAACTATTCCAACTGTAACTAACTCACAAACAATCATTTGTAATACAAAACTTGCACAGTTCAATGGCTCTTTCCTACATTGTAGTGAAGATTGGATTTATGAGGGTTATATTTTTAGTATGAATAAAAAGATAGACTATGAAAAGATAGACCCAAAATTTAGATGAAATTTTATCGATTGTTATCTATCAATATCTGTAGGAACCTATACCTTAACGTGAGCTTTAAAGCGCTTAAGAAATATTACGTGCAGAGGTCAACCGTTTAACAATAACTTACATTTTCTTCATCTGCTTTGTCAATTACTTCTGTAAATGTCGGTCAATGAACTTAGAACAATATTGATCTTTATTATGATTTCAAAATATTTAATATCCAACCCCTTATTATCGTATTACGTCATACCATCATCGCAATGGCTGGCAGATGTTGAAAGGTTGGTCTTATTGAATTACCTTCGTCTGACTTCCAACACCGGCTAGTTGAAGAAGGTTTGACACGACCTCGTGTGAAATATTTGCAATTTTTTGTGTTTATATACTAACAATTGTTGCATGCCTCAATTTGTCTATCTTAGCCTCCGTTAAAAATAGAAGAGGCTTTCGGACTTAAATAATGAATAAAGAAGAGAAAAGAACCATTTTTTTATCAGATATAGCAATGAAATAAATTGAGTTCGTTTTCTTAACATTTTCCTTTTGAAGGAAGCTTTAATTTTATCCATCTAAAGAAAACTGCTCATGCTCGTCAAAATAATAATGAACATAGTTAAATATTAACAGGGAAGTACTGAACAAAACAAATCTAAAGGAAGCGGAAAGTCATGACACAAAAAGGCTAGTTTGTAGTTTAAACAAGAGTGCTCTTAGTTAATTAACCGAAAAGGAGATAAAAAGCAGGAACAGCGGAACGAAAAGTCTGTAATTAACTGTGAAGTAGCAAGTCGAAGCGAGTTGGCAACTTGTACAGCCTGTTGGATGAGTCAACAAGACCAACTCTGACTTCGTAAAACGATTTACACGAGACGCGGCAACTGAACGCTAGGAAAAATTAAATTCGAAATTGTTTTGTTATATTGTATAATTAATTAATCATTGCCTTCTATTTATTAATTAATCCCTGTAGCTACTGAAGTGATTTTTTCTAAGTAGAAAATATAAATTTAAGCCTTTTTACGAAATATCCGAAAATCGGAATCATTTTGAGCCACTATTGAAATTGATTTTCTCTACTAAGTTTTATCAAGGCTAGGAAGATGTAGCGTGCCGGGCTGTGCTGTAGGTAAAATTGCTGCTTACTTTATTTTATGTCAACCTATAAATACGTAAAGAAAGGAATTTCTCACTTGTCTTACTCGCACCAAACGATATTTACTTTAATACCAGTATATTGGCTACAGTTAGTCGATTTTATATTAGTCACAACATCCTCAATGGGTTATCTCGGTAAGATTTTTATACTTCCAAATAGGCGTACGGAATTTAATCAGAGAAATATTTGGCATGTGGAAAACCAACTCTGTGCTCGAGTTATTTTTATATGGTTATACAGTATTAGGATTAGTAAATGTTTGGGACTCAACTTGAAGTCGGAGCTCGGGATGGTTAATGAAAAATACTTTCACATTATTTTTAAAGATGACTGCCGAGCTGTGGAACCCGTGGCTAAGGCTGTCATTTTAAATAAAATTTTGTTGTTTTCAGACACTCCAAATCATTATGGGATTGGACGAAGAACGTCAAAAAAGCTTGGTTAAGGTGGTGTGGTTAGTGATGAGTAATAGGTCGAATAGTAAAACAAATGCAATAGCGAGACCACGTGCAAGTAATAGTAAGGAAAACACGGGAGGCTACGAACAGGCAGGATCCTTTCCTACTTCCTCGAAAGGGCTCTTATACTCTGAAGAAGTTGATTCTGCGACCGCGAATATCTTGGCCGGGGTCTCTTCCTCCAGGGGGATAGTGACCTCAGTGTCTTAATTCCCATGGAGGACGGTGGTGGAATTGCCGACGGTCGCACTGGGTACTTTTTAGCCGTGAAGGAAAATTAATAATTTGAATCAAATATGGAAACGAATAGTTTAAAAAATAATTATTTTCCAAATCCTGTGCGTATTAAAAAATTATCATTTGCTTCGGTGATGGGAAACTTGCGAAAACCTGTAAGGGGTTCTTAATAATGTTCTGAAAGGTTTTTAACTTATGTCAATCTGCGTTTGGTCAGCGTGATCGAGGGTCTATATACATATGTATATGCCTCACAGTGAGAGAAGACCGGAGCCGAACAATGGAACAGTTACAAGTTGTAAAACGACCAAACAACAATGTAATATAATAAAACACTTTAGACAAAACATAAAATTTATTCGTACATTATTTTTTCAGGAAAGGGTTGTTTAATACTACGATACCTTATATAATTTTATCATGTAAAATCGAAATTCTAAAGTTAATTTTTTTGGCAACGTTGTATGGGTTCTGTTTTGTTTCCAAATTTTGGTTAGCTAACCCTATTTATACGAGGGTAGATTGCCGACCGCTGTCACACACAAACATACAATTTATCATCCCTTATTTTCAAACGACACGTCCCGGAGGCACGCCTTCCGTCATAACACGGAGTTACAAACGTGTTAAAAACATTCACAGCTCGACAAGCCATAAAAACATAATATAGGTTCTGATTGTGGAATTTTATTTATGACATTTTACACGAAATTATAATTTTCTAACTTTTGTTACGTAGTATGCGCTCTAGTATTGATAAAGCGTTCACAGTCGTACGACTAATATCATTTGTAAGTGCTCGACATAGCGCCTAAATTTCCTTAAGTAGTAAGCAAGTTTGAGCGTCATGGATAAACAATTGATTAGGCGACCTCTTTTGTAATTTTTTTTACGTTTCTGTACCTGGAAGGGCTCGGTAAGGTGTTGATCAAAGTTTTACTTTTACAAAGCAACTGCTTACGACTGCTACGCCTTGTCGGCAACCTTCATGCGGCATAATTATCCAACACTTGGAAGCTACTACTGGAGAAGTATTATCTGAACTTACTCGTATACGAGTCACCCGTTGTGCAATGAGGCTGCAATAGAATTGAAGTTAAACAATCCTTTTCTAAAATCTATAAACGACATTTTTTCAAACTCCATTCATGTCGGCATCAATAACATTTTTAGTCGGGGTCATATAGAGTTCACCAATGTATATATCGATTTAAAGTGAACGCTTGTGTACTGTTTACTAATGGAAGCTAATGGAAAAACGATTAAGCAGCGAGAGCAATGAACTTTGGAAAATGTAGCGTTGTGAACTGCTGGCGCTAATTTTATTTTCTTTAATAAAACTTAAAACTCTATTCTATTCAGTAATAAACTATTTTTTACCAAACAATACATGATTTTTTTACAACAACTATAATTAATCAAGACAATTACATAAAAACGGTATAGATCTTAGTCCGTCACTTCAGTCTATCTCGCTCTAACATATGTGTAATATACATTATCCTTTTCTTTTGCAGTCCCTAACGTTAACAGGAGATTGTAATATATTATATAACTCAACATGTCTTGTAACTTATGGAGAAGACAATGGTTTGTCGGAGTTCGATAACTTTTCATTATATTCGTATTACAAACATTTAGGTATCTACTGTTACCCATGGAGAATATTATTCATACCAAAAGACTGATTATATATAATTAGCTAATTTTAAGTGTCCTCATGAACAATGACCGTCTGAAAAGGTTCTTTAGTCTGAGAGTAATGTGCCTGTCTAGACATTTCGGCTGGACAATGTTTGTCTATGTTATATGCAGCTAGCGTTCTTATTTGTTCATTTGTGTTAATTATATGGTCGTATACGTTCATACTTTCACTCTCTAGTCGAGATAATGTAGAAGGAATATCATAAGGATATTTTGTTTATTTCTAACTATGAACTAAATTTATATTTGTTACATTATATCTGCGATCTTTTCATTGGAGTTTTAAATATGTTAATACCATCAAAATTTTTTCATCGGTTATTTGATGTTAGAAGTGATACATGTTAGAAGGTGAATATAAATAGGCTCAATGCAGCTTTATAGTACCGACTGTTTTGAACAACGTAGACTATTATTCTAGTAAATCATAAAGATCACAGGATTCAATAAGAAATAATGAAACTAAAACTAGTTATTACTTATATAGGATAAAACAAAAAGCGTTTGAAATTAAAATTTTCGCTAGGAGGATTGTCGATAGTGATCACTATAAGAAAACAGGTTTACTGTATATTCACTTAAAATATTCAGCCCGGTCACCTAGATATTTTAATTGTTTCAAATTATTAATATTTAAAATATGTTCTTCTTACAGGCAACTAATGGAGCTGAACCACAGGTAGCGGTGCTCTGCGAGACCGGATCATCCTACCATCCACAATATATGTCGGCTGCAGGAAGATGGACTCCCGATTTGACCACCAAGCCCCACAACTGCCTTAAGGACAAGATGGAAATACTGGACTACTGCAAAAAGGTTAAAGTTAAAATAGAATAGCTGGTTGAACATTCCTCTCTTTTTGTTGCAACATATATTTTTCAAATTGCACTATTTACATATTTAAGTCCATACGATGACCTATATTTGTCTCCTAGTTTTCAAGAATCATGTATTCATTTTATCCAGTTTTGTTTGACTCACAATTTTTTGTCGTTTTAAAAGATTACCCTATTTACATACATCCTTAACTTACCTTTATTTACAGGTGTTCCCAAGCCACGACATCACTAACATCGTTGAAGCTTCCCATTATGTGAAGGTCAGCAACTGGTGCAAGCTTGGTTCAAGCAATGCAGCCAAATGCAAGGTCACTCGATGGGTCAAACCATTCCGCTGTCTTGGTATGTATGCAATACTTTTAAAACAATATCTTATACCCTATTGAATTAGTTATAATTAGTAGTGAGTTGGATTTAATTTACTAGTATTAACACTTTCTTTTTTTCTGAAATCGAAGTATGAACAAAATGATTACTATAAAATATTGTTGCTTATGTCAACTGTCACGTTCACTAAAATAACTTTTGGCGGTAGAAGGTCCATTCCAATCGGACGCACTGTTGGTTCCCGAGAGCTGCCTATTCGACCACATCCACAACCAAAGCCGCTGTTGGCAATTCGCGAGATGGAATGCTACTGCCGGCCGTGCTTGCGCCCAACGTGGTCTTCGCTTACGAACATTCGCTATGCTCCTTCCTTGTGGGATCAGCCTTTTCTCTGGTGTTGAATTTGTCTGCTGCCCTAAGCATTTTAAAGGTAAGTGTGATTTTCAACGAAGTGAACAACGTAAATATCTCGATACGCCGAAGCATAAACACTACTAGCAAAAGTTAGCAAGAGTGTAATGTTTCGTATTATTTTTGAAAAACTGAAAACTGTGAACTGAAACGTAATGAAAAAATTACAGAAAACGTAAAAATGCACAAACCCATGGACGTTGGCGTGCCAGTAAGTCCCGGCGGTGAAGAGATGTTGGCTGCTTCCGCTGCAATGGACGAGCGTGACGATGAACTTCTCGATGATGAAGATACCCTCACAGATGATGATGATGACACACTCAACTTGAGCGATGACGACGACGATGATGATTCTGATGACGGTGGGTGATTCCTGTGTTAATGGAATATAATTTAAAGATTAAAAAAACAATTTGAAAGGACTGTAAGTGTATATATAAATATATGTAACTCTCTGAGAAAAGATATGCCCAAAAACAAATATTTTTCAAGTGAATCGCGATACTATGAATAATAAAATACTTTACTTAAACGACAAAGCGAAATAAGTATCAAAACCAATAAAAGTGTTGAGAGACAAGAAAACTTTCTTCGCGGAACTTCTTATTTTTAATCAAACATTTTTCAGATTAAAACTAAGGACACATGATAGATGTGAATAAAAAAGTGTGTCCGTAATCGTACTTTACGATTGAGTTAAATAACGAACGTCGGGTACGTGTGTACATTCAAATTGATAAATTGATACATGTGAAACGTTGTGAAAATATAAATTGAAATTTCAGTAAACTAAAGCAGATTGAAGTTAACATTACCGTAAAAGTTTTTTAAGGTCTAAAGATACAGCTAATTAAAAGAGAAATCGAAATCTCTCAAATTTAAATTTACAAACTAAACAACACAGTATTTAAGAAGTTCTATGAAACCCATTAATATGGCTTTGCTGATCTCAGATATGGATGCGGACGAGGATGCCGATCTTTCTGGCGACGATGATACTGAAGATGACGATTACACTGACGGAGATGAAAACGGCTGGCCACGCCCCGAAACCTCCTCCTCCCCGTCGACCACCACCACCACCACCACCAGCACCACGACAACTACGACGGTATGTTTGTTGACTAAAATAAATTTGATGTTGATTAACATATTTATAATGGCAATTAAGAAAGAATCATCGACAGATCTATTTTCAGTTTGGGTTCATGGCCTATTATGACTATGCTGAAATTTTGCTAAAACAATATTTTTCTAAGCAATATTTACATTTTATAATTAAATACCTAAAACAATGTGATATTAACATTTGACATAATACAAGAGATTGCGTTAAATGTCAACCTTTCCTTTATTTATAAAACGCAAACTAATACAACGATGAACAACAAAAAGGAATATGTTTTGCTCTTTGTGAGAATAATGGCGTGGTAAATTACAAGTTTTAAAGTTTTTATCTACCTCTACAGGCTTCAACAGCTACATCTGACCCATACTTCTCTCATTTCGACCCTCGCACTGAACACCAGAGCTACAAAGATGCCCAACAACGTCTCGAGGAAACCCACCGTGAAAAGGTGAGTTTCGCACCATGTCACACTCGGTTCTTTGCAATTTGGTAACTTGAAATAAAATTATCACTTTAGGATACTCAGTGAAATTAAGCTAGTTATGTTAAACAGAATTAGAAAATTCTTGAGGTTACCAAATATGTCCAATAGATACCAAAAATACTTTAAATTAATAGAATCTTTCTAGCAAGACAATCAATCATAATATGGAATTTGTAGATTCGTTTATTTCATAGATATCTTTCAAGCTATTAAATATTTGTTGCCTAACTGGAAGCACTTCATTAAATTCAGTCCTGCACTTACACAATTATTTATCAACAGCTTCTATAATCCAAATTAGGTGTACACGACAGAACTGCCTGTATCCGTGTACTAAATTATTCAGATTACGAAGGTGATGCGCGAATGGTCGGAGTTGGAGGACCGCTACCAACAGATGATGGCGTCAGACCCCGCCGCCGCGCAGACCTTCCGGCAACGCATGACCGCCAAGTTCCAGGCCAACGTACAGGTAATAACAAAAACAGATTTAATACTGTACATACGTACAATATTGTTCACTGCAATGGAAAGTAACTTTGAACGTTGAACTCCCGCACGAAGGATTGGAATTCTGCACAGACCTCTAATTTTTTAATTTGTATGCAAGAAGTTATCTATCCTATGCTTCCGCGAAGGATGACGTCGTAAAGAAAACCTGCGAGCTCTCCATAGAGTTCTTAAAGGAATTTGGAGTCTACAAATCTGCAGCTGGGCATCTTGAACCTTCATGGCCGTTATCCCTCATATAACTCATATACTCAGGGAATATTGATCAGCAGATTGTGTTGCAGAAAAGAGTAATTAGAGCTAAATTTAAAGAAGAGTCGTGTGTGTTTTTGCGGGAAATAATTAAAGATATAGATGTATTCACTGTAGCTTCTCGACATATTTATAGAACTCAGATGTATATGAAAAAACTTAACCATGTAGGTACAGGCAGAAAAATGATACATAAAATCGTCAAACAAGAAATAAATATAATTTGGAATCTTTTATGTGAGTTGATGTTTATTTTTACACTAAAGTCCTGAAGTTAATACGTGATTTACCTATTAGAACTTTCATGCGCGGTGTGAAAGCACAGCTTGTAGGTAAAGGATTTTATAGAATCTCATTTTAGATTTCTGTAAAAAAGAGCACCGCAACCAAAGAGCACGTGTAGGTTAAAAACTGTTATGTGTGGGTTTAAAAGATGTACCGACGAGTTTCTTTCGCTATTTATTTTTAATGTTAAAACAACTTTTCGAAGTGATAGTAGAAACAACAATGAATTGCATAATTATATTTATAAAACACCCAAAATATTCTAAAAATTACGTAGTTTGATACAGTGCAAAACCATTCTGTATAAAATGATAAACATAAAAACAATATTTTTTTTTTGAATTGCTTTGGAAACAAGAAATATGTTATTTGATAATTCTGTCCCAAGTTATATTTTATTTTAATAATATTTTATTTTGAAACTTAGGTTCTTGTAATTATTTTCTACCGTCTTATATTATTTTTTTACTGAACTTTTATTTCATTTCATATTTACTCTTCTTTTCCTTTTTTCAATTCATGTCCTGTTCGAATTTAATCTATTTCAGTCTTTGGAGGAAGAAGGAGTAGCTGAACGCCGTCGTCTTGCCGCCCTGCATCAGCAACGGGTGTTGGCTCACCTCGCACAACGCCGACGCACCGCGCTTGCCTGTTACACTCGATCTCTCCGCGATACCCCACCCAATGTGAGTGGCACCATTATACTTTACATGATGTCATTTGCGAAATATACATTGCTTTCTAGTGGGTATATGCGAGATGTCATAGTGCCATGGATAAATCTCCTGTACATAGATAGTAAACATATTTAATTCCCCCTAGGCCCACCGTGTCCAGAAATGCCTGCAGCGGCTGGTCCGAGCTCTGGCGGCTGAACGGAGCGGTGCCCTGGCCGCATGGCGCCGCGCCGCCGCTGCGGGTCGCGAGGCAGCTGCTGCCGAACGAGCTAGCGCTGCTGACCGCCTTCAGGTATGATGACGAACTGTTGCGTGAATTAGGTAGTTTTATTACAAATGTGTGAGAAATCTAACAAGTTAATATTTAAAGACTTGGGAACCGAGGAAAACTGTTAGACTTATACCTACGCTACTATGTCACCGCTTAATGAACAATGAGGTTTCCTCCACATTGATTAGATTCTTGGCCAATTCTACTACGATATTCCTGAAGTGACATGTTTCCTTCGAAGAATTGTCATAAAATCTGGACTCCGCATTGAGCTTGAAAACTTTTGTAGTGTTGTCCTTGTTAAATGTACGTTGACCATTTATCATCAGGTGTCCCATCTGCATTTTCGTCTTCCCTGCAGGTTGTAAAGAAGGTGTATGGTTCATCTTCTGCTTGTACTTGAACGTTAACCATCTCACAGTAATCTTGGATATGAGTTACTTATAATTTATTTATTTATGATTTTCTATAAACATATAAATAACTGACTGTTATATAGGATGCCGATCGTGCCCTTCAACGCGCCCTGTCTGCCCTTCGCCGCCGCCCCCACCTCTATACTAACATTGGAACCGCCATTGAGGACTATGTTCAGGTACATACATAAAATAAAAGCTCTCTGTCTATGTCCTTTTTTGTACACGTAACAGTTAAAGATTTCTAGAAATCCGGTCTTATATCACACTTAATAGCCTTATGCTAGGTCATACTAACTTTCGATCCTTTGTTAGGCTATTATTCTGTTAACCAATCCATACTGGACCAGCTTGGCACAGTACACTTCAAGCCTTTTCAATTGCGAAGAGATACTCCTACCCTGTAGTGGGGCGCTAATAATTGAAATCCTAATCCGCCATGCATCTTGAGATGTATGCTGAGAATAGGTAGTTAGTTTTACTAAAGGCGTTTCTACTTCATTGTTCACTAATTTCAGTCAATGCAATCTAAGGACGACATGGCCGTTTCCCTGATGTCGATGACTCCCGAGGCCGAGGAGCTGCTGTTGGACCGCATTGAAGCAGAAGTGCAACGTGAGCAGGCCGCCCGCGAGCAACTCAGCGCCAAGCGTGACCAGCGCACGCGGCAGCGACAAGATATCCAGAACGAACGTGCCAGGGTAATAACTTTGCTGCTATTATTCTGAAAAATGAGCAATGTGTATATATCTTAATAATGTATATCTATATATTATAATTCTTAAGTCAAACTCTCTCATAAGCTAAATTACTATAATAATTAAAAGCTACTTCGATAAAATAAGCCTATGTGTTTCATTTTTTCGCCTGTACCGCATACCTATAAAATCCTTTTATTTTCAGACCTCAATCAGCGTTAAGGAAAGCGATGAAGTAGATGACGAAGCCAGCGAGCCAAGCGAGACGGAAGATACCACCACGACCATTCACAGCGTGAGCCCCTCCCCCACTCCGTCGCCTTCCCCCGCGCCCACGTCGGTCCACGACTTCACCACCCGCGCCCCCTTCACGCAAGAGACTACCACCACAGTAAGTACCGTGAATTTCATCTGGTTATAGACACGATAATGGCTCATTCATTGCAGGATATAGGTTTATTCTCGTCACGTCAAATAAATTTGGGTACTTTTAAGAATTTAAGAGGCTCTAGAACACGATCACTCTCAAAGGCAGTATTGGGTGTGATAAGTTGGTATGAATAAGGTAAATTGAAAACATTTGTTTTTGCAGGAAATGCCTACGAACTTGACCACTGAAGCCATCGAGAGCGAGACGGAGACCGGCGAAATTGGTGAAACTACCAGCCGACGATCCACTAGCGAGGTAAATAAATTTTATCAGTTCAGTTGCTTGTTAAGACCGAATTCATACTCCAATAGTTATAACACATTAGTACGCCATATAATATGAAGTAAGATAAATAATTTGAATATTCGAATACTCTTTTAGACATACTCAGGCAGGGTCGAGTTAACGTATGTGACTATTACGCATACATATATTTTTGCATTAAAAATACGTGAATTTGAACTAGCCACATTCCAATTTCCGCAGACTATTTCGCGCGTAGATTTTGCCGACAGAAAAATTTAAATCCTGCGCAAGTACCGCGTAATACTCGTATATTCCCTATGTGTTTATTACCGATATAAACAATATTAAGTGATATAAGGCCATTGTATATTTGGATGGTAGGAATCACTAATAAAATGAAACACATTCTGGTCAAATCGTTAATGATGGATTTTAAATGAAGCGTTAGTATTGGATTGTTAACCAGACCGAGGGCGAAGGCCTGCGCGCAGCTCTAGAGCAAGCCGAGGAGCGCGCTCCGCCCCCACCGGCGCACGCTCTCAAACATGAACTGCAGCACTCGCAGCCTGTAAGTATACTGAAGTTTGACTAATATACATATACACATATATACAACATACATTTATACAACGATATATACATGCGAACTACCGTGAATTATTTGTATAGATTATAATTATATATTAGCTGCCAAGTTTGACTTATTAGTTTCACAGTATAAATGTAGTTACAGTAGCCCGTCACATTTGACATCGGAAGAAATTTATAGACCGTTTAGAAATTTTATTAGACAGTTATGTGATACATAACAAAAGTTTTAAAACGCGATGTCTACCTTTCTACAATTAATTCTACGATAAATTTTTTAAGGATTGGATGAAATTTGAAAACTAAATTCATAATGTATTTTTATTAGGTATATAGTACATATAATTATCATCGCTGCGCTTGCCAAATTCCATATGTGAATTTTTCAGTTATTGTTAAAATAATTAAACTTAAAATAATTTCCGTTTTATTATGAATACGTCAATAAAACCTTTTTGTAATATGCAAAATGGAAACGAGTCAAATAATCAAACGGTCAAAACACAAATGGAATTATTTAAACGTTATAATGATAACAAAAATATGGTCGAATGTTACCTAAAATCTATTAATTTTTTTAACTTGTTGGCACTGCACGCCTTGCGCATTTATATTCATCAACGTTAGTCGACTATTATGAGAGATTTAAGGTCATACTACTAGGGTCATTAATGTCAGTTATCTAGTTTTAATATGTGTGTGCCTGAAATCCAGTTCAGAAATAGGTCCACAACTTCTTTGCTGGCATAACATAAGTAACACCCCTAGTATTACGAATGTCCTTAGACATCAATCACGTGGCCCTTCTGCCTTTGGCAAGGCATATAAACGATACACAAAATTTAAGTTATACTAATGCCTCCAGGGTTACACCGTGCGCGGCCCCACGGCCGGCGGCTCCGGCTCGGGCGCGTTGTACCCCGCGCTGTGTGTAGGTGGCGCCGCGCTCGCCGCCGCCGCCGCCGTCGCCCTCGCAGTGGCGCGTCGCCGCGACCGCGCCCCCGCCGCGCAGGGCTTCGTACAGGTAACGGTCCAGTGAATCCTGTATTGACCGCCATCTTATGTACTATTACGCAAGATGCAATAAAGATTGATCGATTGAACGGTTTACACTGAAGTACTTTCCATTCTGTAACCGAACTAGAAGACGGTTACAAACAAAATTATTCGTTACTAGGAACTTTATAAAAATTATGCTTCAATTTCTGATCTACACATGTATAAAGATTTTGTCTCATGTTTCCAGGTGGAGCAAACTGGTGCCGTCGCTCCCACCCCCGAGGAGCGACACGTGGCCAACATGCAGATCAACGGCTACGAGAACCCCACCTACAAATACTTTGAAGTCAAGGAGTAAACTCGCTCCGTGCTACTCACACACCCCCAGGCTGCCTTTCTATCTCACTCTATCTTCGGACAAGTAGATGAGTTGCCGGACGGCAAAACGTATCGTGAATGTCTAGTAAAGCCCTGAATAACGTTTTCGCTTCCTTTCGTCCTCTCCTACTGATTCTGTTGAGACCGTTGACTTTACTTAAGTTTTGTTTCTAACAATAGTCCCTAGTTTCTGTTTAAGATTTAACTTTTATTTGTATTGTTTAAAGTCAACCGGATCGCTCGATAGGATCGGATCGTGGGACCGGACGAAATTTATGAATCTTTTGTGATGTGTGCTAGATTTCCCTTAGAGCCTGGGCGCTTTATCCTTTACCTTATATCTATTTCCTAAAATTGATAATTCTTTATGGAATGAATGTGTGTGAAATGTCTTCGTTACATCTATCTTTCTACGGATTGCGAAGGAGCCTGGCGGGGACAACTTTCGGTTATACCTTCTTTTATAAAGTATTTAAAATTTAATATAAAGCTTGTGTGATTAGTGTACCCAGATATTCTGCGAGGACTCGCAACAGTCATACATAATAAGGTTAGAAGTGATATTATGATTTTATATATATTTTTGTTGATTTTATGTTCGCACCAAAATATTGATTTAAATTTTAAGATTAGGTCTAAGTTTTTGTCTAGTGTCCTAGATCTTATAAGTGTCACCTTGTAGTGGAGATTTTTAATTAAGTTTTCGAGGCCGCAACTCAAGTGATAATGTGCGATGAGGGACTTTCTTATTAAACATTTCAATACACGACACATTTCAATACTGATCTCAATTTTTATTCGTATTTAAGCATTTTTAGTTAAGCGACATGTTGCACGACGTTCACTGCGCATTGCCACTTGGGTCAGTGGAATAAACGTCCATGGTACGCTGTGTATATAGGCTCCGCGTACAAATTTGAACCTAAATTACTTACTCTTAAAGCCCGCTTTCCTTTTCTAACGTAGGTAGATCATAACGTGAATTTTATGTAATAAAATGCGAAGATATATTTTAATAATTATTGTGTACTTAGCGAAGGGACGGGCGGCAAAGCCGATGCGGGCGAACGCATTCTCTTTTTTAGTAATCTTCTAGTCTCTTATCTTCTGCTCTTATTCTCTAACATTTGTACGGGATACGCGCGTATCGTAGCGCGGAAGGCGTATCGCGGTAAACAAGTGGTTCTCAATTGTCTCTCTCTCCGACAATGGGTCTTCTTATTTCTATGTTCGCCCGCGGGACAATACTCTCAGTTCCCGATAGGACAGAACGCCGTGTACTCAAAGTGTGTCTCTCTGGGAGCGCTGCTAACTACCGCTTACGTTTTTGTGGCCGCTGGAGCGGGCTTTTTCTAATCTAGTCAAGAGAAATACGAAAATACGTCGGTTCAAATCGAGTTGCGCACACGTTGGGTACTCGGTAACAGCCCTAAGCTTAGTGAGTGTATGTACGGTAATTATATAAGTAGATGTACAAAAAGTAATACATTATATAGATGTTTTAGCGTCAGATACATAGATATAAAGCAAAATATTATTATATATCGCATTCGTCCGTTTAAAGTAAGGGCTTGCGCTCGTGTCTAATCCCACGTACCACACTTAATGTTACGCCGTAGTTAAGATGTAACTCTGCCTCAGTATTATGTACATTTAAGCTTATCTGTTACATAAGCTAATTTATATACACTTATTCTATTCTTTTACGGGCGTAGTGGCGTTACTACATTAAGAAAGTCATATCAGATGCGTCACGGCGCTCTTTGTTCCTCTTTTGTTGCGATGCGCTTGCACAATTTGAATGTAACGGTCGGTGTGTTTCCGCGGGCTGATAAGAGATGGCGTTATAGTACCGCATTCGCAGTGAAAGAGGGTGTCAGTAGGCGCCCGCCCGTGGCTTGTACGGCATTTAAGTAAGTCTACTCACTGTGTATAATGTAAGTTTATCCTTGCATCAGTATCCGCTGTGTATTATTAGTAATACTGACTATCGAACCGACCACTTATTTTTTTAACAAAACTTTTTGCTCAAAATCAGCTCTACTTATCTCTCGTCGGTATTAATGTAATCTCAGTGTCAGATTGATGTTTTAAAATTTGTCGTTGTCGTAAACAATATTGTAATCGATGTTCGTAGTGACCCTGGTTTAAGTGACTCCCGATTACTGTTTCACTTAATTTAAGATCATAATATACGGTTTGAAATCCTTTGTGTTTACTATGCTACATTTTATTGCGAGTTTCGAAGTTCAAATTGAATCAATAAATAGGAATTTAAAAATTGGTGTTGTTAATGGCGCTCTCGCCGCTCCCTTCCACCCCAACGACTTGTACACATCCTGTAACATTTGTTTTTACACAGTCTTCATAAAATGAATGATGCGTCTGTCAGTGATCGCTAAACTCTCAAGACTTGATCGCTATTCGACATTTTTATTCAACATATTTGTTTTAATGAAACGATGGCTCGTAACTATGATTGAATACATGTTCGGTGGATAAAGGTACACTCGATTGACAAAGGTGAAGTTGTTAAGGAATACATAAAACTTATATAATATCTGGAATTATTCATATCACACGACATAGTATACTAAGGTTGCAGTAGTTTCATAAATTATATAAACACGAGATTCAGAAATAAATTTCAGGTCTCTTGGAAGAGGGGAGGAATCATCACCATCCTCTAGCAGTAATAACCTCGTATACTATTCGTATTATAGAGGTCATGAACGGTTGGATCGTATTTTACGTATATTGTCACATCTATTATTTAGGCTAGATGGCGATTCATTTGAAAAATACATAATTTTGGATGGACATATAAAAATTGGCACAATTGATTAATTCGAAGTTGGGTCGGGCGACTAACAATCGAATAACAATCAAACAATAAGCACAGTCTTCAGCAATCTTCCTTTTATTGATTCATTCGGAAAGAACCTTTTGATCATTCGGTGATATAATAATATTACACTTTTTTTAAACATTTGGCACAAAAAGACTTCTCCATGTGTGTGTTTGAGTGTGTTTATTCTTTTACGCACTAGCTATTTTTGGTTTCCTCCGGTATATAACGTCCAAATGCATGATCGAGTTGGTTAGTTTAATCAAACAGTTTGTATGTAATGATTATTTTACAGCGTAAAAAAATAAATAAATAAATAAATAATGCAATTAAAATTATTTCGAATTTAGATAAATAATTATCAACGAATTGGCTGAATGCACAGAACGCGTAGCCCTGCCATGTCCTTTAAATACATTTATGGATGTTTTATGATTAAAATTTGAAATTTTTTTTGTTATTGGTGGAATTGTAATGTCCACTCTTTTCTACTGTTGACGCGCGCCCACGGCTTGGGTCAACCAACGGGGGCTCGTGAAGAAATGTCGTACTTTCCGCACTCGTATCGAAATGTATGATGTATCTACTATTATAGTTTATTTAATTACAAAAAAATAATAAATAGGGCAGTACTTAGCACGTGTATGTTGTAATGTCATCAAACGGATTCAACAATTATTTCATTGTGGATATTCATAGGATGGTGATAATTATAATAACAGGAACGTTTTAAATGATACGCATGCAATTAAATGGAATTTGTTTACCCTTAAAATAAAAGTTTATGTCCATGTGAAAACTAACAAATTTGTGGTTAAACAAATTCATTAGAACAAGTAAGGATTAGACTTTTTGTTTTAAAAATAACAAACATGGTGTTATTGCCACGCTGATACTGCATCCCGTAGCGAGCCAATCGTAAATGATATTCCTGGTATTGGTAACCCTTAAGGGTATAATATTAATGACTTTTACTTTAATTTTGCTACTTTACTTACGTACAATATTTAATCAAAATCATTACTTAGTAACAGTTATAAAAATAAATACGATAGTAGCTTACGTCACTATCTGAGAACATGAGGCAAATGAAGATTTTCCTCTAACGCAATCGTTACCGGCTATTGATAGGACTAGTAAACTGTACCCGTCCAAATATTTATAATAACAATTATCTAAAAAAAGTAGGTTTTAAAGTTATATAATAATACTAATAAAAGTCAACATTCTCACGCTCAAAACAGTGAACTAGAATTCCTTACGTTACGGGTCAATAAGTGAAATAAAGTACACAACACTACTTGAATGCAGGTACAATATACGAATACTAGATGGCGCTATCGATTTTCTGAATCACTCCAACAAACTCATTATGACGTTTATAAACTTCGTTTCATAACTATGTCTAATGTAGTTAAAAAAGGCCCGTATTTTTTATCCGATAACCACTAATTAAGCTAAGTTTATTCATATATTTACTAAATAGATTTTATCTAACAGTAAAAAGATAGGTGGCGATGGTAATATGCGTCGTAGTGTTGATTTTTTCGGTTCCGCTGGTTAGAGCAAAAGATATTTTTATATATATTTTATGAAACAAATTGATTAAAAAGTATGGAAATTGTTTATTAAAAAAACAATCATTAAATTGAATTGGATTTACCATTATTATTAGTTCGTTTATATTATGAACTATTTATAACTTTACAACCCATAATATTCCTTCTATACTTTTTTTCTTAATTTCTTACCTTTTTGTGGTATACCTAAACATACTGTAAAATAATTTTTTTGTCAAGTGTGTGCGTGTTCTAAGCGAAATTAATAAATAGCACAAAATATTAAACTTCGGAGTAACTCCACCATTATTCACCAGTTACATTATGCCAAGATGTCATGCTAATGACTTTTTAAAACTTTGATTATTATAAAAATACCCGTTTGTACCATGCAACTCTTGTTATTATGTCGTGAATTACAAAATCTCCTAGTGACATCTGTGAAATCGCATTTGTACTATGAAGTTAAACTTTACACTACTTGCAGTGCCATCTACTCGCTGTATGGTGAATTAATTGATTAAACTGCCGGTTAAATGTTTCTGAATTGTGTCACAAGATGGTAATAGTAGGCGAAATAAACTAAGTTGCCTACGTGCGTCCATTCAACTACTCCACACTCCTCTAACGCCCACCTGCTACATTATTGAAAGCCTTGCGGGGATAGTGGGTTGACCGTAATTAATTTATTGCCCGACAATATGATCTCAATCGCAAGTTAGGGTCATTTGTTTTTATGATGAACTAAACATGTAGAAACGAAGATTCGATAAGAATTTTCTTACATTTATTTACTAAGCAACTATCCAGTGGTAAAACGTTATCTGTTCCTTTAAATGTTTTTGTTTAAATGTTTTTTGGTGGTCCTTGTGATTGCAGTCATGTAATTAATGTTTGTATAAGGTAGATGGACATTTTTACGGTTAATGGAAGCTTACTCGGGGAAGAATACTTAATTTTTATAAATCGGTTGTACGTAAATGTAAATTCTGTAAACAACGGGTAAATGCCTTAATTCTGAATGATATCCTAATTTACACTAGCTGTAATGTGTGCACTATGCCTCAATTACTTGGACTACAAATAAGCGTTCTTCCAAGTTACATCAAACTTAAAATTTGTTCAATATACGTGTCGTAAGTCATTCATAACACTCATACTTATATTTCATCACCTGGATACCCTTTTCTGCGGATGAGCTACACTACCAACTACACTATCAACATCCGTGATCAATGCATAACATTACTGCATTCTCCAAACGGGGATCGATCCCCTGCAATTTTTTACGTAATAATTATACACTAACAAATCTCAAGATATCGTTATGAAAAATTTGTGCAACATTTGTTCGAAAAGACACAAATAGTTTGATATATATGTAATAATCCTACAACGGTTTGAGATTAATTAACTTTAAACAAAAACGGAACTAATCGATAGTCTTCGGCTTGAGCCCTGGAACGGATCAGGTTCTACTTGATACAAATTAGTTACGAATCAACTCGTTGGATTATGCGTGAGTTATGGCTACATTTTATTTGGCACTCGGATTCCATACCGAATGTACAAAATGAACAATTATAATACAACTACTCATTCTCACTTGTTTTCATTATGTACTACTTTATCGTATCATTAAACATTATTTTCATTGATTGAAACAAAATTGAGATTGAGTTTAAAATTGCTATGGTTTGAATTTTTAAGGAATTTGGACGTCTGTTTTTTGAGTTAGTTAATTAGACTTTTACTTTGGTTTTTTCCTGTTTATTGTCGGAAATAAATTAGCAACAAGTCCATCGCTTTCTATTATTTCATTGTACACCCGTTTTTAACCAATCAGGAAGCGTCTATGTGAAATAAAAATCGGTTCTATCTGAAACAAAAGCGTTTAAACTAGTAAGAAGAATTGTATATTAAAATTTCTACTTTCTCTTTTCGGTAGTCATGGAGAGAATTGTGTTAGATTTATACATTATTTTAGATTTCCATTTTAAATCGGCAACTTAAAACAGAAAAATGTTACGACGTATAAAATAAAGAAGACAGAGCCGCTACGTCAGCTATAATTCTCTATCTGTTAGTGTTATTTGGGATTGTTTCATGAACTACAGATAACACTAAATCATGTGACATTTCTTGAATGTTCAGACTAATATCGTGTAATATTTTATAATCCAAAAGCGCTATTACACTTAAATAGTAACCTCAAATGCTTGGCTATAGTAGTTCTATCTAAACTATTAATTAATTCTCCTCCGTCATTCCTTATTCATCATAGTCATATATACTATAGGTATATAATAAATATATTCTATACATATAATAAGGTTCTACCTGGTCAATATCTGTACATTAAAGATATATGAGACAAACTACTATTGGGGGTCCTTATTAACGCAATAGAACACAAAATAATAGTTGTTAGAATCTTGTCAGTATGTCTGTGCGTTTCTTCGCGCTAATCTCAGAAACCGCTTATCCGATTTTTTTTACGGTTTTCAGTAATATATATTGCAGTAAGCGTCAGTTAATATTTAAAGTTCGTTTCATTTCAATCCGTTCATAAATAAAAAAGTTATTTATTTATTAATATAATTTACTGCTAATTCACAGAACGAGAAAAAAACCCAGTTTTGAAACAATGCAGATACTATTCCTCAGCGTAATATAGTTTTCTGAAGGGAAAGGGTCTTCAGTTTGCTAGTAATGAAAAATAATAATCTTTATTACAATTGTTTTAATGACATAACGTCACATGACATCATCACGACCCGCAATTGTTCTATAGCTGGGACTCTCTCTTCATAATAAGAGAAGAAGTAAAATGAGGCCAAAAAGTTGCATTCACAGACTTCGTACACTTTTGACAACCCTGCAGAACTTCGTGTGTTTATTCATTAAAATAAATGAATCCTCAACAAACAGAACAGCGCATCAAACTCTATTTTTATTCTATTTGCTCCCACCGACCAATTACCTCTTGACCTTCACAACATGATCACTGACGAAAGCGCACATGAGCGCTTGTAATTAAGTGGAACAGCTTTCGCAATTTCCATTTGAAACATAGGTTTTTAACGCAAAATAATTTAAACTATTTATTATTTAAGTTTCTTTGTAACTTCGATTTTAATAGACAGTACAAAATTCCCTCGTAGACCGATCAACGGTTTGTATTCAGTGGAAGCGAGCGACTAGTAGCCTAGTGTTTTGAACGTAGGTCGCCGGCACAGGAGGCTCGAGTTCAAATCCTGCACGCACTTCAAATATCTTTTAGTGATACACATTAATTATTACATTAATTATTACTTATTTCAGTGAAGGATTACATCGTGAGGTACTCTTTATAATATTCTCAAAGATATGGGAAGACTGCCAGCCCGCTCTAGCCAGTGTGGCTGACCTTTACCCCTTTCAGTGAGTGAAGACCCAAGCTAGACAGTGAGGTATTAAGGGTTGTAAGGTGATGACTGGGCTGCGCAACTGCAAGTGCGGGTCCTTGTAAAAATTTATTGTCTTGGTTGTTACGGTTACATAGCTATCGCTACGCCCTGTAAGAGGTTGTTGGGCGGCAAAAGAACTCTTAATAAAACTATTGTAATAATAAGCAATAGTAAAAAAATAAAAAAATATTTCAACAATAAATCGATGTATTCTTCTGTTGTGTACTTAGGTTTCTTTCAGTTTGTTAATAGGTTACTCCATAAAGAACATTTAGGTTTATGGCTTACAAACGAGAAGTTTATAAAACACCTGATAAAATTAAGTAACTTTTTTTTGATAACGGTTATTATTTGTGAACATAATGATGATTTTTAGTATATTCAGGTATGCACTGTGTGGTCAGTTCTCTGCCTATTGATAGTTTTGCGTCACCACGATGCAATGCCACTATGCAAAATTTCGAGGGAACAATTTTTTGATTTATGTTATTACTTTATTTTTGCTTTATCCCAATTCTAGTGTCAGTTTTTAGTTTTCACTACTATATGGGAAAAAAACAACATTCTGCGAACCAGGTAGTCAGAAAATTTTAAGAATTACCTATTCTATGATATCCCTAGTATATGATATGTAATACTAAATGAAATAATTGTTAATTGAACATGTACTGAAGTCAACTCGAGACATGTTAAAAACGGGAAAGACGATATGAAAAACACTTTAATAAAACAAGGCTAAGAATATCCAGACGTGTGCGCAGCGCATGCAATCAATCGTATTATACGAAAGATTAGCAAATCTTTGCAGGAACAGGAATTTATATGTGTTGTATAAAACGTGGATAGAAGTACTTTTAACACCAGGGCAAAGAAAACTTGCCTGTCTTCCTGGTAAACGCAACACCGGAGCAAACAAAACATGGTTTCTACCATTCTTCCCAATAAACGAAATTAGTTGAAATTAAACATTCTTTGAGCCATTCTCTCCATTAAACGCCGGCATTAAGTCACAATGCTATCGGGATCAGCGAAACTCTTTTTTCCATCAGCCCCGTTGACGGAACCACGCCACTGGTCTGATCTATAACATTGGTATCATTATATTCTTCATAATAATACGACAAAGGAGCTATCAAACTCCGTAATGGGTAGAGGTCAATGCCGTCTACAAACATCAGTAATACAATGAGCAAGATTGTCATGTTACAGGTGAACAAGGAAACGGTATACTTGTTAATTGGATCTCTAAAACTGCAAACAACTTTATAGTAACAATATGAAAATGCAGCTATAAAGTTTACGTTTCATCGTGTAGCGGGTGGTAGCTCTAGCCTTTCCTTTCCTTTTTTTTATCGTCAGTATTAAACGAGGTGGTATAAAACCCAGCGACCTCCGAAAGAAAGAGCCTGGCGCTGCGTTTACCTAACGTATATTGAAATTGGTGAATACATTAAAAAATTCAACTTTCATATTATTATCCTATATAACTTTGATTGCGGAATGGTTTTTTTTATTTACTAAAAAAAAAAAAAAAAAAAAAATTCCGGTGAAATCTAGTTTGGAATAATAGGTAAACTGATAAGGATCGGAAGGTTGAATGGAACTTTATCTGAGTGACGATAGAGGCGAGGTGGACCCTTGACCGATTTAGCGCGCAAAGTATGCTCGTTATTAAAGTTAAGTTTAAAAAAATGCGGCCCAAAACACCTAGTTTTGATTTGTATAGGCTTATTATGGCAGTTTATGGTTTTAGAATTTTGACAAATTTATAATATAAATTTATTTATATATAATATACATATAATATAAGAAGGATCTTACGTAAATCATACCCAATTATAAGGTGCCACTAAAATCACTTGACTCATTTAAATATAATATATAAAATGATAACATACTAACAAGTTGAAAGCTCTCTACTGTAAACTTTTATCTCACGTAATTTGTTGGTAGTACTGATTAAATTAAGTTTAGAGATTTATGAAAGCGTCATTGGTAACAACCAACTAACACGGCGATAGTAGCGCCAGGTGGACACCTGTACAAACGAACTTTTTGACGTTTTCAGCTAATATTCAAAAGAACTTTCTAACAAGCTACATCTGTCCATAACTTTGGAAAGTTATAACAAAATGTAATGATTGATGGCGGTTGAATGAAAGGTTGATGCAGAAAGGGAACGTACCTGGGTACAAGTTTTAGAGTAATTTATTAAACAAATGTTTTTCTTGGATTTTGGTCCTAGGGTCTCAGTGGTGAGGTGTGTCACTGGGCGGTACATAAAGAAAGACTATATAGAGCTCATGTAGCTCAATTATTTTCAATCTATACATTGACAAAAACCGCATTTAAATTTGCCTGTATTGTCTCTAGTATTTTTAGTGTTTCTCGCTCCAAACAGGTTAATTTACTGACTGATTAAAATATCAGCGGGAACTGTATTGATGTGTGTCTTTCTACTCTGTACTATCTATCTATAAGCTTAAAAAGACATTGTTCGTTTTCCAAATAAATAAAAATAAAAAACAAAAAAAAAAGATTTGCGCAGTAATCTGTGAGGTTATCCTGTTCAAACACATATAGAAATTTAGTTTCAAATTATGAAGTGATATTAATTCGCAGTAGCCAGTAAAATTTTCTTTTGGACCCTTTTTTTGTTCTTATTTATATGGAGTTTATATATTTATATTTTATTGCAGCAATTTAAGATCCTGTAACCTGAAATACAAATTAAATACCCCATTATATATGTTGCTGTTATTGACACCGATTTAGCTAGAATACAATATTACATAACAACTTGCTACAGAGTAGTATTAGATTGTATTGTCAGGATTCTTTACAGATTTCCGGTAAGAACTGTACAATCTCTATTACATTATATAAACCACTTTTACAGTGCCCAGCTTCTCGGCTTTTCCGATGACCTCAACGCCCAATTTAGTGACACTGCCTGCCGAGCGAGAGGTCCCAGGTTTGATTTCCGGTTGGGGCAAACATTTATGTGACAGATAAATGTTTGTTCTCGGGTTATGGGAGTTTGTGATGTCATATTTGTGTATGTCCAAGCCACCCGCAACACAGGAAATCCTAGAGCGGGGGTGTGAGTGTGTAAACACGTGTAAATGTTTGTAAACGTTATAAATACATAATAAGTGAATGATGTAATAGCCTTCATAGTTCTTTGAAACCCAGGCTACCTTCGTTGCGCGTGCATCCTGCTCGACGTAAAGGACCAGGTACCAATCTCATGAAGATCTTTCGATATGGCAGAGGTTTAATTTAACGGACATTCGCTGCTCAGCACCCACCTCAGGAAGATAGTTTGTCTCATTACCATTCAATTTAATTTAATAGACACTTCTACGTGGTAGGGTTCTCTGTCTAGAAAATAGCTATTACAAAAATGAATCAAGAAATTATTGTAAAGCGTTTATCTAGTGCCTCGAGTTCATCCACCATGACAATGAGTAATAATTGAATGGTATCAATGGAATGATTCAGCATGTGTCACGACATATATCGTATATATGTATGTAGCTACATCAATATATTATGATATTTATCCTCCAGTTGAACATTGACGTGATCTGAATGGGGAATACAACTCATGCGAATATACATTTACATATAAAAACTGTGTAGAAAAATACAACCACGACGGCAATAGTGTATTTAAAATAATTGTACATTATATGAAATCATCATTATAACAATATGTTCCACTGTTGGGCCGGGGTTCCCTAGCAATGCGAGTAGTTAAGGCGATCCGCCACGACCGGCCACGTTGACCGAGTGCGAGTTGGCACACTCGGCATGATATCGACAAGAATATAGAGAACTCCCAGGCGTGCAGATTTCGTCACGATGTTTTCCTTCACCGAAGAAAGTGACAGTGAATTTTTAACACGCACATAATAAAAATTAGAGGTGCGGGCAAGATTTGAACTCATACATATAAAATGTATATACATATATAACCGAAATTATCTGAAACAATCGGATAATCCAAAATAATTTCATATTCGTATCCAGATACGAAATTTCATATCCATAACTTCCCTAGTTTTTATGCATCTATCCAGTGATACCGTTCAATGCAGTTGTTATTGTATGCTAATTACATCATTCTTCTTTAGCTTTATTACAAAATATATTATTAAAAATGTTTACTTACGAAGTACACAGAAAAATGACTATTAAAAATATGTAAAGTACACACAGAAAATAATGACAAAGAAAAAAAAATAGAAATTAATGGCTTCAATTTTTTGTTTCATAATTTGGACGGTTAGTGAGAAACAGAATAACATTCTTAATAATTATGAGATTTTTTTAATGATCTATGTCTAGGAATATTTTTAGTTCTCTGTCGAGACAATTTTAATGCATTTTCTGTATTATATGTAATTTAAACTATGCTTTATCAAATCATATAAAAATATTTGTGTTCCTCATAATGAGTTTTTTATTTGACACGTCATAAATTTTACAAATTTGACAAATTTTAAAATTGTAAGTGGTACCCCGGTAATGAATTTAGTCTATTTAGATAGTACAGTAAAATTGAACCCCAAAATCAGAATTATTTTATCTATAACAATACATTAATAATATAATTCTAACTGATCGCTTTCTGTAATGAACTATATATGAGAAAAAACATTATTACGGGCTTTTATTAACATAGTAGAACACAAAACAATAGTTGTTAGAATTTTTGTCTGTTTGTCTGTGCGTTCGATTTCGTTCTGGTTTTCACTAATGTATTGCAGTAAGCGTCACTTAATACTTAAGGTTTGTTTTATTGTAATCCATCCATAAATAAAAAGTTATAAATTAAATTAAAATAATGTGGGTACGTACTATTTCTTAGCGTAAGGCGTAGTTTTTCCGAAGCGAAGCGAGGGCAATTTGCTAGTATATAATAAGTGTACGTTACGAGGTCATTAACCTCAAATTTAAGACCTGTCAGACAGCCAGAATAAAGTTTTCAGTGAAGGCACGGAAAGGAAGTATTTCTTAATATAAGGGATTTAAGTTTTCTGTTTTAAAATTGACATGGACTTTGTTTGAAGTAATTGATTTTTGCATATTTTTAATTAGTTAAGACTTAAAGGTAAATATCAGGGATGTTAGATGCTCCGTAACCGTATCCGAATCTATCGGATATTCAAATTAAAAATACATCCAAAACCGTAACAGAATCCGATAAAAAAGTTTCGAATAATTTCGGATAGGGGCAGAGTCTAAATGAATCACGTCATTACAGGTTTTCGCTGTCCGAACCTTGAGCATTCTGAGGCAGTTTTTATTATATATTTTTTAAAGTATTTTTCCATTATTATAATACCAACTAATACCGAGACAGAAAGTCAAAATTTTACCCTGTAAATACATTACATGTTTTGTTTACAAGTCCAAAAACATCTAATATGCTTAACCGAAATTATCCGAAACAATCGGATAATCCGAAATAATTTCATATCCGCACATTCTTAGACCAGACAACAGTTCGGTTCAAATACTTAGGTATTACATCTCTTTCACTTCTCGAACTCAATTACTTTCGAGTACTTATATCAAAGCAGAACCATATAATAACACGCTGTAACTATATATATTTATTAACAATTGAACTGTTTAAATGAATGTATTAAAAAGTTTTAAAATTTATTAACATCCCTAGCAAATATGGCTACTCGCTTTGTTATAGAACATATGAAAGAGACTAGACAAGCCCGTAGTCCAATTTCTATGATTCCATTCGCCGAATGAAGAATTCCATGTTCGATTTCCCGCCAACGTTTATGAGGCACATCAATGTTTGTTTTCGGATCTTGACTTTACGTGGTTTTTAATTTCACAAGGATTTGAAGTGCGAGCGAGTGAGTGACTTACTAATGAGTATAAATTTATTATTCAATTTTATAACTTGACTGAAAAAGTAAAACATCAACTTTGAGTTAATTACAGTTAAAAATACAAGAGCATTGCCTGATTTGATGATGACGAGTTCATTGATCCTAATGCGGTGAACGATTCACTAATTTATTGCCAGTTGTTTAGTATTTATGGTAGGTACGAGGCTAGTCGTATCATTGTATGGTAAGTTTACAACGAGAAAGTGAAGTCATGTTCCGTTATGTTATATTTTGTCATCGGTGTGTGATGCGTTCGCATACATCCCCCTCTTTTTCGGGTCTTACAAATATATCTATGCGTATTTGTAATATATGTAGTATCAGTATTTTAATATATATTTTTTTAATAGCGTTCTATTTATTTTATATTATTTATTATTGTGCTGGTGTATAGTTGTCTTTTTGATGTATGTAAATAGTTGATTTAATTAAGTAAAAACCATATTTCTTTGTTATTATTATTAAAAATAAACATGATTATAACAACATCTTTATCTTTATAAGTGTTCCACCTCCGTGCTAATACATGATTATGATAAATTGTAAGGGGAATCATTCAGCTCTGAGTCTAAGACAACCTCGCTTTATCCTGGACCCCGCTGAATAAGGAACGAAACTATGACACCAAGTCTTTGATGCTTTGTATATCGTGAGTACCTGTCCGTATAGTAAAAAGCATAGGTGCATTCGATTGATTGACAATGTAAGTAATACATCATTAACATAACCGTTTAAAGCTATCAAAATACAAAGTATATCTCAGGATTATGAATCATTACAATTTGCAACTCTTCTTGATCAATACTGAATATACTATCAGACATTGACAATTAGCAAAATGATAAGCTTTGACAAATCTGATCTGTCTGTGTGTTGCGTATTGTAAACTAGTTGTGTGATGATAAATATATGTTAACAATCATCATATAACATATTAAAGTAAAGTGAAACATGGCGTGGATTAGTTCCTTCAACATAGGTCGCGGAATTAATATATTTTTTCCAAATTAAGACTGTTTTATGTATTTTTTCATTTGCGTGCGACTCACGAATAAACTGAAAATATATTTATTTTTTTCTCATCGTCAATATAATTAATAGTTTATATATTATTCTAAGTAATCATTCATGGGAATTCAACTTTTTAATGAAAACAGTAGGTTTCCCAGATAAAAGTATATCAATTATTTTGATGATAATTATTCAATAAAGTGCATGATCACTTCAACATTATTAAAGCTGTATTTTATTTTAGATTCAGTTTTCACAAAACTTAAGAAAATTAATGTGCTGCTTCCAGCAGTTTACCTTTCAACGACAATGTATAGATGGAATGCAGTGACACCAGAACTGAACAGTAGGAGTCCAATGATAAAGTTTAACGTATGACGTTACAATGCATTAGGTTCACCGGCGAACAATAAATTTATAAAGAGTAACATTTAATTAAATTACAGGTCGCTTAAGGCGAGCGCGACTCACTTTCCCCGTCTTGTAGCGACTTCTTTAAAAAAGGTGGGGGCAACGTAATACTGTTAGGTTTTATTAAAGGTCTACATAACTTTGGTTTTTACAGAATTTTATTGTAACAGCAAATATTAAAGTATTTGTAAAGTAAGTAAATAATTCCTTACTATTAGTACAATGTATTTTTTCCTTATTTATACGTAACCATAAACCATAACGAGTATATGTATGGATCGAGGAAGAGATCCTTATAAGATGACGACAAAATGTAGCCTTGTAAACATTCACTTACAAGATTTTTTTTTGATATAATAAATTACAATTACACATGTCGACGTTAATAATAAATAATGAGCTTGTTTCATTGATGACCAACATACGTAACGACATAGTTTTAATCCTAATTTACAACATTGTTGAAAAACCGCGATCAGTTAAAAACAGTGTGTGGCAAAATGAGCGGAGTTAAAATTACTGAAAAAAACTAATTAGCGAGATGAGTTCATAAAATATAACGATTTCGTATTTTATCTGTAAAACTTGTAAAATATAATAATTATTATGATTATTAATGTTCCATGTACATTATTTCCATTATTTGGTATAATTAATAGCCTTGTTGTTAAGTTATATCGTAATAAAACGTTCCCTAAAAGTGTCGGGTACAATACCAGGGCCCACCTAGAAGCAAGTAAATTAGACTCCTGCAAGTTTAGAAACTAAAGCACCCGTGTGTAACCAATTTTATAAATACCAAGAATCCAAAATAACCCTGCAATTCCATCTCTTAAACCAAACATTATGTAGTCTCTATCCCATAAGACATTTGTGCTAGCAGCGTTGAACTAATCCATTTCACGAAAAAATAAGGCACATTCTTACATTCACCGGAATGGTTTCGACGAAACTCATTAGTAAAAATGCATGAGATTCGTTTATGACTCGTCTGACGTTGAGCTGAAACGACGGATAATATTATCGCCCAAGAGAAATATGAACGAAACTGGAGGAAACAATCGAGGTGATCGCTGAACACTTTTCTGTTATTAAATTAGAGTTAAATTACTTTCTGCGAGTAGATTAAGCGAGCTGTGCGGTTAACCGTGATATCTCACCGTGACGGTATTCCGTTTGAGGACTATCGACACCACGTCTGTCAGTGTACTCGCGGTGGTATGAAACTTTTCTTTATTTACGTAAACGCATATTTTCTAAGTGGCAAAGAGGGCCGATTTCACCAATTGTTGAAAATCTTTTGTAGAATTTTAGACGGTACTATTTTTTTTAAATAGCTGGTTTTTTGATAACATCTAAAAATCATATATAAATGCATCGTTCTTGTCGGTTGTCAAAATATTCACTCTTTTTGACAGTAGAGCTAAGAGGAACCACGAATATCACTCTTCACTGTATATAGATATTTTTAGTGACATAATTCTCTCCGTAATTTGCAAAGTGTAATAAAGGCACTGCTATTTTCTTAAGAATTAACGAATCTGCAACTAGAGACTTTGCAAAAATAATGTGATGAAAGATTTAATAAAATAAAATACCGGAAATCTAAAAAAATAACATAGTATATGTCAATTTATAATTAATATCATTAAGTTTTGTAACATATATGTTTTAATCCTTTTTATTACCACATTATTTTCAGAAAGTTTGTGCACCAAGTATACTATGGAACCCTGTAACGAAGGTAATACTTTTATTTAACAATATTTGTAATGTTGTTTTGTATATATGTTGTTGATTATCCGTTGTTAATAATTTAAGTAGCTTAAACTAACTTCTATTTTACTAAAAATGACGTTAAAGCTGTAATATGATTTATTGTATTGTCATTTTAATACGAGTATGAGTAAAAACTGAAATAACTTTGACGCAGAAAACGATTTCAAATTAAATTAATAGAGAGCGCGGAAGAAACTCGTTCACATATTTTATCTGTGGATATAGAACATGAACTCATACTTTATTCGCCCGGTGACATTCAAATTCATTTTCAGTGCAAACTTAAATGACACTTGTATTTACAAATTTGCGTTTGGGAATTTTCGTCTGGTTTTGACGAACGTGTGACAACGTTGAGAAATCAACAAATAAAACTGAGTTCATTTTAACGAGCATTTGCTAGTGGTAAATGCAATTTTTTTAATAAATGCACTGTGTATATGAATGAATACACGTTTTAAAATTCGATAGATAAGTATGCAGGTTGTTTTACTCTATCCTCTACACAATTCAACTATAATTTGGAATGAAATATTTATAATTCTAAGTAATATATTATTAAGGCAAAATTTAGGTATTTAATCAATGTACAACGTTTGAGTGGAATGAAATTTCATCGAGGCTTTTTAATTAATATTTCAATTTGTCTTTAAATTATAAAATATTAAGATTCTTCATCCTTTAGCCAAAACATAGGTGATAAAAAGTTTATTATAATATACTTTCTGCATAATTTATTACTAGGACAACATTGTCTATAGCGTACAATTTGTTCATTTAGCTGTACCGCACTCATAGATTAATTAAACCAGAAGTGCCAGAAGCTATAATCTTAATTGGCAGCCCGGACCAATAACTAAAATGTGTTATGCGACTTGTAAAATCAATTTACTTCGCAAGCCATTAATTCACATATCGTTCAATACTTATTGAGGGCCAGCGTACTAGGAGCCGTCGCACCCTCCGTGTTTCACAGTTTTAAGACGCGACGGATACTCTTGAATGGCGTGTCGGGGCTCTCGTTATAATGGGGGATAATAAAAGTTACCCTCGTGATAAACACAATGCAATGCAAGGGGCTAGGGCTATACCCTATGCCGAAGACGGCAAGAATGTTGGCGGGAAATAGCCGCGGTCGAAATCACTTGTTTGCGATAAATTGATGTTCAGTATTTATAAATATCTTTTAATATTGAGTTTAACGTGTGATCTTCCTTTCTAGGATTGCATTTATCGATCTTAGTAAGTTGAGTTTTATCGTAGACATATCTTAGTAATTCTTATATACCAAATAAAGTACAGTTTAACAGATGGTTCTACCACGTCCTTCACTGGCGAAGCATTGGTGACGCTACTAGTTTGAAGGATGTGCATGAGCTGTCGTTTGCTTGTTTGCTATATAAAATAAAGGATGAATAAAGGACATTTTTATTGCTTCGAACATAATATGTAAATAGAATTTGACCCGCATAACGTATGCGTAAGTTATTCCTAAATAAACGAAATATTTTATTATAACACCTGTATCTAATTGCTAATCGTTTAATTTCCTAGTTATCTAAAGCTTTAAATACAACACAATACTGTAAATACAAGGTTTGAATACATTATATAAATGTGACAAAATAAAGCAACATTTCAAATGTGGCTGTATATTAAATGATTTAATTATGAATTAACTTCTACTGCTTCATCTAAACAAGGAATATTATATTTATGTAATAAGTCACTATACAGGGTAAAATAGAAAATCTGTTTATCGCGTATAAACGCGATAATCTCTAAAACACCTTCATGTATCAAACTCAAATCCAAAATCATTTAATCATATAGGTATTCTGTAAATACACATAAATGCATAAGCACGTCATTTTCTGCTTTTATTACTGTTTCGAAAAGGTGCTTTAACATTGAGGAGAAGAAATCGTGTCATTGTGCTTATTAAAATAATAATAAATTACATCATTTTATCAATAATTCACTCACACATCAGGCACACCGTACACAAATATGACGTCTCAAACACCCTTAATTCGAGAACAAACAAATATCGAGTTCGAATCACTCGGTCGGCATTCGACAGGCAGTGTCTCTACCAACTGACCTACGGAGTCGCCGTGTTACAATGTTTCTAGAATCAAAGCGAAGGTATTTTTACAACGATATTATAGTATTTATCTACAGCTATTATTATCCACGCGACTTCTCGTCGTACAGTGGCCAACTGGAGATCGTCAGTGAAAGTAGGACTAGACGATTGTACGGTATCGTATCATTTAATGTGGAGAATACACTGACATCTATTTATAAATATACTAGACAATGATAATATGAGGGCACTCATAGACTGGTTGGTATGGACACCGGTCTCGTGCAAACACGTTTCCAATCTTGCACACAACTCAAATTTTAACCAGTGTGCGTATTACATATCAATTGCTACAATAGAGGTAAATATCACGAAGATACGTGCACGCCTTCCCTTAGCGTTTCAAGTCTGTCATTCGCACTTGGTCAGTGTACTTTACTATGGGCTCTGTGATAAGCGAGTTCACCCCAACAGTAGGACATTTACAGGTTGTGATAATGAGACAGATTAGTTACATTTTACCAATTAACGTTTTTTTTAATGAAGTAAGCACCCTGAATTTGTAAACATACCTGGTCCAGTATTGTTCAACGAAAAGTCTTGGATAATTTGGTATATTCTGAAAGTTAAATATAAAAATAATGTTAGATATAATTTTAAGTTTAAATTATATTAGAATAAGCTATATTAATCTGTATGCCGGAATGATTTCATTCTAGTCTGTGCTGTAACTGTAGTGTCTATAGTTTTGTTGAAAAAGGCGCAAAGTTAAGAAATAGTGTGTAAATCGAATCCGCGAAATATTAATTCTTTTAGAAAAATTAATTAGCAGAGTCCTCTAATATTTCATGTTAACTTAAAAGTATAAATTATTATATATTTAGTTAACATGTATGATTGGCTCATGTAGATGTTATAACTGAAGCAGCAGGAGTCGAAGTTTAGTTGATTTATACATGCAAAAAACAACACATATTGATTTAATTAATATAAATCAATTCCTAAAGTTTCTTTTCACTATTTTTTCTTTTAAGATTTAGTATAGTTGAGGTTGTTTTATTCTCAAATATTCTCTAAAATTGCATAATACTTCGTTCGTTCGTTCGTTCGTTTGTGTCCATCGAATGCAATGCTACCATACGGGATTTCGGAAGAACTAAATTTTGGTGTACTTATTTTTTTTTGTTATCTCACTGGCCAACTACAGAGTTAGTTCTCAGCTCTCTTGCCAAATACAAACTGAAATGATTATTGGCAGTGTAACAGATTATATTGTAGTCATCGGTGTAATAGAACCAAACAGCAAAGTTTAGTCCTGCATTCGTTGTAGTCCTCTGTTTTAGTTGTTGCTAATTGTGGGTTATGTGAATAAATTGTGAGTTTTAATTTTTATTTTTATCGAGTATTTATTTTTCCCTTTTATAAAGTATTTATAAATGCTGTTATATAATAATTTAGTTTTACACATTTGAATTTTTATTAGTAATAATAACTTAAAATATAGGTATTTAAGTAACTATAATAGTAACATAAGAATAGGTCGGCTATTGAAATAACCTTATCATCATGCAACGGTACAGTTTTAAACTAAGTATTAAAGATCTAAGCGGCTTCTACCAGGCATCGCTTATAGCCTTTCCTTTACTATGTCCGTTAGTCTACCACGACGTGAGAGGGAGGTTGGCTTAGATTCTCATATAATTTAAAATCACTTAAAATACTCGGAAATAAGTTGCATAATCCTCTCCAAGATTTTATATTCTAAATTCCTAAAATGTCTGCACACACATCTGCTATTCACACATCATACAGACACATAGGGAGGGAGAGAGACGGAAGCGTACATACACAAACGTTTCTTAAATTCAGGACTTTTACGTATTTTAAAATAATTTATTAAAACATTTTAATACGCGTACTTGTTTATTAGATACATCGAGGTATTAAATTTCATAATTAATCCATTAAAATTCATGAAATCAGGGTAAATGCAATCGACCTACGATTCTAGTAATTACCTATGAACATTATTCATTACAATTATGAATTACTGTTATGTAATTAGATTTTCATATGCATACTTTGTTATAATGTCGGGGTTCAATGCACACACAAATTCCCAATATATGAGCATTATGTGAAAAAAACATGCTAAATGTCCGACATGGTCAACAATATTTTGGTAACTTATCTGTGCATTATATGGTGTTATTTCGGAACGTAAATGTTTTAAGATAGTGTTATTGAAATAGTATATCAATTTCTCTAAGTACTTATTGTAAGAAATCCTAAACTTAGAGTATACTAACTTCGTTCACTTCGCAATTTCGCAAGTGTCCAAAATCTGAAAAAAATATACGTATCTGATCTCCGTATAAAATTTCTGATCGGGCATAAGTAACGGCCTTGATATTATTTTTATATTGTTTTCTGTAATTTTTATTATTTCCACGAAGTAATTGAATTAAAATAAATAACAATTAAAAGTATTAGCGTGACATTCTTTTTATTGTTTTATAACAATGTATAAATGTATCAAACACAACCAATATATTCGCGTAAGTAAGTAATTGAGAGAAATTAAACGGAAGACATTCGGTTCTTCTTTGCATATTGCAAATATATGTACGTTGCATATCTCGTCTGGGCGCCGTGTGTCAACAGTTGCCAAATACAGTAACGGTGCCAATACGCACAAGCTCACTTACACTTTTGTAAGTAATGAAGCTACTTTTATAGCTTAACGTTACAAAATTGTAATGTATTATTAAAATAAATTGTAATAATAATAAATAAATGTTTAAACACTCATACATCCGCAATACGGTTCTCTGTCTAGAGCATTGGGTGAACATACCAAAACGAGAAATCACCAATATCCAAGAGATGTATTCACTCGTGTGTGCACACTGTAGACTCGATCATCCCTAAAGTTAAAACATTTGTACAGTCATTCCACGTGGTTATATATGCTAGATGTCAAGATTATGAACTGATGGACAATGAATCTTATCTTATTAGCACGTATACAGTTTCATTTGGACAAATAGCCAAGAATCTTTGATAAGCAGTTTTCGCAGGAATCATCCTTTTGTTTTGTGCACGATGTAAGGCCGAGTAAATGCTTCATGGCTGAATATTATTATTATTGAACGTACAGTATTGGTCCAAACCATAATTAAACAAAGAAAATTATTTATTAAAAGTTTAGAATCTTAATTAGGACAGAAAATGTAAATTTTGGTTACGTATTCTAAAAATTTCAGTTTTAAATGAAACTATGTTAAATAAAAATTAATAGAAAGTCTAGTAGAAATAATAAAAATTTGTTAACGACTAAAAAACGGGTTAAACATGGAGCCTAGCAGAACGCCCTAAGAACACTCCTTAAGATTAAACGCTGGAAAAGATGAGGGCTTTCATATGAGATCCCTGAACTTCTTTATATGCGCAGAAAGATTTCAGGTGGGAATTTTAATAGGTAAAAATCTGACTTTAACCTATAGCTTTTTCGTAGTTTATCATTTTTATTTAAATTTCGTTTGATAAGATTATTATCTTTTATCATTATAAGCTCTACGAAAGTTACAATATTAAAAATGTTATTATGGGAAGTTGTACGCACACAACTTGCATTATTATTTAGTATGTACGTGTCGTTGCCAAATAGAATAAGGCTCTAAGTGTCGGCCGAGCACATACTTGTGTATGCTTGTTTGCACTAACTCGCGTCAAGATCGTAAGTCGAGATAGAGATTAGTGAAATGTTCCTAATTCTTGAAGAGAAATAAGAAAGAAAGTTTGGCATTATAATCTGTTTTAAGTAAATTATTTGGCAATAATAAAGGTCTTGAAATATGACTGGAGGAAAACATTTACAAAAGTATTTTCATTGTATAAATATTGTTATAAAAATATAAATACGACAATAAACACTAAGATTTTTATGAACTAAGTGCAATAACTTGATTTGAATTGTTTTTTTTATACCATAGCCGTACATTTGCTGTGAAAGAATTTCGTTGGGAAACTTGACGCTAATAAGATCGGACATGGAGCGACAGCATTTAAGATAGATCTATATATACCCGGTTAAAATTCAAATTTCAGCTCTTACTTCTCATAATTGCTTCGTTCGTTGGCTAGTTCAATTATTTTTATTAATCAAAGGAACAAGTTTACTAAAATGACTAATCAAATCCAATTGCTACAACACATTATTACTGCTGTTATTTTAGAAGTTGAAAATATTATTTATCAACAAAGACTGCGTATTTACTATAAAGCATAAATAGATAATCTGACAAAGCCGAGTATTGGTTTACGATAAACATCAGAGGTATGCCTACACCGCATGTTAGCTGTGCGCTGAGACCGGGACGCTGCGAGGTTAGGGCTCAGTGAATTGTGGCGTTGGAGTTTCAACTCAGTTAATTTAATTTAACACAGAACTAATGAAGACAACACACTCCAAACTAGGTCTTAATGACACTGTTTTTGTTACACATATTTGAATATGGCATCATTAAGTAAATTGAATGTAATAATGTATCTGAACAGCAGTCGTGTTCTGCGTAAATTACCGTGTTACATTTACAATTGTTCCTATACATGACTATGACGCAAAAGCTATAAATAGACACGTTTTACAAAAAATACGCACTTAATAAATGTATTCAAATCAATTATGAAACAAAAAGTTACCTGATAAACGGATATTGTTTTGTAGATGAAGTTCAAACAAATGAATGGATTGGAACAAAACGAATACATATCGTGCTTCAAGTGACTGCAATGTTATAGTTTAGTTCACAACGCCTTCGATAGATGGCTTTAGTAGTACTCCGCTTTGTTATCGGTGACACTACTTGCACTAGAATTATTTTAACGTCGCATTCATTTCACTGCAAAAATTCGACACAGATTAAAAAGTCTTGCATACAGTACGCCTGACACCGCGCGAGACCGGACCGGGATTGGCAATCGAGAGTTTTTGTAGCTATGCAAAAACTGGTGCAAGTGTATTCAGATCACTGCAAGTTATTGGTAGGCGACGAGTTCACAAACTGGTCGTTTACGTAATCTGAAACACTGTCAGAAAGTAAAAGAACGTCCAATTCCATAGACGAATATTACGGAAGTAGCACGCATGAACTTAATGGATTTCTTATTGTTTTCTTGTTGCAAGCAGTACTTTAGTAATTCTTCTGATTTTACATAGTATGTAGACGTCTGTTAAAACACCGTGTTCCACTCACAACGAATTTAAGATGTGTTATTGTTGAATCACAATTTTGCAACTGATTTATATCGCTTTTTAAATATCCGTGTGATTGTATTCTTTAGTGACATAGCTGCAATAGGTTTATGGTTAGTAGAGGGCAGGGTTTTAAGCACAGAAGGTCTTGAGTGTTTTTTTATGTTTTTATTCCTTTTTAATACCTGAAATGAATAACAGCAACCGTGTAGATAGATGTGTGTGCTTTTCTGGTATATTATTTATTAACTTTAACGACATACATTTACATATTAAAGACGGAAAATGCAAAAAAGAAGGAAAATGTTGCTCGAATAACAAAGCGAGATGGAGAGATGGTAAACATTATGAATACGCAACATTTTGTTGGGTTAAATATACCAGACATCGGTAATAATTTAAATGAATAACATTTCGATAAATTTTAATAGTTATTTAAACCTAAATATAAATGTATACATTTAACGAGAAAGAATAACGCATATGATCGTACATACAAAATTTATTTGCCTTTTTAAATTGAATGGTTTGGAAAGCATCAGGAATGATTGAATATAAATTTAGTAGTAAAAATATATTTCATTGTTCTTACACAATTTACAATTCATATTTTTATAATATCATTTCTCCCTCTGGATACACATTAACGCTGTTACGTTTAAGTTAAACGAGATTTTATTACTATACCAGTAATCCCTTCTTGCGTCGCTTGGAGAATTTTGCTTTTACAAATCGAACGTAATCGCATTAAAACGTTATTGGTTATTTAACCAAGCGCCTCGTGTTTACCCTTATTGTTGTTTTAATAAGCAAGGATGTTTATAGTTTTTAAATTACAAAAAAATATTTAATAATAATTCAGTAATTAAAAAACAATAAACTCTAAAACATTGTCAAGTAATTAACAGTTTCCATACGATCTTTTTATGTTATACCGCGGGATTAGATATTTTCCTACAATAAAAAGTATCTACTAGAATGAAAAGTAAGTACCAAATACATCTTCTTTAAGTTAGTGTTCGGTGATTTGCATATAAGCCAGACAGATGGAAAAAATCCTAAGTAGTATAATATATCTATAACAATATATATAATATATATCTATTCCCCTATATCTATAACAAAGCTTTGTTTCCTCTAAAACTTTCAAAATATAAGTATTCAATGTATAGACTCGGTTCCGCTACAATTCTATTATATGATTTATTGTATTGCATTGTATAGATGGATTCTCAGGTATAAGATGTGATGTAACGTTACATACAACGTAACCCGCCGTCACTTCGCTTAAGAAAACCTACGTTTTACGTTTACTAATAGCATCCGCATCGTTTTAGTTATTTGAACTGAAAATCTATTTATTTATTATAATAGCAGCCAGGTAGTCAGAAATTTATTTAATGCCCTCTTAATGGAATGTCCATGTTAACTTTTATTGCATATTTCGCGATAAAAAAAACCATTTTCCGGGATGAAAAAAACCCGTAATTAAAGATACAAATATGCCAAGTACCATCCAAATCTGTTCAGTGGTTTTAGTGTGGTACATGATCAGACTGATAGAGATACAGAAAGAAAGATAGACGAAGATTCTAAAAGAAATATGTGTTGGCCTCTATATCGATAACAAAGGCTATCTGCGTTAAATTTTTTTAAAAATATTTGAATATAATTTTATTATTAGGATAGGTATATATAATGGTAAAATGTTGATATATACCTTATATGAAGTTATCATAGTTTTGTTCAAATATGTCGAGATATTAACTTTTTGAAAATCTGAATGTAGTTATATTACCATTAGTTTTAAAATCAGTTTCTCATCATGTAACTTATTAAATAACATAATGTAATTTAAGTTTAATAAATAATGTAAGCGTTTTACATACAACTGTAAATAACTGAATATTTGACGGCAAAATACTAAAAAGTAAATCATAATATTATTTTAGAAACATATATATCTTTTCTGAATTATGTCGCTTAATACTTTTGCAATTTTGATTTTGGGATTAATTTTTTTACAGTTTTTTTTAGAGTTATTTAATTATTTTTCGGATGATTATGACCATAACCATAAGATATTAGTTCATTCTTACTCATTATTATTCACATGTACTATTTTTTAACTCTAGATGTCTTAGCCAATCGTCCGTTATGCTAAAAACGAAAAAGCAAGCTGTAACAAAAATACTACGTTCACTCTTCAGATGTAAAATCGATAGATGAGTGCGATTTTTCAATGAAAAATTATGAAGACTATTGAAAGGTTTACTGTCCTCGACGTCCAAGCTGCGAGTCTTCGGTCGTCTTACTATTATTTATACAGTGACGTTACGACTTATTCCAATTGTATTAAGTGTTCAGTATCAAGTGCTTTAGATTTGTTTAACTAAAAACGTGGGAACAAAAATGTCTATTGAGACATAATTATACGATATTTGGTACTTTTGTATTTGCATAGTTATGTACGTTGTTGTTGGTCATATCACCAACCAACGACAACAAGCATTCATTATCTTTTAATAATATATATACTACTTATATGAATTAACGATCAGAGATACTAATATTATAAAGAGAGTAAGAATGTTGTGAGTTTGTGTATATGCGGAAGGTAATCTCCGGAATAACGTCACTTATTCGATTTTATTTTACCATTTGAAAAGTACATTACACTGGATGGATATAAAATTGCTGAACATGAATGAAAACGGGACGTGCTGCTAGTTTTATATGAATTTGGCTTACTAGATTTCTTTATTCCGTATTGAATTTGTTGCTCATTACAAAAACGAATAACGGGATAATGTATGTCTATCAAATTCCCACATTTCTCGACGGGTATGCCAGGTTATGTGAGATTCCTACCCCATGAAACTATTCCGACAGCAATTCGGCGACGTCTAGTAAAGGCACCTGTGTGATAAAAATCCAGTACTCATAGTTTGGTTATTTTATGAAGGATTCTCATATCAATACGAGGATAGTTATAGCAGGATGAAGCACAAATATTACTAAGCGACATTAATTAGAGAGATGCATTACACCTCGTTATGCATTACACTACATTACATTGCATTGTATGTATGCTAAAATAATATCGGCGTTCTCGTAACACAAAATACATTTTTACTTTTAGCGAGCAGTCTTGTCACAAAGTTACACTACCGGTCACTTGAATCGAGCACCGAGTAGTTATTGGTTTAAAAACGTAATATATAAAAGGTAAAAATGAAACGTGATATTTTATTTGATTTCATTAATATTATTAGCATAATTAATTATGTATTCTATGAAAGTTCTTTCAAATAAACCTTTTTATGATTTTTTTACATTCAAAATCAAATCTTGAACAGCGATATGTGTCGATTATCGTCTCGGGTTTAATGTGTTTTTTATTTTCACATTAATAATACTAATTCCAGTTTCTTTACGATGATTTTGGTGATCATTATATTAGAATTTTAAGAAATAAGATGAATTTTTTCAAATAAACTTAAAGGGGAATGGTATATATTCTGTCCATGCCTATTTTGCTGCATTCTGTTTAAAAATATATTAATTACTACTAATAAAACTGGAATTTCATATTTACTTTGGTACCTATACTATATCACCCTATATATACTACTATAACACCTTCAATTTCAGCGGGTCAGTTCAGTAATACAGTTTACACTGCTTGTGGAAAATTGACATAAACAATTTTTGATGAGTAAAATAAGTGACAGGTAGAAGGAAGCCTGGCTAGAGAAGAATGTAATTTTTTAAAACTTACTAAATTAATTTAGAAATCTACTAGATCCCCCGACAAATCCCCCGTACTAAATAGAATCATAAGATTTTGACAGATATACATAAAACTCTAAAATTTTTAGATTACGCTCATAAATCACATATTTAAGACTTCATTATAATTATCTATTCGTATTTATAAACTCGTTTCAATTTTAAATTAACAGGCAAATATTTCTATCCTATTCTATCTATTCTTTTTATATATACTAAAATTATAAAATAATTATCTATATAGCCGCATAATTCAGTATGTTATTAGGCTAGAAATAATAATATGTAGGTACATCCATAACAGCTTAATATGCAAGCGATGGCAACGTGCATCGTTAAATTATTTAGTCGTGACTTCGCTCAATAGAATTGAACACGGAACTGAGTTTACAACCAAACGTACAACATTAATACGACGGGTATTATTACAAATATTAACGTATTCTTTATACATATTAAAATCTTCGATGGGTCTGTTGGTAATCGTGTAAATTCTGAACGACTTCAACGAATCAGATCAAAATAAAAACATGTTTGGTTTGCTGAAACGATGGCTTGTACTACTACAATTCGTTATGTAACTTTGTAATTGAGTTATTAACAAACTTAATATTCAAATATTGCGAAGCAATATCTATCAGACCGCTGTTTACTGTTTAAATAAATAAATGGACAAAGCAATAACAGCAATACGATAATGCTGTAATTCACAAATCAAACTCACAGAGGCTTTTGTTGTGAGACTACTATAATATTAAGAATTATAATTAATTACTTCTTAATGGTTTAAATGTAACCAAAGGTAATAATTATGGTAAATTGAACCGTAATAAATGATTATATTAACTGTAATATCTACCACTGCAATAATTTGACCGCGGAATTAGTAGTGAATTTGATTTGTCGGATTACAGAATTACTGCACAAATTGTTTTGCAGGTTGCCGGCATTTATAAATATATCAAAAATAATCAACTGCAAAATGTTGCAGTGCTGGAAGGCTTTGATAAAAGGAATTGGAATCGCTTATCATATTTTTTTATTATTTTTGATCTTATACTTTATTACGTACCTTTCTTATTTATATCATGATTATATTGAGGTAATGCACCATTAGCTCTATGGCTTAAGTGGACCGCCTTAGTTATCGACGGAGTTAATTAAGTGCGAGTACGGGTTTGATTTGGAAGGTCGACCGATGGTGGGAATATTACCAGAGCGCTTCCGTACCTTAAAGGACATGTTAAACTGACGATCCTAGTTGTTACCATTAGAGTTATCTAATGTTAACAATTGTTGAGTCGTTAAATCGCAATCTCCACCTTCCTCCACGCAATTTATCGGACATCTTAAGTCGAAGCTTTCTCAATACATTTTCCGACTCAATGTTTCGGGTTTATCGAACGCACAGAATACCAAGTGTTGTGGTTTGGTCAATATTTGGTTTGTCATCGCTCGAGTTCAACGATGAGATGACATTGAAACTGGAGTGTTAAAACTATCGAACATTTTAGCAAGAAAAATTATTAAGTAAGTCTTTTTAAATTGTTGCTTTTAATAACAGTGACATAAGAATCTTCGTATTTCCTGTTCACCAACGTAAAGACGACCAAAACACAAAGATGTAGAAAATGTATCGATAGAGAGATTTAAATGAACAATTCCTTTGAGTTAGTCATAGAGTTGCAGAGGAAAATGTCAGTCGCGAATGGAATGGAGGCTTTCAACTTGTAATTAACCGAATATGGCCATGAAAAAACATTTAACAAATTTTGTTTGTTTGCATTTGCAAATGCCCACGTCTCCCGTTCCCCCAACATCCTTAAACTTTGGTACTTTGATGTAAAAATACATTTTTGCAAAAAATTCCCTGCTACTGTGATGAGCTGGAGTATTTGATAGTTATGGATATAACCAGGGGCCTTACTCCCGAACATGTTTTGGATTTTTTTTTGTTCCTGATTCGAACTCGAATCTGATTCAAACTCGATCTAAACTTCGTACTCCCGAACCAAATCGAAGCAATATCAAGATCGACTTACGATCGAACGTTATCAGCGTCGTTAGGTGTATCCGGTTAGTGACGTCACAGTCAAGTGCGAGAAGTACATGGATATATCACATATAAATATTTCAAAAATGCTTAATTTAATAGCTTTCTTTAAAAAAAAATTTGTATTTACTATTTGTTTATATGAATTTTGATAGAGAAATGAATATAAATTGTGTTTTTGTTTGACAAAATTAATTTAAATCACTTTAATTAATCTGTATCGTGACAATTACTATTAACTAATCTGTGATCATGAATATATCATATTATTTTGACAACATATTTGTTTGTCAAATTTTAAAAACGCGTTGGTGTGTATGTTCTTTATATGTGTTTCTAAGACAAACTAAGAACAATTTGATTATTATTTAGTATAACGACGCATTATGTCGGAACTCAACTCCGCGACGTCGCGGAATATATTGAAATATTCACTTATATTCTTGGAAAAACGATAATTCCTCTGGAATTCTCCACTATATATTGCAAGTGCCCGAGAGTTATATCGATGCATTCTAAAAAAGGTTGTCCTCTGTCGAATGTCTATACGATGCGCTTCCTCCAAAACATTAAATAATGATGTAAGGCGAGCCATACTATAGAAAAACCCAAATAAAATTAAACAAAATGCTAAATTAAACAAAACTCGAAGCAAACAAAGAACCTTTTTTGTTACCATGAATTTTGACGTTTGATTTCGATCCTGTTATTCGATTGACGACTGTCAAAAAGTGTGGGCAGTACGCTTTTTTCGATCTTTATTCGATCGTAACCATTTTTAGTTCCAATTTGAACCACCGTTAGATCGTGCGCTAGCGTAGACATTCAAGAGTACAAAATTGACATATGATCGAAATCAACTCGATTGATTTTTACTCAAAAGCGACGGGAGTAAGGTTGCAGATATAACGGTCTAGATCAATATAAACTATTTCAAAAAATCTAAAAAAGAAACATGGGGCTCTGAAAACACAGATTGGTTTAAATAGAGTGCAGCGGAAATTAAAACAAAGTGTAATTATATTTATCAATTACTTTCACAGACTTTCACAAGATGCAAACGTCTCACTGATTAAAGTTCTATGCGAAAAAACGTTAACAAGAAACCGTCAGCTGCCAGTTCATCTTTCCAAGTTCATGAAATTTTATATACACAAACTTTGAAAGTAAAAAATATTACATTATGTTCACAACACATATTTTTAAACTTAACACATAGATTTGCATGCAAACATAATTTCACCGTTATCTTTAAGTTTGTTACAAAACAACATTAAGTCCCAGACATGTTATATAGACAAAATTTGTAAATTTAACAATTCCAAAGAAAAATCTTCTCCTAAGGTTCTTCCTATTTTGATTGTCGTCTTATTGTCTATTATCTTATCGCCGAAAAACGTCCACTTATTGTAAAATTGTTTATTGATAAATAAACACTGTTTTCTTTTTTGGTTAAGTAGAATTATTAACATTCTACGGATGGGTTTATCGCGTTGCTCGCGTTCTAAAAATCTTCGTCTTAGTAAAATGGTGTCGGTTCCGTTGTATGATCCCGTGGGATCAGCTGTAATATTTAGGTGTCCTTATTACTCCGCTTGTCTTTGAAACCGGAACACTGTACGATACGTTGCTTTTACATGAATCTTCATGGATTTACAGAAATAAAGTAATGCTTGGTTAGTGTAGCTTTTTAGCGAACCACACGTTTTATGAAATGTGAATTATGTCTATGTGTTCACTCGAGTATTTATCCGCCTGTCCCGCGTAAAAAACAAACGTGAAATGATATCTAGTAAATCATGTATTGATAATTTAACACAAACCCGGAATAATTTTCTTATGATATTCCTATGTATTTTATTTTTGTATAAAAGTCTAATTAAACAGAACTAGTTCAAAGAGTTACGTATTAACGATTAACAGCAAATTCAATTCGAACTTGCGCATTTTTTAACAAAAACTGTCGAAAGAAAAACTGTTGCAAAATCACCATTGTACGATTCGCTACTTTAACGGTATTTTACGCAATTTCTTACATAATGTAACATTTTAACAAGTCGTTGCCTACCAGCTTTGCTGAACTTTAGTAAACATTTCTCTGGCTTCAACTCCTTAAATTTACTACAGATCAAACATTTCTCCTCGTAACTAGGGCATGTTCCATTGCAGATTGTAATGTTTAGTAGCTTATCCATGAGTCGGAAGTTCTGATGCCTCCTGAAGGTCTTAGTCATTGTTTAACGAGTGCCACTTCCGTTTCTGCTCCCGTAGCAGACGGACCCCTCCGACATACTCTCGAGTAAGTCCTCTCATTTTTCGACTGCATTTCTGTGTTGTCGATACCGCATCGACCGCGACTTATTTGTTGCCTTTTAGTGTTATTTTGTGTTGGCATCAACTAAGTATCCGTTTCGCGTTTGAGTTGGTGGATACCTAACGGTGACAACGAAACCAGCTAGCGTTGACCCGGTGCGCTTCTCAGTCCTCTCGGACTGAGAGAAACCGGAGACCCGATCCCACTGCACTGAGCCTTCCCAGGGTGACGGTTAGTGGCTATTTCCGCTAGGGATAGTCACTGTTTTCGTAGTCTCGCTCGTTCCATCTTTGTCTTTAGATTCCGTTGTTTCGTTCTCGAGTCTCTCCCTGCCGCGGCAGGGAGGATTGTTAGGAGGATGAATCCATCCGAGATAGGTCTCGTTCGTCGCATCCTCGGAGCCCTGACTCCGTTCCTCAAAGCGCCCCTCGATGAGGCCGCAGTCATCCAGGCACTACGACAGACAGCACAGACTGACTCACCCGCGTCCCCTGACGCCTCACCGGCCCACGACGTCGAATTCTCCGACGCCCATTCAATCTCGTCGCGTAAGCGTCCGATCGAGTCCGATGGCTCGCTAGGGTTATCCGACGACGGTACCGTAATGCCGTCGCAGTCCGACGACCAGGCCTTCCAGCCGGTCGAGTCCAAACGCACGAAGCGTCTAACCAAACGCGCCGCGAAGGCGTCCGCAGAGGGTAAACCCTCCCTTCCCTCACCAGTCCCGCTCATGTCCATCGAGACCAGCGCCCCGTCATCCTCGTCCAAACAATTCCCTCCTCTCAAACCTGCATCCCGTTGCTCACCCGTCCCTCCCAAAGTCAAGGCCCCGCCACCGGTACTTGTCCGGGACAAGTCTATGTGGCTCATAGTCACCCAGCTGTGCGCCGACAGCAAAGTATTTTACTCACGCCCAAGTAGTGGGCCAAACAGTCAAAGTGACCTCTCCAAGCACCGAGGTTTTCCGTGCCCTTACGAGGCTTCTCACATTAAATAAAATCCCATACCACACCTACGCTCTTCCGGAAGAGTGCAAGGTGCGAGCCGTTCTACGCGGAGTCCCATTCGAGCTTCCTAATGAAGCTATGCTTGCCGATTTAGTCGCCCAAGGTCATCCCGTGGAAGCTGTGCACAAAATGTACAGCAACACGGGTAGACAGTATCTACTGGCTCTTGCCATTTTGTCAAACACGCCCGAGTCCCGG
>PDGT01000003.1:10552457-10563820 GCA_003671415.1 Megathymus violae | reverse complement strand
AGTGCTAATTAACTACTGAAACCTTCTTTTATAGTGCCTTCCAAAGCACGATAGCGATAATGAAATTTAACTACGGGCGGTCATCCGATTCACTACCGACCGCGTTCGCTGTTGTACTGGTCAATCACTTTTGGTCCTTCCTTCCACCGTAGTCCTACCACTAATTGTAGAAATTTGAGAAACATTTTATAAAGAAAGAAATAGGTAAGTGTAGCCATAAAGTAGATTTTATTAATTTGATTTTAAGAACGAAATTATTATTTTTTTCTTTTGCTTAGTATGCACAGTTGCACGCAGTGCACAATGAATAATATTTATTTGTATACTTTAAAGTATATAAAATGTATTAATAAAAAGTAAGCCACTTATAATTATAAAGAAACGGTTCGAAGGCACAGGGATATAAAAAATGTATATAAAATAAATATAAATTTTCATACGAAGTTGGTTGAATAATTATAAAAACCGCATCATACTACATTGTTTAATTAAGAACTACGTAGGTACAAGAACAGACAAATAAACATTCTAAATTATTTATTGACAGTTATGTGGTACTATGAATACAATCACATAAATAATCTTCAGGGACAATTATTTATTGTCTTCGAGTTACTATTTTTATTATTTTATAATATTTTTACTCTTAATATTATCACTACATTCATTAATGTCTACGTTGCACCGATACAGGATAATCACAAAAACTTCTGCACCCGTATAACGTATTACCCGGTAAATAAAATGATTCATGAGATAGGAAGGAATTGCCCCACGTAAAATTTATCTTCATGAGCGTATTTATTGAAAATTACTAGTATTACTATAATACATATTGGGTTATTACCCAACTTTGCTTATAAATAGTATAATTGAATTTTTCTAACCAAAAACAAACGTAACTTGTCACCAAACAAAAATAAGCGTAGTTTATTATCCAACTTTGTTTCTAATACTAATAATTTTATTTCATTTGACAAAAATAAGCGTCATTTGTAATTGAAATTTGTTTGTAATTGTTAATTGGTTTCTCTAAACAAAAATGAGCGTAATTACCACCTCACAGTTTGTCAGCAGGGCACACTTGCGGTGTAGATCGGCGATGTTTCAGACATGACTAACCCGGGAGTCATTTGCAACGATTGTGACGTCACGCGTCATGCATTGCAGATAACTAAACAACAAGATCATTCTGTATTTTATTTGCGATCAAATTTTATTCCTTTGCCTTATAATACGTGTAGTTTGGGTTTTGACATGTTTTTTCCGCTCAAGTTTTCTCAGTACCATATGCAATAAGCAAGAATAATGAACAACGAATCCTTTTAAGAAGTTTTTGTGAAGGTACGACCTTATTGGTTCATTGTATGGTATAGGCACGATTGTAGGAGCCTGGATCATATTTTAATACGCTGTGCATTAGTGTGGACAGGGCAATATTCATATTTTTAAATGTCTCTGCGCTCTAAAGCACCTGGTGTAAGTGTAACGTCATTCATGTACGGTTGTAATCGAGGTATTAACTTCCAAGCTACCACCCTCCGTCTAGAATTAACCGTCAGATATGTTAAAGTTTCTCGTTTGCAATACAACCCAGTTCCATAAGCACAACCCAGGAAAAAATCAGATTCACTACTTCCTTTATGTTCAACAACATTGATGAAATTTCCGAAATGATAGTAGAAGCAAAAAATTACATGTTAATATATATGTACCGGTGGTAGCCATATGGATTTGAATTGGTCTCCCTTGGTATACTGTGCCTAATTAGTGTTACTAGCCCTTCTTTTCGTTTGTCGGTTAATCATTTTAACAATAACCTGGGTATGATAGCCAACTTGGGTGACGGACCTTCTGAATCCGTACAAAAGCAAATAATAAAACTTGAAGGCTGCAAACAACCGCGATTATTTTATTATCTTTTTTATTATTATATATTCTTTTCTATTATAACCACTACTTCTTCCGAAGACATCCTTTATAGCTTAATTCGGTCTGTCCTACGACGGACATAAGCCGTAAATATTTGTGCCGTAATATTCTCTACAGAAGCAAGGCATATTACATGAACGCTACAGCACTGCCTTGACCAGTAACTCGCATGTTAAACATCAAAGGCTTGTCCAAATAACCGAATCGACTTTGCGGTTAACAATCATAGTCTACTTACCCTGAAGATGCTTCGTTTCGAGGCGAAACGCGTGTTAGTGATTATGGTATATGTATGTTGTTATAAGTCCGTGTATCCATTCCGTCATGTCTGTATCTCATGTCCACCGTTATATACCATCGTACATAATACTCGCGGATTGTTGTAAAGTAAAATAATATTAACTAAATAACAATGGCTTTCCCTAAACCGACGCTTGATACTATGTACTAAGTAATCGAACGCATCTAAGACCTTCATACGATCCGCTTAGGCATGATAAGGTGTGGTACCACCTGCTAATAGATGAGTAAATAAGTGTGTGAACATTTATAACAAAACTTCGTCACAAGACACACATGGGAATGTAAAGTTCATTTCAAATGTATTGTCATAATTAACGTTATTACTAGATTATAATTTTTAGATTAAATAGTGCTTGGAGAATAAGTTTTATATATAATATAACTCTAAGTAGTAACAAATTTTCTTTGTCATTCTGTAATTCACTCTACCAAGGTCGAGTGTAAAAATCATTACAAAGTTTAAATTATCATTACGGGTGAGGTTCTACAATTGTAGAAGTTTTTTTTTTAACTTGTAATGGTGTAATATTTACGTGAAAGTAAAATTAAACCTACTTTACTGTTTATTGCAATTACAAGTTACAATTTCATAAAATGTATTTGTCTGTTTAAAAAACGATTTTAAAAAGGAGGAAGTTCGCAATTCGTTTGCTTTTTTTATGTTTATTATTTAAGAACTCTGCCATTTATTAACTGATTTGCAAAATTCCCTTTTTTTTGAGAGCGGATAGTTGCCGTTAGTTCACACTTAAACTTGAAGAAAAAATACTACACGTGAGGGTGAAAAACAGACGATGAATCCAAGAAATTCACCTTCTTCAAAATGCAGTCGGTTTTGTTTGTTACAATATTTACTTGTGCTTAATGCAACACTACTATGTCACTTCACCCTGATTTTGAAATTATTACAGCATTACATATTTGAAAATAAAATATTGTAATTGAAAACAATGGGCGTATGTAATGGATGTAAAAAAATTAATAAATACGATAATTTAAACTTTTTTACTTATATTTTTCCTACATATATATTCCTTTTATTAAACAGTACTTGTCGTACAATTTTGAAGTCATGTCATTTTTTCTAGTTATATCCGATTATAAATTATAACCAAAACTGTCCAGGCGGACTGTATTTGCGTTTGCTACTCAATAAAGATGTGTCAAAAATCACTATTTGTTAATTTATCAATAGTTAATACTCTTTTTTCTCACGTATTTTATACTTATTGAGGTATATTATATATTTATAGTATTTTATTAATATCTGTACATTTTTTTTAATAATGCACAAAGTTTTGCTGCTCTATAAGTTGCGTTTCCTATTGCGGGGGGCTACGAGAAGAGATTTCGTTGCGAGGTAAGTATTCCGTATTCCTTGTTTACTTTATTTTATTCTTTTTGTGCAAAAATAGTTAAATATATAAATAAATAAAAACGATCAAACTCAATAAAGCTATGTTTGTTACGTCACAGAGTCTAATCTCATACATTACATAACTCTATCTGCACACAGTCATGGTACACATATCGATTAGTGCTAAGACATAACGATTAAAAATGATTATGAAGTTTCGGAGTGCATAATAATTTAATAGGAATAGTTACACAGAGTAGTGAGTCAGTTTATGCTGATGTAGGATCATGCACCCATGTGCCTACTCACGTCGTGAATGTATGTCAATATTTTCCTCCATTACCTAAGTTTATACAAAAATGATAATGTTATTGGCATTCAAGATTTTTATTCGCGATTAATATTTAAAAACACCTTTAAAAAGCCAAACATCGCCATGACTACCCCGGAAGACGCGGCAAGATGCTGCCGAGAAAAATATTTGTTACCCAAAGATGAAAAGAAAATTCACATACCATTTTTATTATATTTCCAACTCATGTCCAAACATTTTTGTGCTTTTAAGCAATCATCCAATTTAGCTTTCATCGTCCTTACTACTTTTGAAGTGAACTTTATAACCATCTATTCACTAGTTTTGCTGTGTAATACCTGGTACAGTTGCTTAAAACTTTTTATTAAAACGAGTATGTCTCCAAGATCTCCAAGTGGTTATATACCGTACTCTGTAAATGACTACAGCCTACCCTTCTCCCCTAGGATCGAGATTATGCGGCACAATTTGCTCGTAATACGAATCAGAGTCGCGTGACTTACCTTCCATAATTTTCAGTCTGCTGTAGAAATCAAAAAAAGGGTTTTCGTATATTTTTTTCTTTCATATCTTTAAAGTAATCAATTAAAAATTATAGAAATAATTGAGTTCCATTTGCTATAGACATTTTTTTTTAATTTTGTAACTTCGGAAAATTAATATCCATTAAATCCCCATACATGAGGCAGGTGCTACCATACTTTTGCGAAAAAGGGAGTTCTAAATGTTCTCATGGGAGAAGACTTTAAGACATTGTATAAAGTAGTTACAAAACCACTGTTGCGAGGTAAGAGGTTCATGTGCATCGGATGCATATCGAAGAAGTTTTAATGGGGGTAAACCTCTTCAGAAGATATGGGGTTAAAAAAGTATCAATCCTTGAGTCGAAACCGCCTTCGTGATTGCATCGTACTTATCAACGGGTAAGGCACTTGTATTTTCCTGTCAAAGGTTGCTGAGCTGGGAACCATCCAATTTCATAACCAGTACCGTCAGTTATACGAGCATGGTTCTAAGGTTCAATCCCTACGTAGGTATTGCGTACATTAGTTACCACCCTTCTAGAGTTAACCGTGAAAGGTTTTAAAGAGTTTTAGTTAGAGTATCGGAGAACCTGGCAAGGCGTTTATTAAGCTTTTGATGTCACAGACGACTACGGGTAGTAGGGACTTACCAAGTGACTTACAATCAGGGCAAAATTCTACTTTCTTATCAACTGTGGCCGTAAAATAGATTTGATGACAATAAACAAAAGCTAAGTTGTAGTTATCATAAATTATCATATATATAAATGTATATATATATATATATATATATATATATATATATATATATACAGTTTCATTCAAACATGTGTTTATATGGATCACAATATACATAACCTAGTCCTGTACTAAAGCATAGAAAATTCAAGCGCCACTTGTGTCAAACGACTGCCAGTAAGTTCAGTGGATTAAATTTTCCCGTAATATAGCACAATAAAGTCCGCAAAATTTCATACAGATAACAAAAACATAATCTCGAATTAAAACGGATCTAAGATTAAATAAAATTTTGCGCCATAAATAGGCGTCAGTGTACAAACCCGCTCAGTACCCGCATAGGGGGTTCTAACCCCAGTAAAGTTCAGCCGAGGTCACAAGGCGAGTCTTTTGGACCTTGATATTTTCCCACGAAAATTTACACTAGATGATTAGTTTGTTTCATATAGATTAAGCATTTGATTTCTTAAATCACCAATCTTTTAATAATAAAAATATTCATAGCTACATATAAAAGATGATAAATTATTTGGTTATGTGAAGATTCATAACATAACGCTTCTGTGGTAATCGCTTGAATGGATGATCGCAATTACGTTGATTACTTTTGTGCATCAGAGAGCACATTGAGCTATCGTTAAATCATGTCGGAAGCTTTCGAGCTTTATGAGAACTTCTGACGTTTGCATTGACTACTAAGCTCTCCACAGATCCGCGTCCGCACTGGTGCAGTGTGGTGGAGCGCACTAGGCCTCTTCAATAATGAAGACCCCGTCGAGAGATCCCGGGTTCGATTCCTAGACATTTATGTGACGGATATTCACGGGTAATGGATATTTCTAATAAATGCGTATGTCCATGCCACCCGAAAAACAGGGGATTCTAGTGCGGAGGTGTGAGTGTATATTAATGCATTGAACACGACAAGCCGTTTTGCGGCCAATACCAAAATTAATATTAATGACTTAATAATAATACTACTAACATAATCCATACGGGAAGCCCTACCACCAAGCAGGCTGGCGTCTGACGCCTCTTATGACACCCTGTTCTATCAGCATGGGATCACGATGGGATGGGGGAGCATTCTAGGCTGCCCCAATGCGGCCAAAAGAATGAGTAAGCCCGTGCCTTGCAATGGGCCAATACTATTAATAATAGTTACTAATATTTCGTGGCAGATACAGATAGATGGTGACAGATTGAGCTATCCAATCGTGACGTCATATTCGACGTCATTACAGTGTTTAGTCTGCACTGTGTCCATTTTATTAAAGGTTGTCGGTAACCTTGCATTTCATAACATTGCGTGCGGGAATACAACGGCGAGATAACTTTTTAGATATAAAGAAATGCTCCCTCATGTCGTTAGTCCTATTAGTAGTGTATTCAACTAAGTAAATTTAGACGTTGTACGAATTCTGGAATACCTTAAAATATCTTCATCCTCCATTGCATGGTTTAGTTGTTATCTTCGGGGTCGATCGCAGCGACAGGCACACACAGATACACAGGAAGACAGATTGATAACAATCTGTAAGAATAATAGGAAAATTGGCAGAATTTATTGTTTTCCGTTAACATGATGTTTCATTAGTAATGTTATCTGATCAAATTTCCTTCTTTACGCAAACGACATGGAACTTGGAACTCCTACTAAGTCCTGCTAAATCTCAAACTCTAATATTTGATAGCAAATACCAACGTAACCAATTACATCTACCATTACTACTTTATGTTTGCTACGGTGATATTTCTGGTACAGCGAAAAAAATTAGGGGTTATATTTGATGGTAATTTCTTCTGTAAAGCGCAAATCGCTGAAAACAGCAAGGATTACTGCTCTTTGCTATGTAACGGCAACGATCCAGATATATAGTTAACATGCTCTCCGAAACATGTAACTGATTGTAATTGTAATGATAACTCATACGACGCGACCACACCCAACATATTTCACATCACACCACAAAACATACGAGTGTTTTACTGTTGATAAAGAAAATGAAAGTTTTCGTTTTTTAAATATAAAAACGTACCAAAAATACCTAAAACATGTCATTATATTATGTGTCATATAATGTGTGTAGTTGATTTTGCTGTAATACTTACAAACATTTCGACAATACTGTTGTATGAAAAAACTCCATGCATTTCTTACTAACTTAACTTCAAAAATGAATGGGGTTCTCAATTCGTTTGTATTTTTTATATTTCTTACCTCAGCACACTGTCATTTATTAATAGATTTGGAAAATTCCTTTTTTCTTTGAGAGCGGATACTTTCCGTTTAGTTCCACTTACTTATATTTGAAGAAACATAATAGTGAAAAGTAGAAGATGAAATCGAGGCATTCACCTTCTTTAAATTGTAGTCGATTTGATAAGTAATCATTATCAGCTTGGACGGTGTTTCCAATATCTAGTGTCAGATCTGTAAATTGTGGGAATTGCATCATTACAAATATAGGGTATTTCCTCTTAATATCACATTATTACGTGTGTAGGTGGGTGAGTAATTGACATACTGGTCAGATCTGACTTAATACACAATCGCGCCACTTATCAAAACATGCACTCGTATATTATCGTCGGTGTGTCTGTTACGCTTCTTCTGAGCGACATGACCGATTGAGGTAATACACAATAATAATATATATACGTTTTGTTTTCGACGCACTGTCAAGTTAACAGTTTTGCATATTTATAATTCTTTTGTTCTAAATTTCTTCACATTTAAACAAAGTTGAACAACTGCGCGGCCTGCTTATCTTTGATATAGATTAGAAATTTTTATTATATTTATATTACTAATATGTACAATATTTATGTACGTGAATATTTAATTATTATTATTTGTATCTCTTTAACATACTATGCTTCATTTTAATTACCTATTGTTGTCACCTAATGCAAACGCTCATATTAAGTCCGCCCTTTGTTAAAACCTAGTTCAAGGTCTGACTATACGGTTTTAAATAAGAAAAAGAAATACCAATTGTAAGAAACGGGATTGCAATTAAGTATCTTATTGTGTTTTAAATAAGACCATAGACATACCACAAACAGCAAGGCCCCTAATGTTAAGTGACGACCATCGCCCGTGGCCACTCATACAATTGTCTACACCAATGCGTCGCGTCGTCGATAAGCGACGATGGACCCGCTTTTTGGGGTACCCCATGTCAGGACATGGTATAGCAGGCGATATGGGAAGTTCCTTTCGTAGTTTACCCGCACCAAGTGTGATGACAGTAAGACGAAGAACCAACGAATTTGCTTCGGGATTCGAACCCGAAATCATTATAGCCTACATTAATATTATAGGTATTATACTATTCTGTTACATGTTTTAGTGTTACACAATAACTAAATAAAAACGTCGGTTAAATATTTTTAATTTAATATTTATTTAATGATCATCTCTTAACTTACGACAGGAAACATTCATAAAATAGCAGCTAGTCACAATATTAAAATTATAATAACAGCAAACGCATGTATCTTTTTCATTTACCATTTAACAACAGAAATAAGCCGTGCCTTTCTTTGCTTAGTCAAAATGAAGCTCAGACCACACTTCGTGAATTTTTTGTGTGATTAGAATTCAGAGCTCCATTAGGTAACAAGTTGCATTTGTGTAACAACTTCTTACAAAGTTTTATAGGTGTGGTCCTAGCTTTATGTTTCAGTAAGACTTATCTTATTTAATCTCAAAAGTATTTTCTACTGCTTACCTAAATATACTTATGTTTACGAGGTACTCGTACCGTTGAAAATGTACAAAATTTATATTTTTAGTTTGTCTAACAAACTCGTGTATCCCCAGATTTATTTAACCAATTTTGAGATTTCTAGTAGCGTTTAAAATTTTGTCAACTAATATTTGATGAATTACCTGATACTCAGCATATAAAGGATTAGAGAACTGTGGAGATTTGCAATCTAAATAAAACTGAACATTTAGTAAATTGTAATTTACCAACCAACCGTGCTTAAAACATTCGTAATTTTCAGTAATTCTAAAACGGTTTGTTTTTGCACATATATCGGGAGCACGTATCCTCGCTCATACAGCTAAATGCGGCAACACCGAACGCACACTTTGTGTTATTTTTAGAGATTGCACCAATACCGTAAGCTTTGGAACTGATCTAGATAATATTTTGCAATAGTTTGATTCGAAGCTCGGTCTGGATTTCATATTTGTGAAAATTTATAAAATCCTTGAATACAACAATGATACCATTGCTTTAGATTTTTTTATAAAGTATGTAGATCAGTATTATTTGTATTTTTTGTCGTATCAAAAAAAGGAATGTTTAATGCAGCGGTATTCAATTGAGGATAATGTTGTAATACTATAAAGTAAAGGTGTTCATAAATAATAAGATTTAATTTATATTGTGTTTTTAATAATACAATCATTTAAACAATGACGAATTTTATCTTTTGGACACATTAGACAATAAATTGGCTTATTGCGTCTGTTAAAAACATAATTTGTTCCTGTTTATATTTAAATAAGTATGCATTTTCAGTAACATTTAATATCCAATGTACAGTTTTGGTCTAATTTCAAGCTTACACAATAGTGCATCTACATGACAAAGGAATAAATACCCAAACATTTGGTATATACTAAATTATGAAGACTATTTCCCATGCCATTTCTGCATCATTCAATATTTGTAAAAAAACTACCGTGAACATGTCTCCATCGCGTAACTGTCAAACAACCTATACGTTGCAAGTATAACAGTTACTACAAATCTGTATAACATTCATACACGGCAATGTATACTTATCATAAACAACAATTACAAATGTCCGTATCGGTATGCAAAGACAATATCGAATTATTCGATTACGGCCGTCTCTGTCTTCCGCAGCGAATTTATTTTATGAGTAGTAAGCGTGAAAGAGACAACGGTATGTGGATGAGTGATAAGTTTTTTTTTTAATTTGCCACTAATTTTTATTTTCACTTCATCGGTTAAGATCTACAGCTTTTAAGTAATACGCTTGCATTTAGCAAATGAACGTCTAAGTACATTAAAATAATTTTGGAACAGTTTAAATTGACTTTATACACTAAGATTTACTTGAAGCCTCAATCCAGTGCATGAGGTAAGATTAACATTCCATTTTTAGTTTCAAGGAAATTCATATTCCAACATTCAATACATTTGACTAAAAATAGAGGCTCGGCATACATATTTACTTTCTCAATCTCATATCCCTTAAAGAGACAATTCCAAGAGCCACGTAACTCTCATTGTTCCCGGAAACAAAAAATAAACTCTAGAAATCTCTCATTGAGTACATTATTAAAGCTTCGAACAAAACCTTCCAATTGTAGCTAGAATACCCAAGTGGCTATGTCTCCTCCAATAAAAAGGAGAGCATTCCCCAACGTTGGGATTCGAATACGCTGTTAATACTAAATGTAGAACGGCCATTCATAATTTTGAATTAACAATGGAAAGTTAATTAATTTATTTTATAAAATTATTTATTATTGCTGATACGGCAAATTACAATTGGGTGGTTTTTTGACAAAAGTTAATTTCGTGGACATTCAATCGTGGCTCCCAGAAATGAGTATATTAAAAACGAACTACTTATAAATTACATATTATGTGCGTTTACACTTATTTGTTGAATACTTTGGGCAGTTACTGATTAAGAACTAATGAACCAAATTTGGATCGCTGCGTTATTCAGGAAGATTAAGTTCGTGTCGAGACCGTTAATGCAAACTATAACCATCTCTTTCTTTCGTACACCAGTGACTCAATATGAGTTAGAGGAAATATTTCAGGTACGAAAGATGGTAACGAGTTTAATTTTCCGAATAAAGCGTTAGCGCTCCGATAAATCTTTTTGTATGTCTAAACCCTCAAACGGGTTACAGCGGAGTGATTTAAGCGCTTACTTTACAATATATCTTATGAACATACAAACTCCATACAAAAATGAAACTACATCTCGTTACAATGACAAACATCTAAACGCACTATCGTCGGGTATACGACTTTAAAAACCGGATAATCCGTATAAAATGGTCGATATAGAAAAGTAATCATTTTCTTCAAGCGCTTCTTTATACATAGCTCAATGTCCAAAAAAGTCGAATGGGGAAACTAGCACAAATACGACATACAGGCTAGGCTAATATCACAGGAGTGCTGGG
>PDGT01000003.1:10488274-10552411 GCA_003671415.1 Megathymus violae | reverse complement strand
GTCTCAACCCCCGCCTTCAACCCACGCTCTTCCAGGTACCTTTTTACTATTCAGAGGGGCAAAACGGGCTACCAATATATTTTGTGACAATTAAGACGTTAATAGAAAAATAAATTATTCCATTAGCGCGTGATCTGCGCAACGCCTCCGATTAAAGAATTATTGCACAATCTCGAGTTGCCGTTTTGAACTTATATCATTCGTCTACAATAAATTAACAAAGACCCAACACGTACCAACGTACGCCGATTGGTATCCTACGATAAGTACGTAATCGATAATAATCCGATAGCTACATCATAATGGTAACAACGCGTAAAAGGTGATATAAGGTAACACGGTTCAAACAAATTATACAAAAATAAAATATAATAAACTCGAAATCAACAAAACTTCAGACTTAATAAAATGCAACGCTCGAAGAACCATTCGAGGGCCGCCTTTAGGCGAGTGAGGTTGACGGAATCGCATCAACTGTGTGGACAATTATCGCATTCGATATTTATATTATGTTATAATCGCCTTAAAAATATGACGTTCGATTGGTTGCCGGATAGTATTTCTTAAGATGCGTGCTCTCACGCTCGTAGCGCAACGCACTTGGCTTTTACTTTCAAACTTTACTCATGCGAACAATATCTTCTGGTGACTCTATAACTGGCAATTTTAAAACCTCTCCACACTCGAACGTAAGATTGGAATATTATTAAAATTAACACGCAACCGTTCCCAGTCGTTTGCACTATCACTTAAACGCTATATTTATCGTAAAATAATGTAACATTAATAATTATGACTTAAAACTATTATTCCATTATAAAACTTAAAACTCCTCACTATATCTGTTGTACACCGCGACGTCCTCGGCGGACGATACGACACTTCCGAATCCGCCGATACGCAAAGCGATCGTGGAACACTAATTGGACCGCGCCCGCCGGCAGCGCCTGAGCAACTTTCACTAGATAATAAAAACACGCTAACAAAGTAAGTACTCCTCTTAACAACAAAGAATTGGCTAAAAATCGACCGTCCGGTCGGAGTGAACGCAAAATTTTCATCAACGAGATGTCCAATCGACCCAGGGCCGCGTTCGAACGCGACCCGGAACGAGTCGGCACATTCGGGCGACCGAACGGATCGCCGGTAACTCGGTCAGCGACTCGAACGCCCCGTGCTCGTGCGAGCGGACTTCACTCGGCCGACATCACAGCGGAGAGTGGAGGTGCGCGGGGCGGCGCGGTCATGAGTCGAGCACCGTGAGTAGCCCGGGAGGCAGCAGGGGGACGTCTTGACGGGGCATCTGCCGCGCCAGTTGTGCGCAGCCAAGGTTAGCATCACCAAGCTCGGGGATGGCGTCAAGAAGAGCGAGGCACTCGTCCTCGACGGCGCGTCGTGCCTTTTTTCCGACCCAAGAGTCGTCGCATTCTTCTCTCGCGCGTCTCCGTCTCGCTTCCTTCTCCCTTCGCGCTTCCTCGCTCAACCTGCAGTAAGTGTTGTTAATGCATACAGATCTGCGCAGGTCGCGCGCTGGGTCCTCGATATTCTCCAGTTTCTGGGAGCAAATCTCGATGACGCGCTTGCGCTCCTCGTTGGCACGCAGTCGGGCCGAGATCATCGAGAGTTTGGGCCTCTGAGCGGGCTCAGTGCGCGGCGGGCCAAACATGTCGTCCTCAAACGCGTCGGCGATCTCCGCACCGCGCGCACTCTCCCGCTCCTCTTGCGGTGTCATTCTGTAACAATCACACGGCCACATTAGCACTCGTTAGCGAATTTAAAATTACGCCAAAACATGGTTACCAAATGAGATGTTAGCAGTTTCCAATTAATATTTTTATTTATTTTGTTTCGTTAACATCAAATATTAATGCGTTTTTATTATTATGTAAAATATGCTATAATCATTAGTAATATTAATAATTTAAATTAAAAAATTAGAATATTAGATGAAGCGATACAGAAATCGACTTCAAAGACTCGTCAAATGTTGCCAAAAACCTTTGAATCCGAATTAATTAGGTAGAGCGAAAAAGCCATTAAATAGACCAGTTCTCAAATGCGACTAGAATGTGACCTACAAAGTTACAAGTGTTGTTACCAACCTTGCTGATAGTTCTGACGAGAGAATGAAAAATCCTGACATAAACATCGTAATACACAAAGAGTTGACCAACAATGAGATAAGTCTTTCAATGCACAAAAACAAAGTTAAAACACTAGCACAACGAGCGCGTAATTCGTCACTACGTCCTCGACGGCGTATGAACGGCCAAGTATGAAGGCACAAGTGAAACAGAAATAACTCGGTGCGCGAGCGGCGTGCGCGCAGCGCGGCGATCGCTTCACGAATGACAGTATACCTCGGTGCAGATAAGACATTGAAAAAGCCAATTGCGTCATTCGTGAACGACTACGTACGTACGTGCCGGGAGGAGAGGAAGCGGGTGACGTACGATATGAACCGTCATTTTAGACGCTATTGACTATCGTGTCTCGTTCCATTTGTTTACGACACGAGTCAGGCGACGAACAACGGCCGTACCGAAACAGGTCCGCGAACCAGATGATCTACAATCGCCGCGGAAATTCCCGTTTCCGTAAATTAAAAAGGTTATAACCCTACTTTAGAGAACAATAGGTGATCGTACGAATGCAAAAACTAAGGAGATACCCGCTTTTAAGTCAGCTTTGCACAATGAGGAAAACAATGACGATCCCCTGAGAACATCGTTGTTTACCGATTGGGAAATTAATCGAGTAGGATTCTCATATTTTCGAGGAAAATATATTTTATAGTGTTTGTGTACACGGCGTATTTTTATATAACACTAGCGGCGCCCCCCTTCTTTATTCGGATTGAACAATTATGTATATGATATATAGCCAATGTCAATCCGGAATAATGTCAAATATTGTTTAAATGTCGCGGTGCCGAAGATTACCCTTCGCATACACAACTTACAAAATTCGCACTCTCTCTTTTATATATTAGAATAAATAATCGATGCCATATTTTCATAATATTTATTTGTACAACCGATATCACAGTCTTTAGATTCCATTACCTCGCTATAAATAATAGATTATCAACAAGGATTATTTGACAAGTAACAAGTTTTGCTGAATATCAACATATTCACTAATTTAACAATTATGCCGACTGCCGAATCGATTTGTACGATCATATAATTTTATAAACTAACGGGTACACTTAATAAGTGCCGTGTTATGGAGACGGTTCTCGCTGAGGAGATAAATATATGTATTTATTTTGGTGCCAGCCATATATATTTTCGAGTCGTATCAGTTAATTGCATTCGTCCAGTTTGTCGAGGCTGGGAGTTCAATCTCCTTTCAATCGAGCGCTTTCTCGTAGTAACTAGTTTGACTATGAAAACTGCTTTTTATTCGTCGATGATTGTCTGACCTTCGTTACGATTACGATTGCCAGAAATTCGCCACCGTAAACTTCAATCGATTTTTTTACTTCGAAACCTTTGTAATAAGTAATGTTTGTAGTCAATAGAAGTCTATTTCGTTGGAATGTTTTAATTATCTTAAAGCGCGCTCATATCAATAACATAGATGCTATTTATATTTTACTATGCACATACTGTAGTCGTTTACGAATAGGAAAACCTTGCGTTAACTTGATACTACTTCGGCCGGTATTCAACTATGGATACACTAGATAAAGGAAACGCTCCTTTGTCACAATAAAAACGAAATTTGAGGAAAATGTATTTAAGTGTTAGATCACTCAAGGTTTGACAACTGCGGATTGTTCCAAAGCTCCGATTTCGTTATAACAGCCTGGTAACTGAACAAAACCAAAGTTACGCAATACTTTCGTGTTGTAACCCGTAATATTTCAGTTATGTCAGCGCTAAGGTTACCCGTTGGCAGCTTATTAAGTATGTATGAGTATGAAAGTTTTGTTTCATGTACTTACTATGTACTTCGGCAGGAGTAAGTAAAATTCCACTCAAAATACTTAATAAATAACTCTTACATTTTTATCAACACTTCATCGTACATAAAGTTTATATAAAGCTTGTATATGACGATAAATTAACAACACAATTTGATTTAAATAAAATTATTATTTAATTAATAGTCAAACTTTAAAGAACAATAATGTAACAAGGATGTAACAAAAAATTGTGTTAAATTAACCACTCTTCTTGAAAAGCATACAATCGAAATCTGTCGAACATGTACTGTCACAATTCGATTATTAAAAAGATATTTACACGAAACATGTCCTTGTTCTAAAACGGCGCTACTAAAATAACCTTCATCGGAGTCCTTGCTTTTAAATTTTCACTTATAAATTTGTTAAAAAAAAATTATTGCATTGCTTATTGGCCTGAGACATATTATTTTTTATTTGAAAATTAATTACCAAGTAATAATACTGATCTGACGTATAATGTATTATTAAAATATGTCACAATTAACTTTATCATAATTGATAATAAAAAAACTAACTTGATTACTTTTATCAAACTACAATTTAATGATAATTCTACAAAAATCAATTTTGTTTTCGGAAGTAGACAACGAATTTATCTCGTATCATTAGAAATATGTTCGGAATAAGCAAAACAAAATTGGCATTAGATGTCAAGAAAAATAAACGAAGTCAAAATGTGAATGTTTGAATGTCAAATTTAATTAAACATGGAAATTATTAAGTATTGCAAAAAAAAGAGAATGTAAAATGAACAAAACACAGATTTAACAAGTGACCCATATGAAATATTAATTAAACTGAGAGATATGCAATTAGGTATATATAATGGAATTGAATAAATTATTTTGTATATTTATTAAAGTTATTGTTTTTTAGGTAATGACGGTAACCTATACCATAAAAAAAATTATACAAAAATGTCGTCTACTTTACGATATTGAGCAAAAATATCGGATAATAGTCAACAACCTCCTTTTCGAAATCATTTAAAAATGCGTCGTCGTAAGTTATTCCTAGCGCTAGAAGGTTGACATTTAAAACCGCATCGTGTCGGGCTGGTGAGATAGACACGGTCGCGTGTGACAGAGAAGAAAGTTCAGGTAGAGGTTTATTAGATCGTAACATTCGTCGCTGGCGAGGTCCAAATAGCAATGTGTGGCGTTCGGTTGAAAAAGTTGAATTAAGGAAACGTAAGTTACATTTCTGTGCATTCATTAGTGATAGGTACACTGATAGGCTATATAATTCAGTTTTACTATCTCCATTTCATACAGCGCCATCTTGCGGAATCTTCAAGAAGCTAATATATAATGCGTTTTGTTTTGTTTTCAGTTTGTTTAATAAGCATCTCGCTACTACAAATTAATGAAACACCAATATGGCGCGCTTCAAGTAAGTTCAACAATTTAGATATGAGAGCAACCACTTTATTCATTTTATTGATATCATTGGTGTGTTGCAATAATTATTTATTTTCTTGCCGAATGTACTTATTACTAGCTCAAATTTATCTTTATTTATTGTGAATAACAACACAGAGTAAGTGTATTAGAAATTGAATTGAATTATATAAACAGTAACTTTCAGATAACAGACAACTGATACGGAAAGATTAAAAATATATGATTATTAACACAATATCAATGCATTAATAAAATCATGGCTTGTCTGCAATCTCGAGACATTCAATATGGCTTAAGAAGAACGAAAATGATGACATGACAATTATAAAACTTGTAGCATCTTGTCAAAGATACATAGTCTGAATTCAAATAAACGTAAAGATGTAAAATAAGATTACGTTACCGAAACGATCAAAGAGAAGAAGCGAAAGTTGATTTTCAGCGGTGTCATATTGCCTCGCGCTCTACAGTCAAACGGTCGCACCACATACGTGACACGATGATAGCCGGTCACCGAGATATGTGTCTTGATTATAATCACGTAATGTGAGCATAAATTATAACTACGTAAGATACATATTATATTACATTTACATCAAAACCTTGTATCTTGTATGTTTTGTATGTATTACCCATATCTAAACACTTTCAATTATGCGTAAGATTGACATGATAATTTAAACTAATAATGTAATTAAAGATAGTCTAGTGGTATTAACGTTGGTCTCCCGCAGGGGACACTCGATTTCGAATCGAGTGCGTATTACAAAAAAAAAAAAACAGTTGCATCGATTAATGAAAACATTATGAAAATACCTGTATACCCTGGATTTTTCCATAACGTTCTCTAAGGTAGGTAAAGTCTGTCGACCTACAGTTGGCCAGCGTCGCGGAATGTGGCCTTTACTCCTCTCATTGTGAGAAAAGACCCGAGCTCAGGAGTAAAACAATATGGGTTCTAATGATGATGATAATAAGGTAAGTTATTTGTATGTAAGTGGTCTCCTGATGTGTCAAAAGTAGTCACTAAACTATGTGCGTACAGCCCTCAACTTGCGCTGCTGAACATGGCTTTAACCAAAAAGTATAGTCCATCTCGTTACAATTACACTATTGTTGACAAGTCCGCTTAGCCGAGTAACCTGCGCGCTGGTGTCTTACCACACACGTGGGTGCAACTTTGCCGCGAGCAATCAATTCACGCAACGGCGCTGCGTTGCGGTCGACACATGCCACTAAATTGTGAAAAAAAAAAAACTGAAATGTCATTATGGTTTGTTTTGTACAGACTTCTATCATGTGTTATTTAACTGTGGAACTAAAAAAATCATCAATTATTACCATTGTTCTGTATTTTAAACTGCATTGGCGCGAGTCGCAAATTGTGACAGATTAATTTTCCCATTTATGTTAAACATAGTTTTATTGTTTAGAAGTTACAAGTTTGAAAAAGCTTACATTAAACTGGATTACCGCAGTGACTTAGCTCGCGTGGACTGTAGGCTGATCCTATATTACCTGCGTATATTCGCGGCTTTACAGTGTAGATTATTTGCCATTTATAAATATTCGATAAACATCTGCGACCTAGAATTGTGCTTTATGTAACAATGAGTTCATTTTCATTGTGGTAGCTTATTACAACTCTCTCGAAATATTGAACATTGCTATAAAATCCTCTTGAAATTATAAAGAGTTTTCTCCCAACAAAATAATCTATACTTATTTATGTAACTATAAGTTATACCTACTACACCTTAAAACTAAAAGTTTTCCATAACACTTTTCTAAGAAACGAATCGAGACGGTCCGTACAATTGCATTGAAATCCTAACACTTATGAAATCTTAATCCTTACCCTTGTACTTTATGTATCGTATCTAAATGTTGATATTTGATAATTGCAAACCATTAAAATTAATCTGTTTAAAAATATATTGTGTCTTAAATAAAAATTAAAAGAAAATTTCGTAATTAATTTATACTTCTCAACAACCTTATTTCTAGCCGTCGATCGTAATCTAAATCGTAAAGATAATCTTTGCAGTATGGATGTCTAAAATTGGCTGGGATCAATACGAACTTTCCTATCCTTGAGTATGAACATAATACTCTAGAGATTCATGCGTTCACCCGTGTTCTGTACAGCTGAGTACATTATATTTATTAACAGAGCGCTTTAATTTACTTAATAACGTCACAACACAAAACTGTCCCACTGCTGGTTCTCGTCCCGTAAAATGCGGTAAGGCACGCTGCCCAAGTGCGATTTGGCAGAATAATCATATCGATAGTTACATTTAAGGCTTAGAAGCAATTTATCCCAAACAACACAAATCAACATGGAATCTCACACCACAAAACAAAGTGTAAAAGAGTGAACTTGTAACACATATAAACAGAATGAAAGATATAAATAGACTATAGCAGACATACATGTATTTAGTAACCAACTAGATGAATAGAAAAAACACCACAACAGAAGTTACATAGGACATGATACAAGTCACAGAGCTCTAGTAGAAGAGAGACAACTGATATGCGATAAGCGAGAAGGAGAATTGGTTTCAAATTACGAAACGGCAAGGCAGACTTACTTATGAGTAATAAATCCTCATTAAGGTTTCTTAGGTAAATAGATTGAAATTTGTACGTTTTGTACGCCGATTGAAGATTGACCAGAATCAATGACCGAAATTTTGGTAGGTATACAAATTTTGGTAATTACGCTTACAATTATGATAACAAAACTCAAATATTACTGTCAAAATATTTCTTATATTGAGTTAACCTGTCTATTGAAGTTTTGGCTAATCTTATCGTGTTTTTATCAATGTGAGTGGCATGTGAATCATATCCAGAATTTTGTATTTTATTTTTAATTAACGTAAAGGGCATGTGGATTAAGGTAGAAAGTGAAAAGTAATTCAATGGTATATGTATGTAGCATAGTTTATTGAATACCAAAGAAAATTTGAAGCACTTAAATAACTTGTCTAGCACAAAAGGTGGCGTCATCGCTAAAGGACCCATTTCTGGTAAATACCTTTAAGAATTTTTACTGGAAATAAAGATTTTTGAATCCAATTATTTAAAGTCTTTCAGAGAATTTATTGAACAAATCATGATAAATCTACCTAGGATGATTGAGCTGTGATGATATAATCAATTATTCTGTTCAGTGTATGTAATTTTGCCTCGTAATCCAACGCTTCAGTACAACGGCCCGTCGGTGGACCTTCTCGCCAAATTTCGTCTTGTGATTTGGTCATCATTATAACTTAGCTATTTGTTTTAAATCACTATTAGGCTCAGGTTTCTTCTCAAATTGATTGAAATTAAAGTGTCGTCCCCCATCCTAGCTAAATGGGGTTCATTCACCTTATTGAATACATACAATACGGAAAATTTGTATTTAGCTATCCTTGATATCTTATCAATTAAGACAAATGACAACATTTATTAAATAAATAAATAAATATTGTTTCTTATAATAACTTGTCCTACGTGACTTATTATATACAGTTAACAAACGGCATGACCTCTATACAGTCTGATTGGGGCAATAACGTTTTTTTGACGCGAAGTTTCTCATGTTTGTTATTGCTGATCTTAGGATTTTACATCTGTGTCTGACTACCGTACTATCTAAGGTTGAATAGGAATGTCAACGGCCTACAACAACCTAAACAGGTGCAGCATGTCCTCTAAATTCATATCAATAAAGAATAACAAAGATACTCGTGTTATAAAATACCACGTTAATGTAGCCCAGCGTAAAGGTGATATAATTTACTAAAAATATATATATGTCATAGTATATTTGACATACTAAAATTCACAATTTAACTCTTTATTCTGTGTTAGCCGTCATTTCGTGGTCAAAACTAAAATAATATTATAAATTGTACACGATTATTAGTTATTTTAAGTACGTATGTATGTGAACGCGTCAATATCCTAAATCTGACTTTGCAAATAGGACTAATTGTTGGCTCCATAACGATTACAGTTAAAAGAAATGTCAACAAGAAACGGTGTTACTTTGAATCACGTGACATTTCTACTTATCTATATTTCTTTTTAATTAATTAGGTACATTAAGTATCAGCCTTCATCGTAGCTAAACATTGTCATTATTAAAAGGCACTAAACCTGCAGCGGAAGCGAAAGACATACCCACTTTCAGTGAATATTGTATTTCTTAAATTAAATCGCTTACTGCTTACTTTCAGATTAGAAGCATTTTAACGAGTCCTATCATTAAGCTCAACCAAAATTCATTCTTTGGGAGTTTGAACAACCTTCACCTAGTATATTCGATGGTACTTGAACGTTCTTGGTCGAGTAGACCTCGGCAAATGATTGATCGTAGAATGTAGGCGTAAGAACCGGTTCTACGGTGTCACCGGGTACGAACTACGATTCAACGACACATGTCGGTGCGCCAAAGAACCTTTCAGCATTCAGTTTTAACAACAATAGGTGAATTGACCAATATTCACTGAAATACTAGACTTATTCATAGGTACCTAACTAATTGACAACTAATGAATACTGAATTAATTAAAATATAATAATATATAGTTGAATAAATATTTTACCATATTAATTGTTTTTATAATTTAGCGCCAAAACACTTAAAACTGTCATGGCGTCCGGTTACAACAATGGCAGCAAGCTAATAGTAATTTACCACAGATACTAAATTACAAAATAATACAGACAAAAAAATTACCAAATTTCACACACTTTGGATGGCAAAAATAATCTCTTTTTGTTGGTTCGCTGTTTTTACATACTGCTCTTAAAACAAGGACTAGACCTGTTAAAAGTTAAAAGTAAAAACAGAATCCCCAAAATCATTTATTTGTATGAATCTATTATTTTGGGAATTTAATTAAAACCGTGAAGTTGTAAAACCGTCTGTCTGCACACTGATATACAGATTGACTTTTTTGTTATCTGTTTCTACGTAGCGTTCCCCGGTTCCTTTATCTGTGCGTATTCAACGATATCGATAAGTATTGATTGATTATGAAAAGATTTTCACCAATTTCTATGTGGGAATCTTGATAAATCTTATTATAATTTCGACGATCCCATAGTCCAGTTGGTAGTGACCCTGCCTGCCGAACATGGGGTCCTGGGTTCGATTTCTGGCCGGGACAGACATTTATGTGACAGATAAATGTTTGTTTTCGGATTATGGGTGTTTGTAATGTCATATTTGTGTTTGTCCATGCCACCCGCAACACAGGGAATCCTAGTGCGCGGGTGTGAGTGTGTAAACGTTTATTTATTTATGATCATAAAATTCCAGACATCTGTCGCTTACATGGTTAAGCAGCATATTATTTAAAGATAATTAGTGTTTTTTATATTAACATCCTACAGACGAGCCATCCGAATATACAAATCTGATTTAATATAATGAACATAATTATTCTCATATAATACTAAGCAGTGATTGTTGTCTTTGTCGGTTACCAAATGAAGGATATGGATTCGAATCCTACACAGTACACACACATATTCTTTCCGGCAACTGGCGTGCTGCTCAAGAACATATTATTACATAAAGCTTACGCAAACTGAAGTTGGAACCAGGACACAAATAAATCATGCCAATCGCCGTCACATGCAGCCATGCCTGCGAAGAAAGCAATCTGATGAGAAATCTACGGTCTACGCAGAACAAAATCCTCGGTCTTCCTTTGGGCACAAAGCAAGGCCGGTATCCGTGTATCACATAAGATTCGGGAAACTTCCTTCTCATATAAAAAGGCCATGGAACCCGAATGGCAATTCAGGTGATTTTAATAGGCTGAGGTCCCACACAACTTGTGTCCATCGATAAAAGTGGAGCTTTCTTCAAGGAAAGTTAAATTGACATCATAATTACCGCTCATAACTATCCCACTGTTGGAGTCAAATCTGTTCTCAGACTAAGAAAGGTTAACGTTGGAATCCACCAAACCATCTCTTGCCTACTGATGGATACCAATCCTCTTTGAGAACGTTATGGAGAGTACAAGTATTTTTATTTCCAAGTAATATTTTCGTTCTAAAGCTAGCGATTTATTTTTTTATTAATTATCCTTACCGAACGTAACAAAGGGCGAACTTAATGCTTACTGGCATTCTCCACCCACTCCTGGATAATATTGAGAATATGTAGTAGGTGTTACGATACAGAAAATAACTTGAACTTTTATCTATACATCTAGTGAACCAATACATAATTAGCCCAGTTACTGGTAAATAATTTTTACTGAAGTATATTATAGCAGATCATTAAAATATTTGTGTGACAGGACCGAGATATAGATATGGGTGAAATACGTATTTCGTTTATACCTAGTTACAGTAAGATTGGTCTTCATAATATATCCCATATCTATTTATACATGTAATACAATTATAACTGACCGCTTTCTACACATTAACAACATACGAGAAAGAATATTATTTTATTTATTAACGCTTTGAAACACAAAGCAATAATTGTTAGAATTTTGTCTGTTTGTGTTTTTATTCGCGCTAATCTCAGAAACGGCTTAACGGATATACATATATATTGCAGTAAACGTCACATAATATTTAAATTTCCGATATTTAAAGTTTCATTGCAATCCGTCCATAAATAACAAAATCATAAAATAATACATTTTTAATTAACAGAAAGAGAAAAACCCAGTCCTTAAACAATGCAGATACTATATGTAAGCGTAAGACAGATTTTTCTTAAGCGAAGCGAGAGCGGTTTACTAATATGAAATAAGGCCGTTCAGTAGCCAGTTTGATGAACATAAACTCGCCGCTCATATATAAAGGCCAAAGTTGAGACTTCCTTCTCTTGACCCGTAAATAGAGCTGAAACGACAGCGCATTTTGCGTAAAAATTGTTTTCAATAATAGTAACAGGAAATAACGTATAATATAATATCGTATCGTATAGAAATAGAATAAAATGTATCCAGTCACTATTAGCGGTGGAAGATTACGAGATAATTAGTTGTTAAACCTTTTCGAATGTCCAACAACTAAAAAAATATAAGAGACTCATGTATCGAGACCTATAAACGGTGTGAAACTAAAAAATCAGGCTTTATCTTGATAATATAAAAATCTTCAAGCATCAAAATTCAAAACTGAAGTATCAAATTGAATAACTCTTATTTTATTCATTTTAAAATATAATGAAGCGCCTGGATAACCTTAACTAGATCTGTAGACCTATATAACAGATATTCAAATATTTTTATCATTATTCATTATTTCTATTATAATATTCATATTTTTTTATTATTATGTTATTCTTACTGTTTTACGAATAAAAGTTAAGTGGAAGAAAACACTTTTAATATATATTATATACTAGCTGTGCCCGCGACTTCGTCCACGTGTAATTGAACAAAAAAGTTATTTAGTAGAAATAAAAGTAGCCTCAGTTACTCCTTATTGCATCAGCTACCTGCCAGTAAAAGTCGCGTCAAAATCGGTCCAGCCGTTTCAGAGATTAGCCGGAACAAATAGACAGACAGACAGACAAAATTTGTAAAAAATGTTATTTTGATATATGTATCGTATATACATTCATATGCATGTAATAAAAAGCGGTTAATTTAATATTACAAACAGACGCTCCAATTTTATTTATTAGTATAGATATTAAAGTAATACTCTCGTACCGGACTTGGTCGCGTCGGCCACCCCGAGCATGACCAACCCTCGTCCATCCAACAAAGAATTATGTAACATTATATAATTAATTTGCTTCTGTACTTTGCGTGGTATATTATGTTTGACACACAAACAGATATATTTCTGATGAGAGATGTATCACGCAGTTGATGATTGATCATCATGTTTCTTGAAGTAACTAGCTTCGCAAAAACCAAAGCAGCAGCAATTGCAACATAACCAGTGGTTCCGTACGTAGCTACGGCGGTCCGAAGTTCCTATTACTCAATTTCATGCCATATTTTTGGACACACAATAACCAACTTACCTAACCGAATAATATAAAAGTTGAAGATGTTACCGAGGTTAAATATTTCACACAAGATTTCACATCAATTCTCCCTCTGAGTCGATGTTGTTCTAGAATCCATTCGATTGGAAACAAAAGCTTTACACGAACATTATAAATTTCTAAAAAAAAAAAAAACCAACCGCGTTATGACGCGGTCCGTGGACCGATTTGGAATTAGCAAATGCAAGAGTCCGATGTTATGTATGAACCGAACTGGTAACTTTACGGTATTTTAACGGTAACTTATGTTTTTGTATGGAATTGTCACTAAACTTGAACACTAAGCATTCAGATCGACTCGAAAATGAATTAATGCTTTTAACTACATAATGAGTAAGGCTGTATTCATATTCATCTATATATTAATATAAGAAAAAGAAAAACCGTTCGTACACTCAAACCCCTGCATTAAGATTCGCAACTGGAACGGACGAATACACAAGACATCACAAACGACCAAGACTCGGGAACGAAGTTCAAGTTATCACATAAATGTCTGTCCAGTAAATCGAAAGAGACAGTCCGTTCTGTAGGGTGCTATGTCTTGGATGATCTAGCATCAGATAATGGTAAAAAATTCTAAATGTGTTTGTGTGTACAAAACATTAAATCATTCGCTTACGTTATCGTAATAGCAAGTAATATAATCAAATATTCTTTTTTTCCGTCTACGAAAAGCAATCTTATCGCTATGTAGCGATTCCTTGCAGACAACATTCAGGTTTGTAAAAAAAAACCGACGACAAGGCAAAACTTTGTTACTTCCTACGATAGTTACAGTATACAGAACAGCAAAGAATTAATATAATTCAAAACTTAACATCGGGAATATTTTTTATGTACTATTATTACAATTGTTGCCAATCACGCTCAAACAAATTAAATATTTTATTATGCTTTAACTAAAAATAACAATAAAATATAACGAAATCATTTTACGGCTAGTGTTAGTCTCTTCCAAAGTTCATATCAAAAGCTTACCAATTCAAGCTTCAGTACTTCTACTGCACGAGCGCTTTACCGTTAAAACATAACCGTCCGCCGAGCTATAAAAGCCTAATAGCATGTAATTTATCATGGGGACTAATCGAAATTTCCAAATAATACGCGTAATACCTTGCGGGTATGTACTGGGAAAGTATAAAGTTGATAGACCACAGCAGACAATGGACGACGCTCAATGCGAATAAATCAAGGGTAATGGCGACGCAGTCGACGCGCTCAGGAGTTATTGACTGTGTATATTATTTAATTTATTGCGGAAAAATCGAGCCTAGACACAATTATTCTATTATATTTAAACTCTATTGTTATAATACAATGTTATAGAATGGTTAACATTTAACACACATATAGTGTTCTTAAGAATAAATACTTAACGCTTCTTTATAATATGTGCTTAACATCAGAGATGTATTAAGCTCTGTAATCGTAACCGAAACTAACCGGTATCCGAAAAATCAGTATCCGAATTCGAAATTTAATATCCATAATATCCCTACTTACATACTTGACATCTCTGAATGAATATGACCTCAACAGATCAAGTTGTTCAGGATTCCACGACCACTTACTGATCTACCAACATATACCTATATTAAAATAAAAAAGTTCAACCTGATTGGTGCTGACTGTTCCAAGGAGCATGCGTCATATAGTATGGTATGTGCTGTGATTGCATCATTATATGATGTTAGCGAGTTCGAGTTATTGTTGGTCACAAAGAATTTTACAACGGTACGCATAACAAAAAATAAATAATACTTGACAAATTAAATGTTGGTAATAATTATTATCATGTTAGTGCTCGATATATATTATTATTTTCTTTCCACTTTTGGCCCTACTGGAAGAACTTTCTGATTAGGAAGTAGTAGTGAGCTGGAACAAACTTTTCATACATATTTTGCATCCTGTAACTTAATTGTATGTACAAAACTAATAAAATAAATAAAAAATTAAATTGTCTTATTTGGTACTTGTGCACCATCACGCAACAGAACTAATGCATTGTTTAAATCAGTCCAGTAATTCAAAAGTTATATAACCACTATAATAGTAAACTTTTTAAGATCGACCTTTGGGATTTCCAAACCCAAGGTGTCATTATAAATAAATTATCTGTGTGTCTGTCTGTGTATATAAATTCACTATTACTTACTTAGATCGTCATGATCAAGAAAAAAGCCGAAAATTTTTGAGATCCATTATATAAGTAGATAATAATACACTTTACAAATCTTTGATTCGACTTCAATCAATTTCACTGAATTGATATACATAATACATAAAATAAATGTTAATTAGTTTTATTATTTACGTATGCTTTAAGCTTTGTTAGCGAAAGTTAGTTCTAAATCCCTTTGTTCATAATAGCTGCTATCGTGGGAGATAGAGCGGGGAACTAACGATAGATTTACACTAAAAATGTTATTTGATAAAACCTTCTATAAACGGTATAATTAATTTAAGTCCCGGGTTTAGAATGGAAATGAGGCTGAGAAATAAAATATAAAGCATATTTATTTTCTGAGGTCTATGTCGTCAGGCACTACTGCAGGATGTGCATTGTATGTCAGTCAGTCAGTAGCGAGAGGGGATCTATCTAAACCGAATCGTTTATCAAACAGAACTACAAAACTGATACATGGCGTTTAGTTATTAATTAATGGTATATTAAATAACCTTATTAAGTTACATTCAAATATATCACAGAATGACGTCATATCATTTTTTTTATATTTAACGCAAAAAAGTAATTGATATTCAATATCTTGAAATTGCCAGGAATACGCTGAAGGATTTACACTTTATTTTTATGATTCTATGTATTATACCAAATAAATATCTCTATTCGACGTGTTATTTGTTATCAAACATAGATATCTAAGCGATAACAATCTAATCTATATAATCAAAACATGTTACCGACATCGCACAAATTATACAATTAATTTCAAAACAATAATACATTAATTTCATTAACATAAAAGTAATTAAACATTTCCTTAATTTTTGATTAAGTGACGCAAGAACTACTTAAACGCTTAATCCGTTATACTTTTCTAGTGATGCTGTTGGCACATTTCCCACGAGCAAACTCTTGTTATATAAAATATATCTGAGTGAATAATATATACGTGTATTATCGTGCCTTCTCTTTCTAACTGTACCTGAGAATGATCGTGATCCTCCTAGAATCGAAGGGAAAATTGTCTGAGGACGGAAAAGCAATTTCCTTGTAGGCGAATCAAGTTCTTACCTACGTCACTTATGTATGTCCAATACTTTTAAACTTTTTTAATACTACCAATACAAACAAAGAAAGATATTTCACAATTCTCATTCGCTTTAATGGGTTTAAGGCACTGACGGGTACCAAGGATCTTTCATATACGAGGGCCGAGAACGCGTTCCACATAGCGGTATCGCGGACTGCTGGAGGAGTTAGTGGCCAGAGCCAGTATCAATACAATCGATGCACACGTCCTCTGAAGCACTGAAGTCGCCCAATAGCTCGAGTAGCTAGTACTATTAAATTAATATTGTTTTAGCCGTTAACCAAAACCGCTCATACCAATCACGCTTATCTCATAAAGCACTTAAAAACTGTACAGTACGTTTATGCCGAAGATATTATGTATATTTACGATAATTTCAAATGATCTTCAATCATTCCAGTACATTCGTTGCTTTAATAAACGTTCTATTAATCACAATAACCCTTACATAACAGTATTTTGTTAAATAAATGAATACCGAACTGAAAGTATTTTTGTGAATATTTTGTATCAGAAATAACGTCATTATACTATTTTTTACAATTTGTAGGTAACATTTTTGAATTTGTATATTAGTTATACATTATATAATAACTACTCAGCATTTATACCAATTTTTGAAAGTGAATGTCAAACAAAGTTATTTCCTTACTTTCAAAATTAAAAAACGAATAATCATTGGCGCATTATGCCCCTATTCCAACGGTCTCAGAATAGGAACGTACTACTAAAAATTCTTTCTCTCTTAGTAACGCCATGAGAGAAAGAGATGACAGTATATTTTACAAAAAAATTATCGTCAGCCAGGTAGAAATTGACAAATCTAGTGAAGCTCTATAATAAAAAAATTAATTACCTCGATGGGTGACTAATTTGGACATATTGTTTCTTTTTCTACCTGAACCTTTTTTATAATATTTTTTTACCAAAATAAGTATTTTAATTTCAAAAATTGTTTGCATTCATTCAATCGTTATTATTTGTTACTGAGAGTTTTAAATATCAGTAACGCATTAAGCAATTATATCTCAAGACAGTATATTAAGTGATGAATTGTAAAATTGAAAAAGATTCTTTGTTTAATTAATTTTTGTGACGATCCTTTTATATACCAATAATATTTCAATTTTATAAAATAAATAAAAAATAAACAATATCTAAAATAAAAAAAAATAGTTAAAAAAACAATTAATTACCTGTAATTAAAAGTCAGTCCAAAAACACGAGCACTCAGTCCATAGATTAAAATAAAACAGTATGGCACTTAGCTATTTAAAAATCGAACGCTTAATTTAAACATAATGTCAAAGAGCTATATCACACGAAACGATCAACTTAACACTTGTCCAAACAGCGCTGAAGCGATTCACGAATGAATAAGAAATAACATAACAGACATGTACAGCAGTCGGCTTCGCGCGCCAAACTGCGTGGCGTTCCGAATACGAACTTCTGGTGATCACAGAGGGCGCGCAGGCGGGGAACGTCTGTATGCGACCCTTCTTGCAAAGGATACCTCATTATCCTCGCTGTAATCCGTGTGCCTTTTCGATAATTTTTATTTATAGGGTGTCATGTGATGACCTTTCTCCGATCTGAAACTCCGCCCTAGTGCTAAACTAAGTAAATTAAATAAGCTTATTAGTCGTCGATCGTTATGTATATCGGGTTGGTGTGCGTGCCGCTTGTACGTCTGAATAAATAACGGTACGAACATAACATCGTATAGAAATAATAATAAAAGTGAGAGTTGAAACTAAATTCAACGCGCGGTTAGCTTTAACGACGAAGAATTTTTAAATTGCTTGTTAGCGAGACGTGTTCTAGATGCTGCAAATATAATAAAAACCATTAAATTCTTATTAACACACAGTGTCCAGAAATCGCAGATAAAAACTTGTAGTTTCCTCACAAGATGTTGTTGAGGTCGATACAAACCAAAGGAATGTTACAGCTAAAAAGGATTTGTCATTATTAACGTTTTTTTTTAATTTTTGACAACACCCTAGCGACATCTGTAATATGGTGGTTAACTAAATTAATTATCAGATGTTAAACAGAACAAAAACACTTTTCTATTATTCTACACAACGTGAAAAGTATTGCCATCGGTTCTTAGCAAGTATGTAAATGACAGGAAGTGTATGAAAATTTTATATAAAGATATGATTACATTATAATGCTAACGTAAACCAATTAGGAACAAGAACACTGCAAAGGTTTAAATATAAAAATAAATACAATAAAATATTCTTTATTATATATACCATATATTAATATATAAAAGATTACATTTTGTAGTTATTCACATACACAAAAGGCGGCCTTACTGTTAACAAACAATCTTTCTTTATTTCTTCCAGACATCCTTTGGGAAGAGGATACTGATATAAAAGCAAAGGTGGGGGTGCATCACAGTGAACATAAGTCTACAATAAGTACCTTGTTTATATCCTGTAACTATAGATACGAAGTAACGATATTCCACTAACAATTAAATAAATAACAAATAAATAAAAAATAAATGAATAACAAATTTTACATTGTCTTGTGAATTAGAAATATACATAATTGATGTAGCAAAGGACTTTACAGTCGCCCATAATAATGATAGTTTAAATTATAAAATAATTATGTAACTAATTCACTAAGTAACAAGGTACACAGTTATAAGTTACTATATTAAAGTACAATAATTTACTATTTTATTTCTTGTAACAATTCGGATTAAGTGGCTCCTAGTAACATCCAATTGAATTCACGATTTTTGTGTCGCATCAATATTAATATAAAGAGAGAGAATTTGTTAGAGTGCAAGGTAAAATTTAAAATTTAAATTTTTAGTCATCACAGTTAAAATTTAAAACCACAGTTATTTTTTACTCGAACAATTTACTCGACCTACCTATGTACATACTTTTCCAATGGGTAAGTTTCCACGAGTATGTTCAATTAATTAGAGATGTAACACGAGATTTTTGAACGATTCGATGACGTCAGAAATCTTCGTCTGCGATCAAACGAACTCGAGCTGGCTAGTGAATGAGCAGTCGATTTGAAGGAATGATGATAAAAGAACGACTCATCGATTTTACAAATTTGTTTATATTACCTACTGGGTAATATATGGGTGTAGTTTGAATGTTTGTTGAAACATCATTATCCTTTCTGAACACCTGTGTAACAAACAGCTGATGAACTATTTACGTGAATTACATGAATTAAAAAACACATAATTAATAAAATTTATTGACAAAATTAACGAATTTTTACAGTAAATAATACATACATAATAATAAGTAAATAATAATACAGTAAGATGTAACATCATCAAAATTAATAAATAAAATACACAACTTTTATACACAACTTTTTCCTTCTTACTTTTTTCCCCTTGATCACAGAACAAATAATGTTCCAAGGAATTCTTCTCGTTCAGCTTATTAAGAATTAAATTATTACAGAACTATACTCCTTATCACCGTTCATTAGTTCCCAGGAGCAGAATGACTTTAAAGTATTACACAACTCCGCGTTAGAATTTCCTGTATTGTAGTTATCATGGACATACGCAAATCACCCACAAGACTTCACAATCATCCACGTCCAGAGCACATGCATTTATTTGTCATGTCTGTCCATCTGGGAATTGAAATTAGTACCCCTGGCTTGGCTAGGGTCATTGCCAACTGCGGGAGCGGCGGTTTGAGCGACCCTCGGCTACTTATGTCTTCTGGTAATCGAGGTCTACAAGGTATTTATCCACGCAGCTCTAGTATGAAACGGCGCAGGGCCGACCCAAGTGTCGGAAGTTATTTTGACACAAAACACTTCTTACATGGCTAAACAACTGCTTCGTAATGTGGACCGGGTCCGACAAATTAAAGTGCCGTATGAAGCGCAGCTCCGCAGCTGCTAACTCGGGCGATCACTTACGATCGATGCATATCGTCTTCAAAACTTACTGACACACATCGTCGGGGTATAAGCGGTTCATAGTCGCGAAGGTCGACCCAAGCGTATCATGGCCACAGCTTGCCTAAGTGCTCGTTGTTCTAACCAGCACGTGTAAGAGGCTAACATTATTGCTAATTTAACAAAGATCAAAACAGGGAGCCGCGGTCGACCCCGAACTGCAATTCAATCACGCATGAAGGCGCAATGGCTAACAGCTTTATAGATTACTGCTATTATTGTAATTATTTTTTTGTATACAAGTATTCAGACGCACGCCTTTAGACAGATTTACCTTGTGAATTTACTGTATATTAATTACTGTAATAAGTCTTACGATGTTTGGTACCTGCTTCGTTCGAGTATAATTGTTTTTAATTATTTAATAACATTAAAAATATCTATACTAATAAATAAAATTGGAGTGTCTATTTGTAACATCTAAATAACCGCTTTTTACTACATGTATGTATATGAATGTATATACGGTACATATATCAAATTAATATTTTTTACAATTTTTGTCTGTCTGTCTGTCTGTCTGTTTGTTCCGGCTCCTGCTTGAGTCAGCCGCCAAACGTCTCGTCGTATTCCGGCTGGAGGCTTGAAAGCCAGTTCTTTCTTTTTTTTTACCTTCTCCTAATTTCCTGGCCGACAACGCATCAGTGATACTATTGGTTTTACTGATGTCCATGGGCGACGGTGACCACTTACCATCAGGTGGCTCGTCTGCTCGTTTGTCGGCTATTAACATAAAAAAAAATCTCTGAAACGGCTGGACCGATTTTGACAGGACTTTCACTGGCAGGTAGCTGATGTAATAAGGAGTAACTTAGACTACTTTTATTTCTACTAAATAACTTTTTTGTTAAATTCCACGCGGACGAAGTCGCAAGTACAGCTAGTATTAAATAAGTTTCAATGTTATTAATATATTATAATGTAAACCATAAAAGCAATAGACGTACATAACGTACGTATTCTGTTTTGAAGAATGGCCAGAAAGATTTGTCTGCGCAGTGGACAAAATAAAAAAAAATATAACAATACAAATCCAACGATGGATAGTACGGATATATCAATATTATTTTACGGTTAAGGATATGAAATTATTTTGGGTTTATCCGATTGTTTCGGATAATTTCGGTTACGGATATTAGATGACATAGGAATCGGAAAAACATATATAATGTATTTAGAAGGTAACATTTTGACTTTATTTCCAGGTATTATCTAATATTACAATTATAGAAAAGAACAACAGTCTTAACAATTTAATAATATAAACTGTCTAAAAATGAGAGCGACCCGGCTAGTATATCAGCTCGACCGGGGAAAACCTGGCATAACGTGTTTCATTTAGAGTCTGCCCGTATCCGAAATTATTCGAAACTTTTTTATCGGCTTCATTTAGGGTTACGGAGCTCCATAACATCCCTAATTCGAACACTATTCAGGTAGACCGCTTAGACCATTACCATTTATTATAAACTTATTAAAAATAAATTCATGAAACAAGTAATTAGTATGCGTGCATGTAACATGCATGTATGATTTTACTTATAAACCTCGTTTGAAGAGAAAACAACAGCAAATAATATTCACTTGTTAACAAAAATCGCTTCGGTGAAGAAGTAAAGTCAGCGAAGCCGTACTAAGTGGAAGGGAAACCCTAATTTGTAAGAGAATAAACACAATATTAATAATGCGTAGAATGTGTATTATTTGGTCATACACTTAGTCGTACACTAAACTACAGGAGGTACATAGAACACTTAATTGACGTAGACTATTATTGAACAGTTTACCAAATTTCTATCAATTGGCTTTAGGCCAGATATGGTTAGATAGTATAAATAAACCACCGCCGCGTCCCGTTACCAGGCACGAGACTCGGTAATTAAAGACCGTGCACCATATCTCCACGCTGTTCCAATGCGGATGTTCAGCGGCGAACCTGAGTTGAACTTAACACCGTCTATACGTTCTGAAAACCCCTATGATCAGTTATAACACGCTTACATTTATAACTAGTGAGGGTTTCGAAAAGATTATTAGGTGCTCCTTTTACACGTGTTATCATTTCTTATGTTTACACTTCCCAAAAAAACTTTATGAATCACTGTCTTCATTGGTAAAAACTGTATGAAAAAGCGTCTAATAATTTTGACAATATCGCGTTCGGAGGAGTGGATATGGGTCGGTTTTTGCGTTCTATAAATTCGTAATTAATTGCGTTCTATAAATTTTCTTGTAATTCATTTCTTTTTTTGATGTTATCTGCGTATTACTGAATGAATACTTTTTAGGTTTTCAATAAACGTGTCTCTACAATGACACTTGGTACTACTGGCAAGCTATCACACCCTTTCTGTCATGAAGTATTTGCTAGATAACTTTAATAAAATCTATTTAGGTATCTCAGTCGATTTTCATTAATAGCACTTCATCTGTGACTAAGTTCAGATATAATACAGTTTATCGCACAATCAAGAATCACTTAAAAATAATAATAATATCATTAATGTTTTTACATATAAGTATTATAATATTTCGTCAGTCATTAGATTATTACGACAACATACCTGACCTATTTCTGTGTCGTAATTTCTTCCATATTTCTGTAGATTTCCTGAAAAAAATTGTCGATTAAAGACAAGCTCGACCGTCTTGTTGTGCCTAAAAGTTTTCTAATTTAATGTCTCTGTATAGGTAATTTTTTGCTATAAAACAAAATTTATTTATGTTAGAAGTTAAGTATAGATGATCTCCGGTACTGAACTGTATAAACAAATCCCTTACAGTTAGTTGCACACGTACAAGATTGGATAATTCGTTACAGGCGTGGACATAAACAATTAAAAGTAGCAAAAAAAACAATAATTTTCATCTGTCAAATAAACCGTACGAATACGGGAAGCAGGAGCATCCAACTAGGCCATAGTAGTGCACTAGACTTCAGACCAGGGCAAATACGTGTTCCATTCCGATTACGGTAACTTCGTGAAAAAATTCGCAACGTGGTTCGGTTTGTGTCGTAAAAAACAGAAGTAACAGCACCTTTATATACTTCCGCATCATTAGGTTACGTCATCGAAACAAGACAACATTAGAAATACGAAGATTGTCCATGGACAATAATAGCGTGGACGCATTGTATATATCAGTAGGTTGATGAACACCGGTATCCACAGAAGTGTTAAAAGTAGTCCGAGCGGAGGATGGCGGACTGACGGGTCGAGGTTCAGTAATTGCGCCGGAGACTTTCACCTTCGGCGCACTCGACAAGGCCGCGCGGAGCACCGCTCGCTTCCGTAGCTCGTGCCGGCGCTGCGGCGGTGCCACCTCGCGCCCGGCTCGCGACCAACACGACACGACACGACACGACCACACGACACGGCGCGGCGCGGCGATGAATATTCACAAAAACTTCGATTAAGATCTAATATAATAGAACTCGAAACTGTTGACTTTGATAGGAGAATAAAACAGTATAAGTTTTATCCTCTTATCTATCAATTTATTTATTAATAAGACAACCAACACAACAGTGATACAAAGCTATGATGAGTATATAGCTAATGATAGAAAACCACGATATCTCGTGGAAAAGTATTAAATCGAGACCAAATAATATACACACTCTTACGGGTAAAATGTTAATGTGTGCGTGACAAACAATATCAATTTTTACTGAAAGGAAGATAAAATATTGCAGAAATTCACGTACCTAAAACTTCTTTATATAAGAATCAGATGTTTTTAGCGTGACGGTATAAGTAAATGCGATACATTTTACTACTAATTTATATTCAAAACATTTATCATGGTCATTGTTTTAAAACGTTGCAGCGAGGCAGGTAACAAAACTCAACTACAAAATGTAATTTATGTTTCTCGTTATCAAGATTCATAAGGCAACGATTATAATGAATGGCATTCACTAAATACTGTAGTACTATAGCTTAACAACTTCTTCGTATGGTCGGTCGATTGAGACGTTTGGAAACATTACTTGGGAGTGTTACGCGTTCCTAAATCATTGCTATAGTTTCTGGAAGACCGTTGAGGGTATGCGAATTGTAAAATTATAGACACCATATTTATTTTTTATTTAATTCTGTGTGACAATCTTGACGAAATGTCTGATTTATGTTGGCTTTTCTTCCAATAGTAAAGCCGACAGACTATTTGCATAGTGATATTACAAACAATGAATTTACGAAGATACTTGTGAAAATTTTTAACCCTCCCTGACGTTTGGTCTGATGCCCCGGACAATGGTTCGTGAACAGTCAATTTAATCTCGCTCTGCAACATTATCTTCCTCTTTCCATTATCTTTTAAATCATTGGTTTTGCAACATCGGCATTCTATTTAAATATCAATGCATCGTTTTATATTTCCACAACTTAAAGCTCGTATTTAAATACTTCAAGAATGCTGTTTTCCATGTAAAATCCATTTTTGTCATAATTTCCGACGTCCTTCCTAGAATCCAGTAGCACCCACGTGTGAATCGACAAACAAGATGAATTCTTATATTATGTATGTACTTACGTCACGTCTAACACAGACGAATTACAGAAGTGAAAGTGCTTCGAATTCTATAACGATAATCAATTAATTTTTACAAATGCTCCGCAGCATGTCACCGATTATTTTGAGAAATAAAAAACAAGTGTTTCATAAGGTAATCTTAAGAGGTCTGAGAGTTTAGGTATTGTCACTGCAAATACGTGTATCGAATTTTAATCTTTGATCAGATTCTTTGCAAAACAAGCGGCTACTTGGCTATTTACACTCGGCATTTTATTTAAATATTAATAATTACAGTTTAAATATCGATTTTGTTGATAACATGATAACATCACTGCTTATCGGATCGTAGCTACGAAGCATATTCTTGATAAACTAGACATATTGTGTCAATAAAATATATAACAGTAATATACGTAGTACAAAATTATATAAGCATTTTTATTCAAGGAATCATTGTAACATCATAGATAAAAAAAATATGTGCCCATAATTATATTCTAATCAAAAGGAGAATAATTTATAATACGTTACTTTATATAAAAAATCGTATAATTATATCAATTATATCACTGTATGTTATTAATTGTATCACTATACATATGTTATTGTGAAGACTATAAAATCTATTCTACTATTCAATGAAGCGAGTTGGGATTTTGTGAGTCTATGTGTATGCGGTAATCTCCGGAATCACGTCACCTATTTGAAAAGTTCTTTTACCATTTGAAACGTACATTATTCCGGCTGGACGGACGTAGGCTGTCTGGTAAAAAAAAACCGTCCCTCTGTCCGAATGCGATAATTTCAAAAAGTACGGCACGGATATTCATACGATTATTATCAACATATATACTTATTCACAACAAACTGATGACATACATATACCTAAAGTGTATGACATGAATCCATTTAATAATAGACGCTATTAAATTAAGTCGGTGTCTTATGAGCAATAAGTTAAATGGATATTTTATTTTTAGAAGTGAATCACCTGAATTATTATGATTAAATACTGAATCTCCTTGTTCCATTTTTGCTGTGGGCATTGCAGTAAACAGTAGTATTATTCGTGGAATATCTCTGTATATTACTACGTAATAACCGGCCCTCTCTTCCCTTTGGAGAATTTCGCGGGATCAGATCCATTTCCTGGGTTGAATAGTAACCTAGATTTTAACTTATATAATAATATAACTTATATAATGGGAGGTAGCGTAGTGATTGAGCCGTTGGATGACTTGAGGTTGCATATTGCACGCGCTATTTATTTTCAAATTACAAATGAAATTTTACTGCTTTGGTGAAAGAAAACACCTGTGTACTGCATTCTCCATGTTCTCAAAGATATGTGAAGTCTGCCAATACACAATTGGTGAGTATGTTTGACTATGGCCTCATTAAGAGAGGACACCCTGTACAACAATGGGACTAATATGAGTTATGATTATCATGAAGTAAGTGTGTTGCAAAAAAAGTTTACCTGTCCAGCGAACGAAAGATAGTCAGTAGAATAGAATTGCTTGTCCTTTTTATCTTACAATGAATGCGGTATCCACAGCTGGTGTTGTCGTAGGCTTAAATGACGTGTTACTTCCGCTAGCATGGTCGTATCAGCTGTCATGCGTGTGCGCAACGAATTGCAATACATACCTACTCGTACTTTCAACAACGATCGTAAGGCAACTATGAATAGTTGATAACGTAATTTAATCATAACAATTAAAAACCTATACTTATGATAGGTATGATTGCTTGTAATAATAATTCAGTACAATAATGATAATTTCTAAGTAAGTAACAAAATAATTTACCGTAGATTATAAACTGATTTTACCATCCTGAAGAATTTCGTGTGTAACAGCTGAACTTAGTATATATGAATTATAATCAATTTAACACAAAAATCTTTGGCCTAATTATTATTTCAAATACTTGGAAGGACCTACAAACAAAAAAATTATAAAGAACACAAAAACATTAGCATATTGACTCAATAGATAACTTGTTATTAATAATGCTAATAATAATACTTTATGGTACACCGATACAAAGTTATAAAATTAGCATCTAATAGATGCAATGTAGACGACATTATCGCTTACACCACATTCAAAGACAAAGGCATTATTATAAGTGGAACATGAGTATAAGTGTTAATTAAAGCCGGTCGTCGATTACACATTAAACAGAGATCCATTGACGGCACCGCAGAATGGCCGCGGGACCAAGCACGCAGCACCTTCCAAGTGGTATTGTTATTCATTACCTGTTCGCGGCGCGGCGGCGCTCGACCGAGTTCATGCGAACCAAACGCGATGGTGACTATTGTTTTTACGATTGTCGGACGCAGAGAAAGACAGACAAGACAGAACTTGTTAATGTTTGTGTTAAAATAATCTATGCTATACAATTATATAAGTTACAGAAGTTTGATTAAAAAAAAATTGCGTCACGTATTCTGATTAATTCTTTAACGAAGTAATCTCAAACATCAATCATTCACTATTAGTTAAGTGCCTGACGATTGGCAATAACAGCTTATGTAAAGATGAATACAAATCATTTTATTGTACACTACACGGAAACAAAATTTATTGAGGAAAAATGAGGCGTTTTTATCACTAAACGGGATTTCTTCCTTTAAAACCCACGGAAGACAGAAAATAAGTAGAGGATGAATAGTAATGTGTTGATTATATGTTGCTGTTGGACTAGTTACAACAAATATTTTTTAAACAATCTAGTGAATTAACGTTCCTTTATTTTGTAATAATAATAATCTTGATCAAAGTGTTACTATTTAGACAAGCCGAAATAATAAGAACGTTTCATTGTAGTTATTAGGTATTGGTTACATGTGGCCATAGTGTGCAGGGGCCTCAACATCTAACCGCAGCATTCACTTGACATCAGATGGACTGCATAACTGTTATCTACACGAAAGTCATATAAACTTATGAACACACACCAGATATTCTCATCGTGTGGCAACCCTACAATCAGTCGACCCATATTTACACGGCACGGCGTGTACCATCTCATTCGGCTCGTTAAATCGAAGCTTTTAATAGAGATGATGGCTCAAGATTGAACATTTTATTACATTTGAATAAAACGGACTCACTTACTGAAATATACTAACACTACTTGCCATTTAGGCCTTTTATATAATTATTATAGTTTTAACTTGAAACCATTAGCGGTTAACTCCTGGGAACGGACCTCTCTTCGTAATTGAGAAGGCCTAGTACTTATTCAACCACGCTTCTCCATTAGAGATTGGCATATATAGTTTTGAAAACCTAAGTAAGAACTCACTACATATGTGTGATAAGTATCATCCAAATATGTTCAGCATTTTTAATGTAATGCGTGGTTAGACAGACAGTGAGACGAATAGACGGAGAAAAGTTTATAATTTAAAAAAATCCAAATGGTATTTAATGCCCAGATTCAGCCCCGTTAAAATTTTATTATTAGTATAGATTACAAATTTGCATTAAATTAGAAGTCGAAACACTAAAGGAATGTGAAAATTAACTAGAGAAAATGTGGAGAAAATTTAATAACTTACCTGCCGTTTTAGTGGGCATAAATAAAAATCTTAACACTGGTAAGAACCCCTGGTCATAGTCGTAAAATTATTGTCCATCAAAATCAGTTCTTAATCTGTAGGCTAAATTTTAACAATTGGAGCGTGAAAACAATTTTCAAACTACGTTAAAATATTTTGTTACACAACAGGCAAGGTAATAAAAAACGTGACAAACTATTTGTCTGACTTTATTTTTTTTTCTGTGATTATTTTTTACATATATAACTCTTAAGAGTATATGAAAGGCTTGTGTCAATATTGTAATTAGTTTATGATATTAATTTATTTATAGATACGTGTTCATGTTTCAGTAAAGAAACTATGTATTATATTATAATAAATTGAATAATATTATCTTATTTAGTAACTATTAAATAGATGTCTTGGAATCGTAAATTATAATTTAGAATTAAAAAGACTCACCATTCATTCAATAAGTATAATGTTTGTCTTCTTATATTATTCTTTATAAACCATCTGAGCCAATATGATTGTTTTTTTTTCACACTATCAATGTAATATTGTTAAATATATTTCAATATGAATTGTAATATAAAAACCTCATTTTGTCTTCGTCAACTTAACTATTTACGCTATAGTTAATCGAACATTGTATGAAATGTAAGTATGCCAAGTTCTGTACCTTCTTTATTACGCGTTTTATCGCTACACACGAAATACCATTTAGTTTTACGACATCAAAAGATCGATTCTCTCAATGTCCGCTACGTGTATAATGTCAGCCTAATGACATATTTAATCATACCACGTGACCTTGTCATTTTTCCATGGCTGTACCCTGACTACAAGGCCATCTGTAACGTGGGTGTTAAAGTAAATATATACATTAATATCTGCAACGTCATAAAGGCGTTAATTTCCAATCAATGATTTTTTTTTATTTTAAGGTGGGCAAGAACTCAACCATGCTGTATACATAGTGCATCATTACTAAGTGGTAATTGCAACTCAGAGTTAAAAGGGATGGTACGTCAAAACACTCCAATAAATTACTTACGCACTCTAAAGTAAAAAATATTCTGTATAAATGTTTTGTCATTATGTTGACACAAAATTATAAGCTAAACTTATTATGTGCACCGAAATAATTTAATTTTAATCTGTAAATTCTTTGCAAGACGGGAAGTGCAAAATTAATGTGCAGACCAAGACCACGGGATCCAAATTCTTCTAAAATGAATTCATTAGCAAGGTGAGTACATACTATATTGTTATTTTATACTACAAAGTAATTAGAGTTTTGTATTTTATATAATTACTTTTGTAGACACATTTATAGCCACAACAATGATCTGAAATCGAATTGATGTTACTCTAACTTTGGTGAATTTCAATATTTATAACTGATGCCGTTTAACAATATGTAATGTACGTACTGAAAATAAAAATCTTGAAATGCTGAAGATTTCTTCTATGAGGTCTTAATGAGATGCTTGATATGAGTATGGTACACGCATATAATGTTTTTACGTTGTTAATCCAATTAGCCAGGCTAGTCCAATGAGGGTAAGTGGCAATCACTACCCCATATACATCCTTAACACCAGTGGCGTCGTAGTCTTACTACCTGTGAAAAAGCGACGAACCCGTTTGTGGAGTGAATCTGCAACATTTATTCAAATTTTCTCTTTCCATTCTCCAGAAGCAAAATTTCCTGAAGAAATAATTCACTAGTTAATAATTCACCTGCCGTTAAATTTTATGCATCAAGTAAGACTAAACTCATTTTTAACGTGACGCCACAAGTGTACAGAAGAACGTTAAAAACCTCCACAAACAAACGCCAACGACCGATAAATATTCTAGGTTGAACATCGAATTATTTCGCTCCGATTAAGTCTTATCAGGGTTATCGCAACCCGTCGTTGTGACGTTATGGTAAGTAATGATTACATTAGATTATCTCCTGTAAAATATTCATTGATAAATGGCGTTGTTTTGATGAAATGCGACCATTTTAAACTTTTTTTTATAATGGGCAGTTCATATAAAAATTTAAGTGTTGACGGCGTGGTGAAAATTAGTTAAATCACAATGTAATACACTCTGTGTGTAACCACAACTCGTGTACTAACATAACTAAATCAACTCGGTCTGGGTATTTTGTATTTTATCTAAATAATAAAATCGATATTAAACACGTGACACTTGTATAAAAGTGAAATTTCATCGTACTTTCTTATCAACACAATAATCAATCCAATATTATTAACTTTTAGAGAAGGCACGTTGTTTACCGCCGTTATGAAGCATTGCATATATAAACTGGTACTAGCTCTTCGTGGATAATATAACTATTTAATAATATAGTCTAATTATATGATAATATCATGGAATGAGCAATTGTTTGACAAACTCCTCAAATGTTTGTGATTCGAAAATATTGTCAAAATAAAAATGGTCATTTCATGAAACGTGAGAACTTTATGAAATGGCCGACGATTTCATAACAGTATAAAATATACGATAGGTTTATAAATTACACATATTGAAACGTGATTATTTGCTGGCTCGTAACTATAACGAAATTCGAAAGGTGGCGCTGTACTGGCGCTGTGGCCCAGTAACAGATACTACATTTGTAAATCTAGTTTATTCAATAAATTATTTTGGTATATTCACTTGATCTATAAAATCGCAGAACAGCATCTATAAGCCAGCAAGTATCGGAATAAAATACAAGAATCAAAGTACCGTTACATTAAATAAAAAAAAATTAAAATCCTGCGATACTGAGATCAAAATCATACGAGTAGAGATATTGATTTCATTATATTGTATAGAGAATTAAGATCTATAACCACATATCAAAAACACGTTACTAGTAAATCAACAAGATATCAAGGATACTAGTTTCGAAGTCAGATTATGGTTTTAAATTTCGTTATATCTTCATTTTGTGCTCTGGGAACGCTGTTTTACATAAACTACGCAAAGGTGCGTAAGGTAATTGCAGTAAAACAGTATAAAATACGTCGATACGACGTGTAAAGTACCTAAATATAATTTGTTTGTAAATTTCCACTTGATAAACAATACGCAGTTGATCTGTCCATGTTTTTCAACAGCACGGTCGGCGCGGCGCGGCGTGGCGTCGTCAGTCGAGTTCAACAACTTATAAGAAATAGCGCAAATGTGAAACGAAATAGAAATTCATTCCTATGTTCATCCTATCCAGGTTAATATATAAATAATATAGGTAGTAAATACTCATGTTTTATTACTATTACAGATATTAGTTTAACCTGTATACGTTATATGAGGATATGGAACACTTTTAATCAGATTTTTTAATTTTTACTGCCGTTCAAATAATTCAAAATTTCGGCACACTAAGAAATAACAATTTCATGAAAGGTGCCTACTTCGTGAAATGTATGATAGTTTATGATGTTATCAATTCGACATTCTAACAATGTGTACTTGTTTAAATTACATTATAATAAAAGTCACAGTTTTGGCCGTATTGGAGCGGCCTAGAATACCCCCCTTCGTCAATTCTGGGGTGATAGAACCAGGTCTAGTAGGAGGCGACAGAAGCCAGCCTACTTGGTGGTAGGGTGTCGCGTAAGGATTATATTATCAGTATTATTATTAAGTAATTAATATTATCACTGGTATTATTATCTTTTCCGTGAAGGATACCTGGCTAGCTACTACCCTCCTGTTGAATCAGCCACCAAACAACCGATCGTGTTCCGGCTGGGGGCTTGAGAGACGGTACTTTCTTTCTTACTTTCTTCTTATTTCCTGATCGACAACTCATCAATGATACCTTTGGTCTTGCTGATGACCACGGGCGACGGTGACCACTTACCATCAGGTGGCTCGTCTGCTCGTCTAACGGCTATTCACATATAAAACAAGTCTGTACTAATATGTTATTATTTATCGTCGTTGAAGTACCAATTATTAAAAACTTGATATTCTCATTTATTAGTGTTATTATTATTTTACCGATAGACAGAGTTATTCATGAGGACGGTGGAAGTGGAATTATAATGGAATAATTATGAAAAAAGTACAAAACGCCAGATTATTAAGTAACAATTGTCTTGATAGAGCTTATTATTTGTAATGTGACCGCAGCAAACCGGGCAAGGATTACTTACTAAATACGGTAATAAATATTTGGTTTTTTGGTCATTATTGTTTTAATTAAACTTTATGAAAATTTTCCATTTCAGAATCAATATACGAGTACATCCTTATTTAAGAAATGTAAGTCGTAATTCTATTGTCTCTTAATTATTTTTCTATATACCTTTTAACAGTCGACTTTCAAAAAGAAAAAACGTGATATCTAAACATAATAATTATCAAAGCAAGTTATATATTTATAATCCAACGAAACTTATCGCTTTGTAATCTTTAATTTATTAATACTAGTGATGTTATATTATTAAATATTGTGGTATTTGTAGCGCATAAAATTAATTGTATAAAGTAGACAAGATGAAAGTTATACGTAATAATGGAATACACCTTTGTTGGAACAATTTTTAAATAACTCAGTCTCAAATAACTACGCTTCTGCTAGTAGTTAACAACTAAGCGGTTCCAGTAATCATATACCGGTTCCAAGATGAGATCAGCTCCTCTCAAAATAGTGTCTACTTACTACACAACAATCAGTAGTAATCGAATTTATAACTACAACATTGAAATACGTAGTAAATTAAAAATAGGTCATAACAAGTAGATAAAGTCGTAATTAAATATTTCTAACGTTGCCTACGTCTGGTAGAATAAAATTAAGAAGAAATTTGATACTAAATACTCTTCTTTTATACAAGACATCTTTATATGTATAAAAAGTTTATATGAAAGTATTAATAAAAGATTCGGGTATAGATACAATTGATCCTGACTCAAAAGACTGGCAGATATTTTAGACAAAGTATTAGTTTAGCAATACTACACTGCGGCGGGGCATTGCCTAAACTTTTTTGTACAATTACACTTTTATTTATGTATAATTTAATTTTTATTTTTTACATTTATGTATAATGTATAAATTTGTTTAATCGTTACTTACGGTGATTTATATATATGTTTAGATAATATACTTATTACACTTATGTCTACTTTGACGGAAAAATAAATAAATGTGAACTACATGTAGTTTAGGAAAAATATCTCATGTCTAATATTATTATATGTTTATAAATAGACATTATTATTGTTATATTTCAATAAAAAAAAATGCATACTTTTAAAAATGGAAAACATATATTCTAGTTACGTCATTATTATAGCAAAATACGACTCGGCCCTTATGTTGGTAGGTTCACGTGTGGCTATCACTTCATTGTGATTAACATTTACCCGCCGAGCCCGTGATAAATTTGCCCCGGCAACTTTATCTGCCGTTTAGATCGCGTAGACAGTGATTACTGTACGCCATACTTCACATCGATTCTTGTTGGTTTAAACAGATAATATATCCATCGCAGTAAATTGATACCGGTTACAATTTTTTAAAGGTGTATAACAGCGGAAGTGTTTGATAATATTGTATTTATGTTTTATTTGCATTTATCAGGAGGCTGATTTTTTTGTCATTTTTTTTACTTTAAATTGTAAATTAAAATAAAATAAAATATATTTTTTTTTTTAGTATTTAGTTATATTGATTATTTTTCTAACGTTAAAATATCATTATATATTTCTCAAAAATATAAATAAAAAGAAATAAGAAAAGAATAATCTAGAAATAATGAATGCTTATAAATATAAAAAGAATCCATGACACATATTTTTTTTATTATTATATATTTCTCTACTTACGCTCGTTTAAGGCGATTACGTAACATGTATTTTTTACACGAGCAAAACAAATTGCGCGTTCCTTTGACGGTCATTAAAACAAACACTCAACAAATAAGGAATGACGCACACCCGCCGAGAATAATATTATAGGTACGCAGTAGTAATTAACAAATACGTGGTTTTCAGTTCATTCTGAAAAATCATCTTCTTTTTGAGGATATTCTGTGAAAATAATCATAAATATTATATTAATATAGTCTTGGTATATTTGAGGCATTTGTATATTTTCAAAAACTTTCCTTAACACATTTTTTAAATTAAACTTAAAAAAGAAACTTACGATAAAAATTCATAAGTACACTCAGTGTATTATGATCGTGTTAAAAGTTTCTTTGGATTATTTTATCGTGATTCAAGATAAGTAAAGACAATAAAACACACACAAGCTCATACAATTTTTTACTTTATATATATATATATGTGTGTGTGTGTATAAATGGTCAGAAGGCACCGCCATCCACAATGTCTGTAACACCAAAGGCGTCATCGAGACGTTGTTAGCCAAGAAGAAACCAGGTATTATTGGACCTCCTACACTGCAACCGAGATATATAAAAAATCATTCAATGGTTGATTCCCGAAACCTTCTAGAACTGTCTATTGCAGCTATACTCAACCTGCGGCCCGCCATGTTGGATCATCTAGTGCTACGTTATTGTAAACCATTTTGAATTGAAGCGCCTATAAGAAAAATTGAGAGCGCGTTCAGTAAATAGGTCGTACTATCGCTCCGCGGTTTGCAGTGCTATTATTGATAGGGTAATTTGCTGTATAATATAGGGAAATTTATTTATTTATATTTTATTTTACAGCACACGTCTGATTGTATCACGGCAACATGTCATTTTTATATTTTCGTAAAAATGACAAATCAAGTGTTTGGATTAGGGGTGTATTGCATTGGGTGTTTTTAATTCAGTATCGAGCGAACGAGAACGCAGAAATACTCTTTCCTTGGATACCACAGCTAACACGTGTGACCACTATGAAGATGAATCGGTGAATGATAAAGAGCTTACACCGTCATACATTATATTCGTCATGTGATTCAAATTGCACTATATTACTCGCGCTTTATAAACAATTATCACGCGATTAGGCACTATGTAACAGAGCGGCATTTTTTAGGTTAGTTGTAATTAATGTTCTGTCATACACTATTTACGAATACTTCTTTAAGGTTTATATTTATGATATTTTTGAACTACCAAGAGCACAATGTTGAACGTAATATGTTACACTTTCATATTTACCGTCTTTGTTTTAAACTTTGTACAGATTTCAGGCATCGATATATAACGTAATTCATAAATATTTCACATCATTTAAGAATTTAATTTAGATCACGAATATAATAGAGTATCTTTATGTTGTTTAGTTAGTTTATTACTTTAATGACGCTATTTTTATTTTATTTTATTAAAGGACAATGTTACCTTATATTAACCTAATGCTTGGTAATATTTTCCGCCAGGACATGTGACAATAAACAGACATAGTAAAACAAACTTATTTTTAATTTGATGAAACTTCGTTGTTATGTAGCATAGCAAAAAAATACAGTTACTAACAAGAAGCAAGCTCCAAACAAAAGGACCTATGCCTTTTTTTAACATCACTCGGAAACACTTGGAAACAATATACGATGACGAAACATGGAAACTTTAAAATGACATTAGTGATCGATCGATGACATGTTTAGTGCGTTCAACGTCTTAGACTTCATCACTACGTACCATCAGGTGGGATTGTTGTCAAGCCTTAACTTATTTTATGTAAAAAAAAATTACATAATGTATGGACATTTATCATTTTGAAGTTTTTGAATTTCATTATCGATTACTAAATATTAAATTTTGTTATATCAGGCTTCCTGTTCAGCCAACGCTATACAGAGTGATTGGAAACAGGTGTAAAAGATCTGGAGGAGCAAAAGTCTAGCGCATATCCTATCAATCCATTTTATAGTACCCTATCCAAAAATCAATGGTTCTAAAGTTATGAATTTTTTAAATATTTTTCAATAAAATCCTGATTTTCTAGGAAAAAAATCGATGATTTTTATTTCTACTTATTTCTACACCATTTTTTATAACATAGTTATTGTTTGATCATTGTTTTATTAAATTTAATTAATAGTCATCACTTACAGTCTAAAATTTTTAAATGAGGTTCTTTGAAAGTTGTGATAGTAAAAAAAGGCGTCATACTTTCATTTCTATTTAATCGTAAAACAATATTTTATTAATAAAATTTTCGTATAAATCACATAAATAAGTAACTGACTTCAATACCTGTCCGACAAGATATAAGAAAGTACATAAAGTTTCTAAAATTTAGAAAAAGGCTTCGTGATTGTGTCAGAAACCGTGGTCGTCAATTTGAGCAAAATTTAAATTAATTATTATTTTATACTTTGATTTTTCTTGTTTTATTTAAATTTCATTCGCAGGGTTTCCTCAGATGCTTTATAAAAAAATCGCCAGTTTTTGAAACAAGATAGGTAATTTTAGTAAGTCGGTAAATCGATGAGCTGAGGTATGACGCTAAATGATTTATGTAAACAGTTTTAATGCAGATAACATAAAATAAATACTTTTTATAAGATGTAGTGTTTACGTGTTTACGTCTATGGACTTTTTATACCTTTTTAGAAAGTTATTGAAACGATGAATTTAATTATGTGATTTGTAAACATTTTTTTATGTAACTTTTTTTTATAATCCTGTAAACAATTGGATGAAACATTTTTTTTATGATCTGATTTTAAGCGAAATAATCTCAAGTCTCTTTACTTTTCATGGGTTTTAATTATTTATTTAGATTTGGCGATTATTTAAGAATAAAAAAGTATTAAGATTTCGTAAAAAGGCAAACCTTTTTTTAGTAAGAAATTATTTTTCTTCATAAACGGGTATTTTTATTAAAAAAAAACTAAATCTTTTATATCTGTGTAACCATTGACTTTTGGATAAGGTGTATAATAGATTATTTCACAGGAAATGAGCCAAACATTCACCCCTTTAAAACTTTTACACCTGTTTCCAATCACCCTATATAATAAACATTACTGAATATCTTGTTTACTAAAACCCGTGATGTATTGGGGCGTAACGGGTTCCATCCATACATGAGTCAAAACCAACCTTCCCTATACGCAGACCGTGCTGACCAACGAACGAGGCTATGGCGAACGGTCCCTCCTGCTCGAGGTCGCTGGAATCTGTGCCACCAAATGTAATTCCAATGGTACTCGTGCAAGGTAGTATTCTTTATCTCTCTAGCTACACCCCTCCTTAGAGAATCAACCGTGGAATACGTTTTATCTTTAAAACTATGCTCAAATTTATAACAATAATTCTATTCAAGGTATGCGACAATCAAATACGACAGACCATTAGCATCCATTGATCTTACAGAGTTCCGGTTTTTGATTGAACGTACAGAACTTAAAAAAGGAAAGATTTTTACTAACCCATTTCTGAAGGATCTTTCAAGTGTTGCAACTATTATAATTGGCAGAGCGTATAACCGCTAATGGAAATTAATTATAACAAACTGCTGAATATGGAGCATTGAGCCATCTTTGCCGGTGGCATACTTTTCGCTATTTAATTCACCGCGCACTCGTTCATCTTAATAATAATTTGAATACAAAAAATCAAATAAAAACATATCCATATTTATCCGTAACAACACGTTAGGTTGTGTCGTAATCCGACACTTCCTGTTGCTTGCTGGGCGACACTGTAGTGACACCATACACACAAAACAGTACTAGATGTATTAGATACAGTATTAGATACCACGTATCTAATATACTAATAAATTTAATAGACTCAACAATTTTTACCTCTGTATGTAGTTTATTGTCTACATGAAACATTCCATTTCTCTAATCACCAGTAAGTTTCCTGATGTCAAGGTGCAGTCGTGATAAACATAAAGCATTTGTAAATAAAACAAATACCTACAATATTCCAGGATGAATTTATTATCTGCGTATGATCACAGTTATAAATTACTCATGTACAAATTCCAGCTTATTAATTTAGAAAAATTATAATTTATGCATTACAAACATTATACACGGCACGCGTTTAACTTACAAAATAAGCCATAGGATACACACAACAATAATCCGCCAATCTTAATTTCACATAATTCATTTACACACACAACGCAATCAGTAAAAGTGGATAGATCAAATTGTAGTTTGTTTACATTATTTTATATTATAGACGAAACACTGCTGCCCATTACGTACATTCAAACGAGAACAAAGAGAGTAGCGTTACGTCGGAGCCGAAGATAGCCGATGTCGCGCGAGCGGAGCCGAGCGCCCGTGGCACCGATACCGCGTCACTGACATCGCTAGTCCTTGATTATTGAAAAAAAAAACAAGTGACAGTTTCATCAACATTTTACGGTTATTAGTTTGTCGCTTTGAGCCCACGTTGTACTTGTGAGATTTATTGCATTATCTTGAAAGGTGACAAAGTTGCGAGATTTAAATGGACACGGGTATAGTTACCTCGATGCTATAATTGCAACAAATCTTTGATTGAGATTACTTCCGTTATCGGTTGGTTGTGTGATAAATTTTTGTTTGTAATGATTGTTATTAAACGTTTGTTATTATTGTTGTTACTCGACTAATCAGCCGGCTACTGCAGGATTGCAGATCTGGAACAAGCTTACAAGCTGTTATCTAACAATACCAAAGCTAATATGTACCTAATAAGCGTTTTTAAAAATTTTGCCCCTAGTGGCCACTGTCGGTAGATGATCCCAGTTCAAAATCAAAGGCCGCACCCAAAATTGCTTAATTTGGTCAATCACTGCAAGCCATTGGACCGAGAATAATTTCATAATGCTTTTGCTAATAATAGGTACTTTATAAGTAATGTATTTTTTCTTTTATTTCAATTAAACAAATCCGCGTTCCAAACCGTAAAGGGTTTTAAACCATATTATAAGTCGATACTGCGACACATCGATTTGAACAGCCCTTTCCAGTATTAAGCATAACTGCGGTAACAGGCGAGCTGAATACAAAGCTAGACCAGCTTATATTGGTCATACTATACATATATTTCACACGGAATTACAAATTGCGTATTAACGCATTTATTATTGATAGTTTTTTATGTTATTAGCCGACAAATGAGCAGACGAACCACGTAATGATGAGTGGTCTAGGCGATCAAAAATAGTACTGGCTCTCAAGCTTCTTTATGGTTCTAGGCCGAAATGTATGATATTCTATAAAATCTACTTTATTCCAACATCTGCATTTCAATTATTGGCTCACTCACCTAGTCAACGTTTATAGCATAACTTATTAAAACAGATGATGACCGGGCCGGATTGAATTGTCTGTGTGGAAGTAATTGATTCATACCGAATGATTTATAACAACCCACATGAAATAATAACGCCTGTTACGTTTCTCTATAAATAACTCAGAAATTCGGCCACATATATAACTAGTGACTACGAGAAAACGTCACGTTCCACCGAACATGCCTGAGATGTACTAGCTGCTCCAATGTGGATTGATAACCAACTCAACAATCGGAAGTTGGTAGCCAACCGTTGGTCTTCGGCAAGGTAACAACTGCAACCTACCTATTAAACCCATACCAATATGGCGTATTAGTACGGAAGCGCTTATGAAATGTTACCAGGAACATTGTCGCTTACTACGATCGACACATCCCTAGGACTACTATCTCACGTAAAAAAAACAGTTTTAATCATGTCCAAGCAGCAGCAGCAGATATTGTCAGTTTTGTCTTTATACCCATTAACACAACTGGATGTTTGGTGATAATTAAATATACATTAAATTCAAGGTTGGCACACCTCGATCAGGTTCCGGTTCGGGTCTCCCGTGCAGGAGACTGATGTTCAAACCACTAGACTAGCATTGCTTTATGCCTTTAAGTGGTTATAATTTCGGCAGATGTGCTACACTCTCGTCCGACTCAAACGGGCACGAACAGCTATTTATAGTATATATCATGGTGACACTTTGTCATGAATCAGAATAGTTACAAACATATTTCAATGCGTTTACTGCTTCATTTTAAATAAGCTTACCACTCATTGGTATTCGCGAGCTACAGTCGTAACAATACATATTTTTTTTGCTGGCTGGCAATAAATTGGGACTCAAAAGGCAATCGTTCAAGCGGCACCGTTTATGCACAATAATTATTAGGACAAACGACATTAGTTAGGTCGTCGACCTTTAAAGAACTGTATGTTGTTGATATTAATGTTTTAAGACGTGATATTACAAAACTGAATATTCAGCGTCGTGTTAATGAAACCATTGAATGTATTAATAGTTATCAATGTCACTTTGGATGCTATTTGCCAAAAGTGTCAATGACTTTGTTACGTGTTGCGTAGTCACGTCACATCTGTCCGTCCGGAATCGGTGCGACAAATATTTTTTACTAATGAATAACCTATTTAACCCGACAAATAAGTAAAATTAACTATGGTTTGTCTGCTCGTTGCTAATTACATGCAGAATTAACCCCCAAGAGATGTCAATATGTTACATGTTAATTAATAATCTAGTAATTATATCATGTAACCATAATCATATAAACGTATTTTTTTTAGAATAACTTTATAAGATAATCTCTAATATACCAATTGATAAAGAAAAACCTAAATCGATTTGTTTACATACAACATTTCAACATTATCTCACAAAACTGAAAAAAAAAAGAAAAATAAATATTTGTACTATCTATTTGTGACAGAATGTCTTAGACATACAGTTTTCTGAAAAGGTAAGATCTCAAATAAACAAAAAACTCAATGGATATCGTTATAACTTGACGCCCTACGGAAGCAGAAGCGCGCGATCAACGATAAAATGGCGCGAATCAAGTTGCCACAAAAATGTAATCTTTATAGTCTGTGCGTGTATTAATATTATAAACTTAGATAATGTTTGAAGTTACGATGGCAGTTGGTACAAAATTTGCTATAGTTACTGTACACAACCGTGCTTAACTGGCGTCACTCTTTAGATATAAATGACAAGAAAGGAACCAACGACCTACAAAAGCCAGAGCGAAGTTATGAAGGCCTAGTGGACAGATTATGTATGACATTAATATGTTAAGTGAGCAAAATTTAACTTTAATAATTAGAAATATAGAAAAATATTTATTACATGATGGGATATAAATTAAAGTATTGCTCCAAAAGCTTCGAAATAAAAAAAATGCACTAAAGTAAACAGTATAAATCTACAGTAATACGGTGACCAATTCTCCGTAGTGACCTTACTTGCGAAGCGAGAGGACCCCGGTTTGATCACTAGTCGGAGCAGGTATTTGTGACATATAGTCTGGAATGTGTGATCTCCTGTTATCAGTGTTAAAGATGTTTCATGTATCTGACATGGCATGTGCGTGGGGTGGGTAGGTAAAAACCCTATCACTCCAAGTATCGTTGGAATTAAACAAGGCGGTATGAGAGAACTCAACGTCCGACAGGCGAGACAGTTTGCCTCGACTGTTACTCAGCTGAGTGTATTCTGAGCAGGGTAGGTTGGCTCGGACTCAATGATATTTCCTCCCTCTTTATAAGGCTCCAAAATTTTTTTAAACGCTTGATTCAAACCACTTACATTTATTTTATTTTATGTTTATCAACGACACGGTGGCTGCGTATTAGTATAGATGTAAGCCTGCCGTATGCAACATAGTTTTTCAGGGTTATAGGGTCATACTTTACTTAACAACCTCCGCATCCGATCATTGTGGCATGCCTGAAGATATACATTTGAATATTTACCGTATGTAACGTTCAATTTATAGAATTTATTTTTCAACGTACTCAATGTCGCAATGATATTTGCAGTACTCGACACGAGAGAGATGCGAGTACCGTCAACTATTTTATAACTTGAAATATTAATTAAAACTTTAATCTACAAAGGTAATCGTGCTTAATCCTTTACGGTGCAATAAAGGATAATGTTTTTTGGGGCTTTGTGTTGTCCATTGCGATGTTATTTGCAGAATGTTAAAGATATAACTAAAAAACGAATTAGTCTTCCGTAAAAAAGACGAGAATTCGTTCTCTTCATGAAAAGGAAAATGAGAATGTGGAGTTTTATCTATGATATATATTTCTGTGTCATGAAATGTGAGACAAGGTATTGTCATTTATTTTCATAGTAATTAAAATTTTTATTTCTTGTTTCACCCAACACACAAATCACTTTCCATTTAACCGTAATACTTAAATGTTGTCTCAGTACTGTATCTGGATTTATTTAATCAATCAAAACTTAATATCTATTTTTATATTCAATCGCTATTTATTCAAACAAAATACTTATTACAAGTTTTGTTATTATTAATTTCATTTACGACGTGGGAGTCTTCAAGTGGAGAGTTAATAAGCTTTTATAATTTAATGCGTTCAACATCTTAGACTTCATCACCGGTAACCATCAGGTAGAATTGTTGTCAAGCATTAACTTATTTTATGTAAAAAATAATAATTTTGTCGCCTTGTTCGCTACTTAAGTGCGTTTAACTTTTTGAAGTCGCTACAATCCCGGCATTGTATTAAAAATTGCATTGCCAGTAATTGTATCACCTTATATGTATATATTAAATAAATCATCAGTTAACCCGATTTCCTTTATTCAAGTCACAAGTTTTATTCAAGTCAAAGGTTTAATAAAAATTGTAATTTTGGTAAATATATCACCTTACAGACAAATAAACCAGTAAGCGCTGCGTTGGCATTTCAATTTTTTCGATTCTATGACCACATTGTTATAAACATTGAGTTAGTAGCCATATAAACGAGGAATACTCAATACGATTATATCTCTCATAACGTTGTAAGGCGCATTTCCGCCTACTTAGCGATATATTTACATAAATAAAGTAATTACTTAAGTCCACAGCTGGCTGGAATCAAACTAAAGCAGGACGACATTTCTATTCTAAATCACTCAGTCTGTGAACTGCGTCAGAAGTAAGCCGTAACGCTTCGTTTGTAAGTGACAGCTGGCATCCACACCTCAACTGAGCCACAAAGCCTGTTTAACGGCAGAATTATTGAGTGTGTCGATGGTACTGCCAAGTAGCAGTTCTGTATAATATATATACAACTGTATATATAAATATTTCATCGAACATAGTAAAATAAGCCACTTCTCCTCAAAACAGAAACAATTTAAGAAGCAGTGGCACTTTTATAAGAACGAACGATTAATGTTAATAATTACATTACTCAGGATTGTGGTATTTAAAACCGATCTGCGAAGAGTTCCTATCAGCCACTGCAGTCTCACCGTGACCAAGGTCGGGTCGATATATCGCTATAAAATACAAAAAACGTGAGTACCACCCGTCCTACTTAAAATGTGTAATGTCCGGGATGATATAAGTTTAAAATATATAAAATTATTTTACACCTACATAGGTAATTATTTATTAGTTTTTGCAACATGTTGTTTGTGTGTTACCAGTATAAAATTCTTATCACCAAACAGCATTGTACTATATTCGACAAAAATACTCGGACCATTAGCTTATATTGATAATTGTGATAAATATATTATTTTATTGTTACATTTTTATCGATATTAGGATTATCGATATATCGAGTACCGTATCCGGTGCAAACGACGTGTTAAGTGTGATAAACAGTATCAAGCGGATGTGGCCGCGAACTCTGCGACGGCTTTCAAATGAAAACCTCGTGGCAACATGCTCATGCTCGTGCTCTTTTCTATAAATAACCGGCAAATGAGAACACCATAATTGTGATTGGTGATTGCTACTGTTCAATGACATTTTGGCCGTATTGGGGCGGCCTAGAATAATCCCCCCAATCCCATGCTGGTAGAAAAGGGTGTCGTAAGAGGCAACAGAAGCCAGCCTGCTTGGTGATAGGGTGGCTCGTCTGCTCGTTTGTCGGCTTTTAACATTTAAAAAAAAATCCCAACACCGGGAACGTCACCGACGCATTTGTGGCCAAGAAGAAAGTGTGGCCCATTACTTAACTGGCTTCCTATGTTTTTTTAGATGAATTCGGAAGCAGGGAAGTTCTCGATAAATTTTGCTTATTCACCGCGCTCGAATTTGCTTAAATCGGTCGATCACAAGCCGGTCGGGTTATGAACGCTTTGTGGACCTTATAGCCATCCTCAAATAAAATTACAAGCCTATTTGAGGTTGGCTTCTCTGACCGATTTTTATCTATGATGCGCATTAGAGCTAAGTTGGAATGCCTCATTTGTACACATCGCTAATTGCTTGAAACAAATTTTGTCTCGTAATTAACTAGTATTAGCTTATAAATTATGAAACCCACTGACACTAGCGTACGTTTTATTTTTAACTGCACAACTATCGAATAGCATATCGAATACCCACAACAGCGGCATATTCGCTTTAAAACTACATCGAACGGTGGCGCCATCTACTTCAAAAAAAAATGATCGCACTGCAAGTCATAGCACAACTGGATCGTTTTTAATGTAGGATGATCTCTGCGGGACTATTGTGGCATTTTTTCGAGCCTACGGATCCTGACACGTAACAATATTTAAAATAGTAACGTTAGATCGGCGCCTGTAAGCCTAAAGAGACAAATTATTTAACTTTTGATATTTATCCCATTAATTTATTTTATGACACCAACACTAAGTACTGAAGATGTTATGCTGTGCAGTTTACTGTTGATATGATATTCATTTGCCAAATACCGTTATCTTATACATCGTAAGAAGTAAGGTGATTACGATATCGCGTTTCTGTGTACGTATTATCCAATCAATGAACACTTCAAATGTCTGATAACGATATATTTACTAACGTTTAGATTTATTTACGCAAGACAACAGTAACGTTATTGCTTTGAAATTCATATTAATATTTTATGTTCAATCGTGAATATAATATACTATGTATACAATTCTTTTTGCCCATATATAAATAGATGGAAACATTTTAAACATTTCATCTACCCTTGAAGTTTTTAACCCTTACAGTTGAGAAAACTTGTTAAAAACGAAATTTAAGATTGCAGATAAACTTGAAGTAACATCATTATCATAGAACATCGGACATATTATGGCTGGAAAGGAATAAGTAAGAAGAATAGCAGATACTAATAAGCATTCCTTTTTTTTATGTTAATAGGCAGTTATAGTTAATAAGCATAACAAACAGGCAGACGAGCCATCTGATGGTAAGTGGTCATCGTCGCTAATGGACTTCAGCAAGACCAAAGGTATCACTCATGCGGTGTCGGCCAGGAAATGAAAAGAAGGCAAGAGAGAAAAAAGTACGTAGTACAAATTATTGCAGAAATATGCGTAGACTGAGGGTAGGATTACGAAAAATATAATTTTGCAATTTATGAAGACATCAGAGAGAGTATGACTAAAATCGAAATACTTTGGTAACCTTAAATAATGATGTTAAGATTATTTAAAAACGCTGTTTAGCCTAGTCGTTTCAACATCGATTTTGTCAATGAGACTCACTAGATTCTCAATAGAATTGTTCACCTCTAATTTGTTAAAGTTATAAGCATATTATAAATTAATTATCATTTTCTTCGGTGAAGGAAAATAACGTTACGAAACTTGCATACTTGAGAATTCTTCATATCGTTCTGAAAGGTCTGTGAAGTGCCCCAATCCTCACTTAGCCATTGTGGCGGACTCCCTTAAACTCTTTGATTGTGAATAGACCCGAGTCTAACAGTGGGACAATTATGGGTTGTAATGATAATGATAATTAATGAAATATACGTCAATTATAGCAAGAAGTTTAAAGCAACTGATCACGTTAGCGTAGCAGGATACATTATCGATGGTGTCGAACTATGAAGGATTTATTTGATATTAATAAAACCTAATAAAGTCACGTCTTACACAACTAAATTCTACTAGCACTTAAGTTGCTATCTGATCGGATGTTCGAATAAGGCATTAAATGTTTCCATTTTCGAGAGGGAATGGAGAAAACACCCTGAGATATATTTGGAAGAAGTGAATGACATTTTACGTAATAAAGGAGTTCAATGATGCTACATTTTTTTATCGATGTGACAAGAGAAAATCATATGTAATCCGTCTGATGACAAAATTCAAATGTACCAAGTCCATTTTTTAATCGTATCAATTATAATTATCATTTGATTCTTATCACAGAATTGTCTGTGGTAATGGTATGCTATTTTAGGTAATATTCATATTTGGCGTCGGCGTAAAAAGTAAAGCAACCATAGACTTTCCTGTCGTTAAGATTCCAATATTTGAATTGGAAAAATTGACCATTTATAAAGTTACTCGCATGTCTGTTTTTCCGTTCGTTTGTTACACGCCATTTTCTCAAAATCTACTAGTACAAAAGTAAGATTTGACTATGACACGTTGATTGTCATTTATAATATAAATAACTGAGAAACCATCAGGTACGACTGTTGTCAAGCATTAACTTGTTACATGATTAAAAAGAAAAGGTACCTATGGTAAGTAGACTCCGCCACCCATGGACGTACTTGATAGCTACTGAGACAAAAAGCATCACCAACGCGCTGGCGGCCAAAATGGAAAATGGGGAAACCGCTTATATTTGGCTTTCCAATACTGCGACCGAAACACGTAAGAACAATTCACGTTTGATTCTGGAAGGATGGTGGTAGCTAGCCAGGCGTGACTAGAACCTTACCACCATGCAATAGAGTTTCGTGACCCAAATAAGAACGTTTACTTTATATAAACAAAATTGTAACTTCATAGATTCATTTTGGAGGGCAAATTAGAAAATAAAACAACTATCTAGAAGAGCATCATGTGGCATACCAAATAAAAGGAACACATTCGTTTTAAAATGCATAGGTTAAAAGGTTACGTGCTCATCCAGCAGGAACCCATATGAAAATCTCAAGTCCTTTTAATATTTTTCTGGGTACGTTCGGTACGTTAGTTTTACGCAGTAAGATTCAGAGTTGACCACTTTTTATTAATATAAAGTTAAAAAGGACCTTAGCTACGATGCTTTAGCTTAGACTAAGATGATTAAGCTTACCTAACGTCCTATTTAAAGTCCATCATACATTAAGTACTTCTCCTATTAGCTGAACAAAAAAATTTAAACGAACGCAGGTTCTGCAGACCCGTATTCGAGCTTTTCCTTACTTTTTCTTCAACGTGAACGTCTTTGTATTTACAAATTTTAATTAATATAACAGACTGGCTATCAGGACAGTACCATTACCTCACTGCACGCGGACAAACTTGCAGGGGTAACTAGTATGAATACAAATTACTACGACTGCCTCACCTGAATACGGCATCCACTCACCATAAGGAATTCAAAACGAAAACATATGCCACATTCTTAAAGTTCTCTCCAAATTCTTAGGTCCTTACGTTTGAATGATATCTTAAGACAGTATGAAAAGGAAGGGAGTAAAAAACAAAAACGAAAGGAGCCTCAAGGACTCTCATCGTAAGACCTTGTGCACGAGGCGAGCTCAGGGTTGATGTTATGTAAAAATGTATAATACATCCCACAACTGTCGCCTGGAACCTTAAAACTCTTATCAGGATCAAGGCCTTAGTTCAACACGCTGACTATGGGCGTGCCGAAAGACAGCACACAGCTTTGAGGAAATAACAAAAGACTCACCAGTAAACCTTAAAAAATGTTCCTCCACGATAAAAAACATATTTAACACAAGTTCTTTCCATATTTTGATATGTAATATATGTATTAAAAGTAATGTTAAAATCGATATGTAAATCGATATAATAATAAGGCTGCCACAGAACTGCTGACTAGACCTGTTATCAGAATTGACCGCATAAAAGTTAATTTACCACATCGTACACTATGTCTAATTGTAAGGCATAAAATGTGTATTAACACTATTTACACACTAATCGGCATTCGTAACACCTCAGTATTCACGCTTTTTAAGGTATGATCCGTGTGTAATTAGTCAGTGTATACTCGTACCACTAATCATGAGTGAGGGAAAATTATGTTTAAATAAAATAAATATATGTAATAAAATTCTAATTCATCGGTTTCTGTACATGAACGATATATGAGAAAAAATTAGGGGCTTTTTTGACGCAATATAACCCAAAACGTTGTTAGAGTTGTTGTCTGTTTGTCTGTGCGTTTATTTGCGCGGTTCAACGGATTTCGATCTATACTTAATACATAATACTTAATACGTAAATAAAAAAAAAACTTATAAATTAATATTGTATTTGTAATTCACAGTACGAGAAAAACCCAGTCTTAAAACAATGCAGGTGGTTTTTCTAAAGGTAAGGCGTGGTTTTTCTGAAGTGAAACGAAGGCGATGTGCCAGTAACTAATGAGAACACTACTAAATTTCTATGCGTATACTTGGAAAGTAGCGCTGCAAACTGTAATATGTATTTGGAAATATACGCCAGCTTGCTCTTTTATGTTGAGAGTTGCTGAGGTTATTTGGTTAGACTTTCATCCTCGTATCATCAAGGTTAGAAGGTACGTTGTTGGAAGGCTCGGTGATAAAACACTGACCAGTCCTGAGTCAAAGGAGATAGTTTATTTATTAAATAGAAATATTGCTTTTTCGATTTCAAACCTTAGTACATAAAATGAAATGGAACAGCGTTTATATTATTCAAAATTAAAAGTTCTAATTTTCATTAATTTAGTTATCGATGTGGCTAAATTCTTATATCCGCGAATATACTACAATTTAATCCTCAACTCATATTTGTATTCAAACACCACACGAATTGAACTATAAATAATATATACTATAGACAACGAGAAGGTAAACGAAAAAGTGAATTTGATTTTTTAAATTAGTTTGTACTTTGTAATCGCCATACCCACGTGACGTTATATTTCTTTCGAAGTTAGCAACCCTATTGATCAGCCTCCCCCTAGCCGCTCTACTCGTCTAGCTGGGTTGTTTACAAAACCTCCTGCTTACGTTATTTCTTCAAGTACAAATAAATAAAAAAAATTACTATATTCTAATATAATGTATACCTACTTGTACATAATCATGTACGGATAAATAAACAGATATTAATAAAAATATTCGTATGATACAATATACATAAAGTTATACAATCTAAGAATAACAAACATTTGTATTTCCCTAATAGCAAAGATAATACTCAAATCACAAGTCGTTCGCGTCAGGGCTACGAGGTCAGCAAAAAACTAAACAAATGCATAAATACAAACTTTCTTTGCGTATGTATGAATTGTACTAGCTAATATTAATTCAATCCCTTGCTTGCTACATATGCTCATCATCAACATGGGCTAGCTGAAATATAAATCTATGAAGCATTAAGTCCAGCTTTTGTTTATCTAGACTTAGGATAATGCAATGAAGTTATTCTGTTGGAGTTATGATAATGACAGTTTTATAAAGCCAGACTTTTAGGCCCAAACTTCTATCCTAACCTTATTTTACGTAAACCTTAATGTTCGTAACAAAGGTGTCATAGCGGACAGAAAATGACAGTAGAGAAATGAGCACACATCACATTCACTGACCTCTATTATGTATCATTACACGAATAAATTAAGTATAGCGATACGTAAATCATTTCGATGAAAGGATTGAAGTCCTTTACGTTTTACTACAAAATTAATTTCCTTTCTGTAATAATGTTATATAGATTTATGATAAAATATTTCATTATATAGTAGATATGTATAGAAGCAGCTCGCAAAAACAAAGAATAAGGACGGAGTGTTAATAATCGACTTTCAATTCCACTGTGCTTCATAATTTTACCACTACAATTGCATAATGAGTAAAAAGTCGCATAAATGTAACGGAAATTTTCCTCAATGATTCCTATGAAGCAATATCGTACAACACAACAAATTCTACGTTCTTAAATACTTTATTGTATGTAATGTACTGTATTGCAAAAAGGTGAAGAATACATTTTTAGACGAGTACATAAAAGTGTAAAGGCAAAAATATCGGATTCACTATTGCATTTAATATTCAATAAAACAACTAAGTTGTACGTGAAAACTGAAATATTGAGTACGAGGCTCAAACTACATATATCCATTCAAACATAGGGTTTATTATCACCGTTCAATCTCGTTGAAGCCATGAAATTGAATCACGTACATAGTTACACTTGAAGAAGAATATTCAACAAATCTTTAATTTTCGTGCCTTTTTATGTAATTGCACCGTATGTTTTCAACGTTATAATTCTGATCCTATTAACTAAATTATTAACTTTGCAAGTAGATAATACAAGCAGTTGAAAGAGTGACATAGCAAAATACGCGTTGTTCACGAATTCTGTTCAAGAATTATTGACGGGGACAATAGCCTTAGAATGCCAAGGGTGAATAAAAAAAAAATATATTTTTATGTAAGTTTTTCTGAGTGATGCAGCATTTAGTTAACCGCAGTGACTGCTAGCAACTGATCAGTGACCATTTGATCGGACTATATTTTACACGCTACCTATTTTATTTTAATTGAAAAAAAAAACATTTATTTAGGGTAGTCACAAAAGTTTTAACTATAAATTAGTAACTTCAGAATATGAACGCTCAACGTGAACAAATATCCCCCGAATCAAAACAATCGTTTTTCACTTTTATCAGAAAATTAATAAACTTCGTATTTACCCCATTGTATTAGTCTCGGGATCGATTTTCCGACGTTTTATTTAGAATTGGAAAATTTCGATACACTTAGAAACCTATATATTTATGCTGAATTAAAAGTGGCAAAATTCCTGTTCCATAGAAATGCATGGATGTAAAGGAAAGTATTGATTGGGTTTCGCCTAATATGCGCACAGAAGACATAAAAATTATAAAAGTAATTTTTTGAATTATATTTTCTGGCACGTTATTTTTACTACTATTATTACTATAAATAACGTACCTGTTTCAACGCAAGTAATTATGACGTCACGCTAAGTTCATTAGATCACTACCTTATTATAAATAAATAAGTTTTTTGTAACGTTTTTCGGCCATAACACCGTTTATTACGCAAAGAAAATCTTTCAGATCTCGCCTACACGATTCCTTTGCCCATCGAACTGATCACTGTGACATAACTTATTCATTAATTTTGTTTATCTTTCATTATTAGATCGACTATGATATTAAACGTCATAGGTAGACGTAAAGAAGTAACCACACGTTTATAACGTACAAATTGTTCACTGGATTTGCTCACTCCGCTTCCAAATTACTCCGCAGATTGAAATCGATGCACGCAGTATTACATGGCTCGCTTTAAAAGGCACCACTTGAATACCAACACCAGCTTCGTATTTTTAGTAATACCAGATTTATGTTAAAAACAACGATCGCTCGAATTTTTATTTCGACTAGTGTTCATTAAAAGACAAAAGTACGGGATTACGAAATCGATTTTGGAGCCTCATGATGTTTGGTTTATTCGTTTTGGAAAATCTGAGCTCGTGAAATTGTCTGATACTTCGCTTGAAACACGTAGGTAGAAATTTGCGTAACAATCTAGAGTCTGGTAGTGATCAAATCCAGACAGATCTAGCAGTCTGGCGCGGAGGGTTCACTGCACTAGCCGATGGTCCTGTCAGTCTACATCGCGCTAAAAGTTTCCAAATTCACAAACAACTCAACATCTAAGAGATTGGAGTAATCATTACTGCAAAAACTAAAACCTAGATTATATAACTAACATTATTAAGTACCTGACATCTGTGCCTAATTAGCTGACATAATAGACTGCTGTCTTAATATAAGAACTATTTTTTGCAATTTCCATAGAGTAATCTTATGGTAGCTTTGAAATAAGTAATCCTACCAAAACTACTTGTAATTATTTTCGTAACAATTGTATGTGAAATAATATTTATAACATATAATCGAAAATGCGATTATGTAAGCACCTACTGCGAGCGAAATATATAAAAGAAGTTACGTAGAATGATAATTTGCAAATTAATTTTGTATTGTCATAATGATTGCGTACAATGTAAACGATTGAGAGCCAATTAACGAACACTCAAGATATTAATAAGCCATTCAACACAGTCACTTTTAATAATCGCTTAAAAATTATCAAAAGGGACACCATTACAACAAATTTAACAGTAGCTATTATCTTGAACACTATAAATTAAATAACTAGGTAGGTACAGCCGGCCGGACGAGTCGGCAGACCAGTGACGCAACTGCGCAGAAATCCAAGGGATCGATGGATTTGTCGGTGGATACGTGCGCAGATTTCAATCTGATTTCTTTGTCCGGGCTGTTTTGTCTCAACCAGTCGTGCGATCGGTTGGACGCGAGACGGTGACATCTGTGGATGAGTTCGCTCGAGTGTGGGTCGGGCCTTTACGAATACTATATCGTAGCTTCAAAGAAGTTGCTAATTCTGATGAAATGATTGTATATTAATCTTGTTCCATTATAATAAAGCTGATATTTATTTAATGTACACAAATGGAGCAGGTTGTATGTATAGACCGCAGGGTTACTAGGCACGCTCTGATGACGTGATGTCATTTGAGATGTGACACGTCAGTCGTGTCCGGAATTAAGATCATAAAATAATTTACCTTGATCTCTGTAAAGGAATAACGCGTTAATGAACTTCTCTATCGGACTTTCAAAAGGTCTTCTATACTTTGTTGGAAAAGTAAGTGGGGTGTGCGTAATGGTTGCTCAAATGAACACTAAAAGTAATTACTAATTAGAATATCACTGGATACTCCTTGGCATGGTGATCTTTAATTATATGTTCCCTGAATTGAGAACAGAATAAATTACTTTTTCTTATCATATTTCCCACCTATTTAATAATGATGAAATTCTAAACAAGAATTAAAGGTTAAAAGACTTTTTTCTTATCACACAATAAACCATTCACCACCGGGCTACTTTAAGTTCTTTAGTTGACACCTCCATTAAGTAAACGGTGTCTTCATCAATGCTTAGGACTGTAGGTACAATATGATATTAGGTATTCAGCAGTCCATCAAAAATATAGGCATTTCTGCAAAAACCTATAAGGTAATAAATAAGGTATAAACCATTCTCCATTAATTCTTAATCATATTTAAAACAAAATTTTACAACCGTGTCATATTTAGAGCAATTCTATTTATAGCGGTTTTTGCATATTCATGCTTCGCCCATTGTAATAATTCTCAAATTATTTAAGATGGTAAATGGCATTGCAATTAGATAAAGCTGTATTTTAAACAAATATGTTTAAGATGTAAAATGTGTAAAATTATCAAAGCTCCTCAACTAGGACGCCATATTCTATTCGGATATATTATGCGAAAGTAGTTCGAATTCCGAACGTTCGTTTGCGATGTCGTAAGTCACATAACCGATTTAGGTAGAACTCTGACAAATTAAGTTAAACAAAACAAAACTGTATGATTTTCAGTTAACCATAGAAGCTACGAAGTTTAGAGGATTAAATAAAGTCAAAAGATTACTAAGATGAAAATTTTCTAAATATTAAATTAAAAAAATTATTATTATTGTTTAATTTTAATTTTTATTGACAAATTATGTACGTTACATTGGATGCAAGAATACCTATGACAAAATATTTTGAGTTTTTGAAATACATATTGAATCTGATGTAAACAGGTAAACAAAATAGCGATCACATTGTAGATGCAAATGATTGATATAATACAAAAACAGAATTATATTCTCAGGAAAGTACCAAAAACATATGTTCCAGAGTGCATTTTCGTTTTATTCCGCGACAATCTTTCTACGTCGGGAGGGACGGAAGAGGTCTAAGTAAGCTGGTGGTCCTCTAAGTACCTTTCACGATCTTGGCGCGCGTCACTTTCCCCGCTCGGGCGAGTTTTTTCGAACGTAACAACATCACGATTACATCAATGTAGCACGCGGACCGTTCCGCATGTAAGCTACACCTGCGAATCCGAACGCATCAGTTGAATGAGTCAGAATCGACATCAGTGTGAATCTTGCAAAAAAAAATATATTTTTTTAATAGATAAAATACACCATAAAAATTATATGACCTAAAGAACGTTACCTTAGCCAAAATCGAACTATTCGAGACATGTAAATTTATACTGAAAATATTTTAGTTCCAATTTTTTTTAACAGGACTTTGGCAATTAGCCTCCACAGCGTCTCATAAAGTCTACAAACAACTTTTTTCTGTATTAATTGATACAGTTCATATGAAATTAGCAAACAAGCTAGCAATAAATCTGAACATTAACTGGCCATTGCATTAAACGGGCACGTAAATTTAACTTAAATCGTGTTGGACCACAATCTACAACAAGAAACATAAAGTCGATATGAGAAACTAGTTTCATCTTACAGATGTACCAATATTAACATTATACTATAACATTATTTTACAAATACACATTATAATACAAACAAGAGTCATAAATGTGTATGAATGAATTATTATAGTGCCAACGAGTCAATATTGGTTTTAATGTCATTACCGAGTAAGGCATCTTACAAGTTATGGCTCTTTGCGGCATAATCAGGACATTTCTCAGCGCGCTTAATATAAAATTTATGAGATCTTATATTGTTTTTTTTTTTCACGGAGGCATGTCACGTAATTATTAGAACAGATAATTCGTAGGAGATAGATAATATATACATATGCTAATGTAATCAAATATCGTGTGGCCTATTTCGGATCAGTCTGTGGTTAAATTATACTTACCATGCTTTGAATTTTAAAAAAGGTTAAATATTCAAATATATTTAAACAAAAATATGTATACAATAAGAAAATATGTATGATATTTAATGATAAAAATTATATAACTTACCTTTTGTTAATGATTATAGTATTATTAAGAATAATATGTATTTAAGCGCGAAAACAGTCGAAACTGTCATGGCGGCGAGTATTGATGCATCAAACATATTCATATCTCATACCAAAGTAACGGCAGAGAACGAACAACACAATAAATTCCATTACCACAGATATCACCGAACCAGATTTGGTAGGTAACTAAATGTGACGCTATCTCACTGGTATTCAGAGTCACGTGATACATTTTTTATTATCACGTAATTATTTGATATTGTTATTACTAAATAACAAATTTTATGTTTATATCCGGTATACAACAATTCCAAAAGTTTGAAAATCTATTTTTTTCAGACTAGTACATCAAGGGTTAAAAGGTTATGTTCAACGAGTTCAAATGAATAAAAAGGGCAACTGCCAGGAGTAAAATAAATATTGAACGTGTAAATTTATTGGATGACCATACCCCTGAACCTAAAAGTCTCATTGTTATTGGAAAGCTGCGTTAGTTTCTAGATGTTGCCTCAGGAGTCATAATTATCTTTCGACTTATAGATTTTTACAAAAGTATTTTTTTTTATCTGTAGTTAATAAGAATTAATAAATTAGATTTTACATTTGGACGTATATTAATATAAATCTTTTAATTACAATAACTAAATGGAACTGAACCAAATATTTAAACAATTAAACATCTTTTGTATTCGATATTTAATTGATAAATAAAAATAAATACCGTAAATTATATAAAATATGAATGGCGAAATTATATTTGATCAATGTAAATACGATTATGTTCCAAACTATCTTCCATGATTAATGTATTTAAAAGAAAGCAAAGAATTAGGAAGATTTATAATACTCTAAATACTGCATGAAGTAAATACAACAAATGACGAGAAAGAGTCATGAAAGGCTATTCGTAGATTCCGAAGAATCAATCTTATATCAAACATTGAATCCTATTTGCAATGAGGATGGTTCACGCGAGTTCTCTGTCTTCTATTAGCCTATTCTATTTGTTTCGGTTCGAAATTCAATGTACCACACTCACAATAAGAGCATACTGTGCGTTTCATCTTTCCATTCAACCGCACCGCATTACATACTTAGACATACATTAAAATTCGATGGATTTTAGTCTCTACACCCTTGTGATAAAGCATGTCGTCTGTTTGAAAATAACAAGCACAGTTATCGCAGCAGAAGCGCGCATCGAAAACGCACCGTTCTATTTTTAAAATCAATGCGGTGACCGAAGTGGGGCGTGTGTATCCTTTACAAATTATGAAATATTTATCAAGATATTCATATGTGTGTTATTATTATGTTATATTCTTACATTGTCTTATAATATTATCCTTTTATCTGTATTACTACGTCATATATACACATTAAAGCTTTGGCTATAATATTTATAATTCCTAGGTCGCTCAGAACAGAAATCATTTAAATTTCGAACGCGCAAAGACGGCATATAGTAGATTCCACAGACTGTCACAAGAGTTTACAAACTAAAAGCCAAACGCCCATAGACCAACGCCCTTCGTGCGTAGATGTTACTTGTATTATCGAAACAATGTACGCTTTCTAGCGGCATATTGTGGATATACTCGTACATGCGTTGAAGCGTAAGCAATCCACGCCTGCCAACAATTTCTGTAAGTAGCTTGGTATTGTTCCCTATTCTACTGTCTTTATAGAAATAATAAATTACGATCGAGTATTGGATTCGTCTATTGTGGGTACTGATCATTTTGATTACAATAAAATGGAACAAGATATCGTATCAGCAATGATGTTACATAAGTATTCGTATTTAGATAATTTCAATCGTACTATTTTCATCAATCGCCCTCTTACACCGTGATACTAAACGAAAGCGTCGCGTTACTTTGGTCACGTTTGAATATCGAACTCATGTTCTAACGCCCTCTTCACACAGCCGCCTAAATTTTTATCTCGAGAATGACCTTAATGTTTTAAATCAAAATAAACTTTGCTTACATAGCCATAAAGTTTAGTTTTATTACGTACATGTGAATTCAAGTCGTGTTCAGGTAGTCGTAAGTGGTTTTGGCGAGCGTGTGAACAGTTACCTTCACGGGTGAGTCGCTTGTGCGAACAGGCCGCGTGCCCGGACCGTTATGCGGCTATATCCACAGAGTTTAATGACTCAGTGCACAATGCAACCAAGAATTCGCTACAGGACCCCGAGTATTACCTTTGGAAACGTTAATACAGTATATATTTCTCTAAATTATTTGTACAACAACTACTACAGGAGTAGAAACGGTACTGAATGCCAATATGATGATAGCTAAAACACAAAGAACCTGTAAAAAAATGCACTCATTTATCCGTCGAGCGGAGTACTAATGCATATTTGCTTTAGTTTGTAAAATATAGAATTCATTTTAGTAATTTTAATTTTTACATAATTCTTAAAATACAAGCTTTACATCTGAAACAAATTTATCCGTCGAGCGGAGTATTCATGCATATTTGCTTTAGTTCGCGAAATATAGAATTTATTTTGGTAATCTTAATTTCTACATAATTCTTAAAATACAAGCTTTACACTTGAAACAAATATTTAACATGTGAAAGTGTGTATCAAATTTTCGAAATTAAAATTATAAATTTAATTGAATATTTACTAAATCTTCTTGTCCATTTATGGAGACTTTATAGGTTTAAGGCGTTCTTCAAAGTTCATTCATACTTCAGAGTTAAATTTTTTAATGTTAATGCTATGTTAGAATTAAGAAGATGTTTGTCTATGCAAGGTCTGGAGAATATGATGAAAGAAGACAACATTTTAAACCTTTGCAGTCTTTTTTGCACTTTATGGCAAAACGATTGTGATACCTACTCGATAAAATGAATAATGATAGGGACAAAAAGTTCATAAAGAATTTAATTGAATAATTTTCCCAATTTTAACTGTAATTCTTATAAAATGTTGTGTAAAGTTACATTAAATTACCCTCCTATACTACCTACATTTGCTAAATTATTTTTTAAATAATCATCTTCACTGTGGGTATTTACAAGTTCAGGTATTTTTAATTCCATGGCGATCTTTGAAGGAAGGAGTTGCAACAACAGTCGGCATTCCGATCTCGGCAGCCGACGAGTGAAGTTGTCTCCCTGGTTTTTGCGGTGTAAAAGTGTATAAATAGTGTGAAAATAAAATCTCTAAACAATACACAGTGCGCAACATAATACTATTTTGTTATTTTGTAAAATTAACATTTAATAACCTAATCATGTATAATTAACATCAGAAATCTGTTCCGTACTAAGCAATGTTATTCTGACTAAAATTATAGATATATATTATATCAGATAAAACTTCACATAAATATTAAATAAAGTAGTTTTCCCTACAGTCGTAAAATAAGTTTGAAGTCCTACTCTGCTTTAATACATTTACTTGGCAAAGTTCATCAGTTAGATGGAACTGTAACTCATTCGTGTTTGATAATGAGAACATTTCTACACACAGAGAATAAAACAATTGTTGATGAATGTTTTTAATAAATATTAACAAGTTGAAAATTGAAAATATTCACGCAGTGAAACTCATTAACTGACTCGAGAGCGAAAGAGAGGTTAATAACGCCGACCGCTTCGCACTAAAAAAGTAAAATTGTGTGCGACCTCGTTGATAAGAGTGCCTTGCACGTTGAAACGTTGGAAAACACTACTTCTTTGAACAACAAAACAATTCATTGGTTGTCCATCTAACTTGTGATGTTACGGTTTAGATCATTGAATAAAATTATTACTTAATAGTGTAATTGTTTATAGCTTTTTCGTTTCACATGTTTTTATTATCTGTAGTCAAATTAGTTCTTAACGGCAGTCGGAAGGAGAGGTACTCGTAATATGCAGGTTATCATTTGTAGGCAAATGTAGTTTAATGATGCGATTTGACTTGTTTATGAAAATTATCAGTTAAAAACTCTATTTTGTATCAATTGGCGAGCAAAATATATGGAGACATATACATTGATATTTAAATCAGTAGTAATATTATAAGGAGAGTGCGAGTTTTGTGAGTTTGTGTGGATGCATGATGTGTATTGACATATTATGATTTACGATTTATTTTTTTATTGAATTGAAGTTGAATTATGCTTAAAAAGCCATCATCAACATAAAATTCCATTAAATATGTATTGTAAAACGCTTTCATAAACCGTTATTAGTAATAATATGTATTACGTTAGTTAGACAAAAATATAGCAACTTATAATAAAACTTTCACAAATAAAACAAAACTAATATCAAACACTCACTATTCCATAAATTCCATTCATATGTCAATATTTAATATATTATTTAATATTATTACTAATGACCCTGACAAAAGTTGGACAGCCCGAACATTTCGTCAATAAGAAAAAATTTTTTTTCCTGTAACTCGATCGCAGCGACAACTTACCTACTGGATCCGATTATGTATCTAAGCCATCCAGGGACCTACTTAAACACAAAAATTTCATCAAAATCGTCCCAGCCGTTTAGAAAGTGTTCAGAGGCATACACAAGAATTTTTTATACACAAAAATTTGTAATACACTCTTTGATTTTGAATAAAACTTAGAACGCGATCATAAAAAACCTTTTTTAGTGTTACTGTGTTGCTCTTCTAAAGTCCAATAATCTTTTAGGTTACAAACAAATATCAACCAGGTTAACTTCTACCAAACTTCCCACCGCTTCTCCGATCCCCGAACCATTCCATAAATTCCATTCATACGCCTGCAGTACAACACACTCGCAGCTGACCAGTTAAATGAGCTGCGTTGTTATACTTAATCACACATATGCATTTAAATACGTAAGAGTTAGTTTGTAAGTAGTAGTAGCACTGATACTAGTAGGAGTAATACATGAATACCATCGTTAATTATATATTTCAAGGGGCAACTCAATTCAAGTTGCTATTCATCTTTAGATCCTTAGATAGTACTCGTTAAGCAATGTAACTAACTTTTTACTTTCGAAACTCGAGTTGGCCACTAATCCCTCCACCAAAGCATACTAGAGCAGCGTGGTGGAGTTCGCTCTATATCTCTATGACAGCAGAGACCAGTGCCCAGTAATGGCAGCTTATGTTGCTGAACTCAACCTGCGGCTGGACCGATTTTGATGAGTTTTGATGAAATGCTCCCCTTGAAGCCCCTGGATGGTTGAGATTCATAACCATACACCAAAATAAGCATGGTCCCAATAATCGGTTGTATAAGCTGTATATCATATAAAAACCTTTGTCCTAATTACTTGATTCATCAAAGCACAGCCGTAATAGCTCAAGATAAAAGTGTTGTAAATTTGTATAAACTTCTTAATTTTTGCTATTCACGAGCATCGGTAGTTTGCCTTTTGGTTAAAAAAATAGAAGAATTGGACACGTATTTTTGGATTATGAATTATTTGACACCTCAGAATTGAAATAGGAGATGAAAGCTTGTATAATAATTATATGATAAACCTTTATAAATTTACCAATAAAGTCATATTACATACATAAGTACCCAAGAACTTGGGTTGAGATTTTGAGATTCCGCTAGGAAAATTCAGTCAATACCGTATAAAATCTAATATCTTTTAAAATAAATTAAAGTCTAATATCTTATCGGATTTGAAACTAGACGCTTAGTGAACTTATATGCATGGTCAACATAAAAAATATTATGGAAACCTATACCCAAAGCAAATGTGTTAAACAGTTGCCACCGAACATTATCGCCATAGTTTATTTTAGGAGCATTGACTTCGTTATCTTATCACGACGGAGATACCAGAAAAATATCTCCCTACTGTGTTTTTGTGATCATTTTATGATAGTGATATATTTGAATGTCACATTGAAACAATACTGATTGGTTTGTTACAAATGAAATTGTATTTTTTCCTTGAATAACCTATCATGATGATAATTGGTAATGAAGGTAATCGAAAGAAGAATATTATCTCTCAATAAACTAAGTCTTCTAACCCGAAACTAACTTTCGAGCATTGACAATAGCTTCTCCAAAATACTAATAGAATGTCAACAATACCTTTATTCGTGACCGCACTTTTAATAACATAAATCTACACAATTTTTACTTATCCTATCTTTCTCACTGATTAAAAGAGTATTTTTAAAACGATTTTAAATACGCGTTCTTTTTGATCAGATGGAAGCCGGTTTTTTTAATAATATTCACTTGTTTGAAAATAGTTTTGATGAAAACTGTCGGCGAAAGCACAGGATGTTGATGTCATTAGAGTTTTATAAATATTAGTTAGAAAATTATTCAATTGTTTAGGTATTTTGTAACCACACTTTATGCACGTAATATTTGCGTCTACTATCGTTTTGAACAAATAAAATTATTATTATTAAAATCCTTGGAGTTTTAGAAATGGGAAAGATAACGCTTTTGTAATGTATTCGTTAGTTTCTGGCCGACATTCAATATTTTTTTTATATAAATTATACAAATATATTAATACAAATTATAATTAGGTTTATATAGGATGTGTTTTTTCTTTGTGAAACAGTAAGTTATTATTATCAGTTATATTTATATTACTTTTATAGTTCCATTTCGATTGCGGTGCATTGACAAAATATTAGTTACATACTACGGCATCGCTATGACGAGAACCACTTTGAATGGAACTTTAATTATAAACGAAGTACTCGACACTACTGGCACATATTTCGGGTATGAAGTGTACCAAAAACCACAACGAATCAAAATGCTCACCTACATATAGTATATTAAAGATATTACGACACTGTTAATATTATCAAACAAGATAGTTCGATTAATAGTGTATTTATCCAGCTACTACATAGTGATATGAATCGCGATCAAGAATTCGTGATCCAAGTGACTCTTACAAGTATGATCTAGCTGATTATGTACGAACAAGATCACGATATTTCACTCGATCATTTAATGTGTTTCTCCAATGGTGGATTGTGGTCGAAATGAATTTTTTATCATGTTATTATCTCAAATTATTTTAAATTCACTTTGAAATTACTGTCATAATTTTTTGCACATCAATGTCTATTATATGTAATAGCCTTTGAAATAATCCTGGGTTTCAAATATGTAAATCAAAAACATTATGAAATCTTTGATCAATAACCTTGCGATGATAGAGGTATACTTTGAAGTATAAGTATTTAACACGTCATTCTTCATTGCAGTCTGTCAGAGAAATAAACGAGTTGGTAATCGTGAAATTATCGGGATCACATGATCAGAGATCAGAGATGAAATTGCGGCAACTAAGTTGTTTTTTTTTAATTCCATCACGATCTACTTGGTTCCAGACAAGTGACGCTGATTTTTTATCCAGATCGCCGTACAGTCATCGCTGTGGTAAACAGCGCAGGTAGCTCAGCAAAACCTACGTAGCTATAAGCCGGTATCAAAACATATAAACAGTTTTGAATAATACGAGTAAAAAATAAACCGTTATACTGACACAAGATTAAGATAGCAAGTTCATTTTTTATCTGTTCCGTTGGTACTTCGTTCTAAATTTATTGCTTCGACAGCGTATCAAGGACGTAAAATAGGTCGCTCCACGAGTTTCTTAAAGATATTGTCAGCCGAAGAACATACAGCAAAAAGTGTTTACAATCACACACACACACACACGACACACACACACGTGAGGGTTTGACAAGGTGGAACTGAAAGAAAATTTTGTAAACTTAATCTGGGGAGATGCGTGTGACATCCATAATAGATCCCCACCAGAGATTTTGTTATAAGATACCTAAGTTTTTTATACATTAAGCAGGGAAATACAGAGAGCCTACATCCCTTTTCAAACGAAATGATTCTAAATCGCCCGTGAGCCGGGGGTCGTCGCCAAGACGAATTACTCGTAGTCGTCGCTAGAGCCCAAAGATGAGAGGAGTACTTACACACACCTTTCATTACACGAAATTTTGAACATATTTAAAATTAATATATTTATTACTATATATTATAATGAATATAAAAAAAAAATATTAGAACAAAGTTTTAACTCTGAGAAAGCTCTTTGATGGGGTGTTATGGTAAATTTAAGATTAGTATTGTCTTGTCTATGGTGATTTCTTCGTTAGATCGTGATATACTTTTTTGTTATCTTTTTTGAAGGTGAGATTATAATACAAACTTCATTTCTAATTAGTTAAATCATGAAACTCATCAATGCCCAGGGAATTATCACTCAGTTTGGGTCAATATACGATGTAAAATTTATACGGTTGCTATTTACAAACTACATATATAGATATCCCAGTCTTATATCTAAATGAAATTCATATCTTAATTACACACATACACACCTAACCTAACCTAACATATATAAATTATAAAAATCTCGAACAAATTGCGCATATCCACCGGCAACTTCGACAACTCCAACTTGATTTGATTGTCGGTAGTTAATGACCACAATCCCATACAATTACATATTTGAAAAACTACCCTTCGGCTCTGTACTCCGTAATGACTGCGACAATTCAAAATGAAATTTGAGTCTTTGAAAATAAAGCAGCTTTTAGTGCCACCGCTAATGTAATTTAGCTAAAATTAGGGACACATTTCACGATTCCGTTG
>PDGT01000003.1:10468605-10488247 GCA_003671415.1 Megathymus violae | reverse complement strand
GGCCGATGGAAGTTCGCGGGAGGGGAGGGGTTCGCACTGACAGAAGTTGCTCGATTAATTATGTCTTTCGCCCCTTTTCGAATATCGAATGCGAAATTACAGAATAGAACTGTTTACCCAAAATGACTTCGTTGTGAAATAGAGATTGTCGGTGATTCAATAAAAATCAATCAACAATAACTAAAATTTACATTGTAATACAGTTTTAGATTGAATCGTAAAGCTATGTTAAACAACTGCTTTTTTTAATAAGATATTGCTTCTGCGGCGACAATGGATGCTACAATGAATTCTATGCGCAACCACCGTCTGAACGACGCTGGATGGTACAACAGGTCAGCGTTGAACAGGATAGACTTGATACTAATTAATCATTTATACTGTCGCATGCCATCGTTATCATCCTTATCTGTCTGATTAAAAAAAGCTTCGTTTAATGAAATAATTTAAACACTAATAATTAAAAAAATTTCTGACCGCGATATGAGTTACATAATAAAAAATCTTGTCCATCGCTAATAACTCTAATTAATCACGGGGCTATGGGCACTTTATAGTCTATTTATGTAACAAAAAATAATTACAAAGAGCCCCACTGCATAATTTAAAATTACGCAACGTATAAATTACAGCCAGTATTCCTAAAAATAACTCCAACAAATTGTGAAGTAGTGCGCCTTTGATTTTTGTTATTCATTTCGGTGACGGGTAGGGTGGGCCCTGACACCCCTTTATTTAACCCGCAATAGCGCCTTGTCGGCCAAAGACCTTTCAAACGAAAAGTCGCAATAATGTTTTTCGATGTGTAAACAAATTGTGTTTGATTAAATCATTTGAAAGTTATTACGTTTTAAGATAGTTTGATTATCGTCTAACGAGGTATAGGTTATTATTGCTCTTTGATGTTTTCTAACAAATGCGATGGTCGTATTTTGTTATCAGTGATTTGTTTTAGTATTTTGGTAGTTTCAGGGGGAATTTGTTAAATACTCGATACTCGATTTTACCCTTTAAAACCATTCGACATTCTTCTGCTGCATATGGAGAGACTCCTTCATCTCGTATAGAGACATGGGTGTTGCCATACCAGAGTGCCCGTTGGAATTGTTCAGAGTCTTCTAGTAAACCGTACACTAAGTCATTCCTCACAGCCCCTTACGGCACTGTTAGTTTTATTGAAATCGTGAATTGCTCTTGTTCGGTTAAGCTCCCCCACCTTGACTTCTAGTAATCCCAAGGTAGGGCTAATTTTTACTGAAATAGACATGCAAATGGATACGTAATCTACCAGGAATTCTCAGTGTACATCCATAATTAATCAAAAATATAACTTTCCGCATTAAAGATATAGCTGTGACAAAATGCATCAATAGCAAATATTAATTATCATCATAACCCATCTAAGCGATTAATCATACGTATTGATACTATATACGTTATACTAGCACTATAGTTCATGTTGTGGTAAGTAAAAAATCTAAAGATATTGCTGTGTAGACGTTAGGAAACAGAATATATCTATGTACACTTCAATACTTTCCCAATCATACCACTGCCCTGGGATTCCCTCCATCGTTTAACAACAAGAACTCAAAACATCTCAAGGGATCAAACCGTAAGAAAAATTACATCTTCCAAACATGTTGCTTGACAGTAGGCCTCTTTACCTGCCTATAGTTTCCACAATAAGGTTCCAAAGTTGATAGGGACGTGAGTTACCTATTGGAACTTTTAAGCTACGCTTTAAACTACCGCTTATAGTTAAAAAAATATAGATGAATATGTTAGTGACAAGAACGCCTAGAACTAACAGCGCTGAAAGCATTTCCGCGCCGGTTCAAACTTACTTTGTAATTGCTATATGTTGTTTTAAAAGGTGTGCTGAGGGTTTCTTTCGCCGTTTCTTCTCTTTAATATTAAACTGCCTTTTCGTGGCGGTAGTAAAAGTGTAAAATGACTCGCACATGTGTATTTACAAAATACCTAAATGATTTTGAATTTGAATTTTATCTAGATACCAACGTCTTAAAATCCAATTAAGTATTTCCAATCAAATTCAATGTGGGAGGAATAAATTACAAGTCATTGTACGATGCTTTTGGTTTCTTTTCTTTTCTATTCCATTTGCTTCTTGGTCGATAAAGCACTGGAAAGTTACCTGTTGCAGATGAACCCAGGCGGTCGTATCAAGTTACCACGAATGGCCAAATCCTTCCTTCTACCCGATGGGTCACTCAACTGACTCATTCATCAACTAGACTACATTCAGTTTCTGACAGTTTATTTTACTAATGCAATTCTTTTAACGGCACTGTGGCGGTGACTCCTGACTTCACTAATATTAATTATCTCTGTAACTTTCTGTACACTACAATACAATACAAAACAAATACTACTCACATTGCACAGTAATTTTATATGATGTACATATAAACATGAAACACTACAAAGCATTCGGCGGTCTTATAGCTGAAAAGCAATTTCTTCCAGACAACTTTATATCAAATTTAACAAAAAAGTAATGCCATTCATCGGTACGGTGTACAATATTCAATAACGATTTAGGTAATGGTAATCAATAGCAATATTTATTTAGTGAAAAATTCACAAGTATAAAAATAGCAAAAGAACAGGAAGATATGGAATTTAGGAGGACTGTTCAAAAGTCAACTAATAATATTTGACCTGAAAGAAACATTCTCAAGTTAATTTTTACTCGTATCAAATGGAACGAGTCACCTCACGTCGGTTTCACGACTCATTATAACACATGCTATCATATCAGCGGAAAAATTCAGTAAAGAGAGAACTCGTGTTGTCGTAAAGTAAATAACACACATTGCAGTTATTTAGTCTTCAGGATAAAATCTTAAGGGATTCAACTCCTTTGACATTCTTATAAGCCTCCTTCTTTTTGTTCTGGTAAATGTATTGTAGTACGCGTGTTATGGGTTACTTACGGCCTCTTTCCACCTTGAATTCAAGCCAGTTCTGGGTAATGGATGGCGTTAGATTACTTCTATTGGAAGCGGGTCTCTGTACCATTCACTAATTCCGAGAGTACTGAGGTGTGCTTCTTATAAAATGTGTGAATTAGGTTTGAGTGCTTGTTAGACTGTTCAATGCGTTTGGATGCTGACAAGTTAGTATACAAGTAGTTTAGCCTCTTTCGTCTTGGTGCGCAAAGCGTCGTTGATGTAAGTGATATCTTGGTTGTACTAAGGCAGCGGTTACTTTCCATTATGATTTCCGCCTTTTATTACAAAAAAACTGATCGATACTTATATTTATACGCAACTAATAAGGAGACAAGCCATCATCCATCTAGTGTTTAACTACTGCAGTACTCGAGTTTTAATAGCTTCAGAGTTTAGCAGCCACTGAAAAGCACAAGACGTGCGCAAAAGAGGCCTGGAGCGTTCTCCACCACGTTGTTCTAGTGTGGATTGAAACTTTGTATCCAATCTCAAACAAACAAAACTAAACGCCGAAGTAGTTAGAGAAACCGACATTTTCCTATTACTATTTGTAAATACAAAAAAATCGCATTAGACAGCCTATGCCTGTCATGATGGAATCAATGGTGTAAGCTGAAATACCAATTGATAATTTATTCAGTTATCGAATGCAGTAATATTAGTCTCTATCGACATACAGATAACCCGTGAGTAGCTAATATTGTGAAATTTAGTAAAAGATATTTTAAGAAACTTGTCGGCAAAATGGCTTAATTCAAAATGTCCGTGGATAACTGTTTCCACAAACACTTCTACTACTAGTTTCTACCACTAGCCGCACTATCTTTATTTAAACAGGTTGATTTTTAACATATCCAAAATACACCTACAGAGACTACTTAATTAGTGGCTCTCGGCAATTGTCGGTTTTTTTCGTGTACGTATTGTAGTGGCTGCCGTTATGTAGGTGTTTAAGGAATTATGACGATTATATGGCTTTAAATTCATATCACTGCGGACATTATACATTTTTACTGTAAGGGTTACTAAAGATCTTTTTAACATAAACAAGTCCAAAAACCGTGAGTATCCGTTACACTTTAAATATAATTAGACGTTTGTCGTAGAACATGACTAAAATACATGCATGGCGTGATGAAATCAATATTTTTTTCTGATTCTAGACTTAATTGCTTACAACTCCAGATGGGGCTACAGGGGATAGGAAGTAGGGGCCCATATAATGGCAGATACGGGACAACCCCTGTACTGTACTTGTACACGGTACAATCGTGACACAACAGCTGCACTTATTTTTTCGCGACACGTCACAAATCATTAAATTTACGATAAGATATCGTTTATACATACATGTAAGTGTAAATTAATATTATTATTGATTTGAAAAACTGAAAAGCTAAATTGGTCACAACAAACTATTAAAAAAACACTTTTCAAGGTCTCAGGTTTTTTACTATGGGCACTAGAGGAATGAAATTTCTAAAGTAGGTATACTAAGTAGGAATATGTTATTACAATTTCAGGGAATTTCAGAGTGTGAACGTTATTTATTTACTATGACACAGTTTATAATAATTTGTTTTCGTGCCAAAAATTGGGACAATTGTTTAAGCAATTAAAAAATAGAAGGCAATCTAAGCATGTACAAAAATTGTAGAGCATATTAGAAAGTAACGCAACGTTTTTACTGAAATCAGTGATTAGGGAGATGCGTATAAGCCTCCAAACCCATAAAAAATAAGTAAATGCCATCTAAATTTACATTTGAAAATTTGTAGGTCCTGAAGTTACAAAATATTTTCAACGAAAATTCATTTAAAAATAAATTTGAGTTCTTGAATCGCAATATGATCTTTGTGTTTCAGTTGAATTACGAACTTATTTTTACTAGCGGTACATTCATTATTTATTCCGACTACAAATTATTTACTGTACGTGAACCGACATGCACTTGACCGTTCTTCATATTTCAGTCCGTTTAGAGACGCAGGGAAAAGGTAGTGACGTATGTACCTACGACAAAATATCGTTGCACTTCACGGCTGAACTACACTCTGAATACAATCCTTACAATTTGATCTAATTAATTAATAAATATACTGCTCACAAATTAAGTACTAATTTAACGTACTTCTCAGCCTCGAATCACTAAATGAATAAATGTATGAATTGGGAAACTTTATGGAGAACTTCTGAAAGTAAAGATCTTCCTTCGACGGTAAAGGCAGCGATAATAACTTGTAATAGACATCGAAAAGTCGACTTGAGTGAATCGAATCAAAGTTTGGAACTAAAATTTCTATCATCTGGTTTAGAGTTTAAAATATAGGAGATCAACAAGCAACTGATATTTCATAAAGTATTGTATTATACTTTAGGATTATCGAAATATAAATCAAGGATGCAATGGAGGTCCGTGACCGTAACCGAAACTATCGGATAAAAAAGTTTCGATTGATTTCCGACAGGGGCAGTCTAAATGAAACACGTTATAATAGATATCCTCCAGCCTTGACAATACATCAGTCGCGTTGCTATCATTTTAAGAGAGTTTTTATTATTAATTGTTTAGGGCTATTGTTTTTTTTAAGTGATTATAAAATATCTAGAAATAAAGTCAAATCGTTTCCTTGTATATACATTAGATATATATTTTTTTCAAGTTTAAAATCATCTAATAACTGAAACTATCGGAAACAATCAGATAATGCGAACTAATTTCATATCCGTACCCGTAACCGAACCCGGTAAATATTATTCATACCGGTATTAATATTATATACGACCCCGTAGCCCAGTTGGTAGTGACCCTGCCTGCCGAGCGTGGGGTCCCGGGTTCGATTCCCGGCCGGGGCACATATTTATGTGACAGATAAATGTTTGTTCTCGGGTCATGGGTGTTTGTTATGTGATCATTGTGTATGTCCATGCCACCCACAACACAGGGAATCCTAGTGCGGGGGTGTGAGTGTGTGAACGTTTATTTATATTATTATTATTTATTATTCTCATCCATATCCAGATCCGAAATTTCATATCCATAACATTGTAATATAAATAAATTAAAACATCCAAATCTAGGTTTTTAAAGCATAAAAATTATGCTAACCATAAAGTATTTTTACAATACGTAACATTAATTGAGTTATTCTATTTGTTATTTGTATAAGTCATAATCAACACACAAAACATTCGGGAATCATTCCAAGTGTAAACAATTTGACTGGAGAATCTCGAAAAACGATTTCAAAGACGCTACTTTTCCAGCACGAATGTAACGAACCAGGGCGGACTTCGTATCATGTTCGTGAGTCTTCGGACGAACTCGGTAAACGTGTGAACATAATACAAATACGCTAGTATTACCGCGTAATAGCTTGAGCTGCAATCGGTTTTGTTTTTCCCACAAACGTGCAACATTTACTAATAACTAGTGATTACTAATAACAGTCTTATTTTAGAATTAGTACGTAGTATTATTAATAGTCGTATTCTAATAAAATGCTGTCGGAGTGGAGTAACCATACAGAGAAGATAATTTAGGGATTCGATTTGTGCCTTTGATTACTGAGGTATATAATAACATATATATATGGATATACACGATTAGTCACGTTTCATTATTTTTAATTAGTTATTATTTACTATAAGTCAATGATTCACTACCCGTACGATGGCAATGTAGCCTCAGATGGTACGGAACACCTCACTAATTTCTATATCTCACATATCAATGTAGTTGTGTTACAGTTTATCATATTCATGATATTTATTACAAAACATACAATTAGATTTTGGAAAAAAAACTAGTTTTACTTTAATACATTTATTTATTCTCTTGAAACTCCTTAATGTAAGGGTCACAAAGGCGAATTTAATGCTTAATGGCATTCTTTGCTGGTAGGACCCGGGAGTGTAAATGAAAAATAATATAAATAATACTTATAATATAATTACTAGTTCTTGTATCCAATAAAATAATAAGCGCAAAATATAATTTATATAAATCGAGCGGTGTTTTTGGTATGGGGAAGTAATAAAAGTACAAAATTGAAGTCCTCGTAGTAAGTAAAAGTAAGAAGTAATTCCGTTAATATCGCTGCATGCTATGAATTAAATAATAGAAACGAGAAATAAATTTAAAATTTACTTCGAAAGTAATTCAATGCAAAAAAAGTAAATGATGGAGTGATAATAAAATTGTTTTTTCCTTAGTTTGTTAAGTACAAATACATACGCATATATGAATGCAGCCGGCGCGGCGAGGACACCATACGTTAATACTCTATCCAGTACATGCATAGACATGCGCATGTAAACATACAAATATGCATGATATAGAGAATATAATCGCGCTGCACTACATGCATCAATGGCGGTAACATGCTGTAGTAAGTGTCGTGACGTTTGAAGCCTTACTTTATTGGTATAGCTGACAAGTGTCTGGAGTGTATTTTTTTACAACTACCAGCTATTTAAAGCATATACATTCAAGTTTGACCCCGTAAACCAGTTGGTAGTGATCTTGGTTGCCGAGCTAACGCTCTAGATTTGATTCCCAATCGGAGCACATTTATGTAACAGATAAATGTATGTTCTCGGGTTATGAGTGTTTATGACCTCACGCATCTGCAACACAGGGCAGGCGTGGGTGTGTGCATAAGGGTTTAAATGTTATTTCAAAAGAAACAGTGCTCCTCCACTGCTTGAGATTTGAAATAAGTAATCCCTCGGTGACTTCTTACAATACCTATATTCTGTGACTTTCTACTGTTTACGGGAAGGGCATTAGGCACGGTAAAAGAATAATTCAAAATACTACGTTGTGTCTATGTCTGTAATAAATAACAATCTAGATTTCATTATATATGACAAATCAAAGCTTTGTAAGAAATCTATTCACTTTGCAATTTTTTTTGCTACAGGACAAAGTAAACATAATGAATAATATTGTAAACACACCAAGAAACGCAATTGTTATTATTGGTATCGAAATATAAAGTATAGAGTACAAGCGGTGATTCAACACGTTTATAACGGCGTAAGTCTCCCGCATAGAACGGGGCCACCCTCCTCCCGTGGATACTGAAAGCCCATTGTGGTAACTTAAGCGTTGGTATGAGAACGTCTGAAGATGATCTGACATTTTACACTTTTTTAACAAAATTTGTTCCTCTTTTAAAACCATTTTTTTAAACATGTTAATCACGGATTTATTATTTTAGGGTAGTGGAAACATTACAAGGAATGATTATGATTATATGATTGTGGCTGTCTACACTAAAATTATAAACAGAGATTGCGCATTTTGTGTGTTTGTGTATATGCGGAAAGTAATTTCCGGAACCACGGCACTTGTTGAAAAATTCTTTTAATATTTAAAAGGCACATTATTCTGGATGGCTCATTAGGTATAATATACATATATGTAATTGTTTCATTAAACGTAGTCGGGATGGACCTCTAGTCTGTGTTTTACATCTGTAAATATTCGTTGGCTTGGTCCGATATCCGATTGGTGGTCAGTAACGACGTTTTTTTGAATTATCATTCTCATAATATATTTTTGTTTTGCCCAGATATATATTTGTACCATATATTTTCTTTCATTCATGGCAGCATGGCTCTGCTAGAATTCGATAATGTTATCCCCAACAAAGACTCAAATACTAATGCAATCTGTAGTCTGTATCGGTATTTCCTTTGTCTATGGATTTTCAAATTTTCTCTATTGAGTTGTATAAAAGGCACGGTTTAGATTATATTTACCAACATCTTTTACTTTGTATTATAAATGAAATTGGATAAGAACGTAAATTGTTACCCACACTAATTAATTCTACGATAGGTTTTTAGACTTACTCATAATCGTCAACCATAAAAAATTAATTTGGATAGGTAAATTGTAATGTATTTTTTGTTACCAAAAACAAAACGAATTAATGAGTACATATAAAATAAAATATAAGTTGTATTAAGTAGACTAAGATTGTCGATAAAGACATAAAAAACCATAAAGAACCGTCTTATTACTGTTTCCCTTTGAAACTTCAAGTTGCATCACTAAAAACTTGTTCCACAGTCGGAAATTATGCGGCATACAACGCCATGATGCAAAACAGGATCATTTCAATCAAATCTTATCTCCATTAAGTAGCATTGATACTTAAGCTAATAATATTTTACATTACGTTTCATTGCAAAAGTACCTAACAATTAAATGTTTTGTATATAATTTGTTGACACGACGGTATCTTTACATTTAACATATCGAAAGTACATAATAATTTACAACGCAAGATTTGCTTACTCTCAAACAATAGATTCAAATAGTTCTACCTACATGGATTTTATTTATAAAATAAAGTTTTCAATAGGTACACACTAAGATCCAAGGCTAATTCTAAATTGCAATATGTTAGCGAAAAAACTGAACCAAACTAGAAGCAGCGTACTCAGCGAAGGTCTCGGGAACAAAACAATTTAAATTGACATGAGAGAATCGTTAAACGTCTCTTTCCTTTATCCATCCCTTTCATTATAATTTTCCTCATACGCCCTTAATACGCCACGGTTAAACAAGTTCATGAGGGATTTGTATTTCATGTTTACTGTTATACGTTAGGTATGCTCGCTTGTCTTATCGCCCTTGTAAACATCTACGATTTCATTTAATGCTGCTATCAAATTGCCTATCACTAAAAGTTATAGTTTATTAAACTTAGAACAAAACAGTCCAAATTAAACTAATTTTACGTTAACACAAGCCATGACCTCGTTTGAGCTACAAGGAAATTATTTCCAAACTATCTACTTAACATTTTTATTTTATAGTAGCAACAAACTGATTTTGTTAGGTTTTCTCAGTTTTAGTTCAGTTGTTTTTTTCCTGATTTAAAATGATTACGACTCATAACCAATTAGGTGGTTCTGGAGTGGTTACTGATACCAGTCCATTATTAGGGTTTCAAGCATGTACACAACATCGAAGCTGTCGAGTTCAGAAACTGCTTAAGTCTGTTTGTACCAAGACCCTTTATCTGAAGTTTATAATGTCAACCAACGATTGAAGGTCTATAGCCAGGAAACAAGGGACTGAATTATTATCTGCAGAGTGATACCCACCTGGTGCAGCCAGCAAGATGGTGCCCGAGACTAATTTAAGCAGCCGTTTCGTTATGTTGGGTCCGCTAACGTATCTACTGGGTTACCAACTTTTTTTTTTTTTTTGTCGCAGGGGAATCCATTTACGGATGATATCCAGGACGCCCGGATGGCAGTCCTAGACCTATGTCGGACTCGGCACTTTGGGAGTGCAATACCGTACTAAACCCCTGCGGGAGCCTTCAGCCGCTTTAATTGGAGGGTAACGGATCCGCAGGCAACAGGATCCCTCCAGCGACAGGCTGGCCTCGGCGAAAAGGCCAGACTTCTCCTCCATGGGGACTGTCCGGCTCACCTTTGAACAGTCCCAACGACGCCGTGTCTAGCAGGGCCGGGTTCCCATCCCGGCCCGACACGGGCACAGGGGCGTTACTGGAGGCGCATTAAGTAGCGCCTCCTACGCACCCCCATTCGTCGCCCGCGGATGGAGGCCACGTCGGCGGCCTCCTCTCTCCCCCGCTCGTCGGCCTCCTTCTGGGACATTACTGTCTCGCAGAAGGAGACCATCACCTTCCAGGACTCGTCGTCGCCGAGCATCGCGGTGATGATGCTCGGAAGCGACAAGTCCCCTCCGAGGACTGACGTCAGATCCCGACGCAGCGCTGCCCATCTCGGGCACACCTCGATTTTTGAACTTGATTTTTGTAAGAATTATAATTTTCTACGAGAAATCCTTTCAGATTAGAACTATTCGTCAGCTATACTGTACAATTTAACTGTAGAATTTTTATTTTTAGCGTCATGTTCACATTCTACATGTAACTATAATGTTTATCAATGACATGCAACGAAATGCTAACATGTTTACATCAGTGAAAATCTAATTTAATATGTTTGTTTAATGCGAAATAGTTTGAAAATTACGTTATACATTTCCAAAGATCAAAGTAAGGATTCCCAGCTATTTGTAAGAACAAGTTTGGTAAATTAAAATTGGATGGCGGCGGAACATAGTATGAAAGAAAATGATTGTCCTAAACCCCGATTACAACAAAACAGTTACGGCATTTTGGACACCCAATTAACTAAACCGGACGGACACATAGTCTTAAAAAGGCGGTGACCGATAACAATACGGTAGTAAATTGTTGAATGCATCATACATTATAACATGTTGTTATTAAAACCAATTTATCAAATCACAATCTTTCTACAGTGAATCTATCAATACGTGTAAAGAGATCTGAAAAAAAAAACATAAAGTATTGTAAAAATCAAAGTCATAATAGGTAAAAAAAATATATTATTATATTCTAAATAGCGAATGAAAAAGTGACGGTAAGTGGTCACCATCGGCTTGACACATGTGACCCATTTAACCCTTCTGTTGAAAAACTGTCATACGTCCAAATAGAGCTGATTTCACAGTGTTCTAAAATTGTATTTTAATTGCAATACTAATAAAATTAAATAATAGAATATATTCAATTGAAGAGCGATATCTCCGTGCAGACATCAAGTAGATATCGGTCAACGAATATGCACCGGATCACTTATCAGTAAGTGCCAGGTCCACCGACGCACACATATCAAGATGTGTCCTCTCGGTAGCTCGGCTAGTTATTCGTTCCTCGTCATTCACCCGACGACCGCCGACTGATGCATATCGCTATAGACGAACTGAACAAACACGTAATGGCCATAAACGGGAAGCGAGCCTCTCAATGGTTTGATTGCTCTACATACAAACACTTCAAAATTAATTGTAACCGAACTAATAGATTGCTGGGTATTATTATCTTTGTAAGATTCCGCTGTGTGTACGTTTTGATTGAGTTTCCATAGTTGTGTATATTATGAGGTTTATACTTGAAATTAATTATAAAAGAGTTTGATACAAAATCTGAATAGATTAAAAATAACAAAATATTCTAGTAGTGTTCAATGGGAATTTACGTAATACTTTTCTTTAGTTTTTATTTGGTTCCAAGAAAAAGGTTAAAGTCCTAGGCTAAGGTCCAGTTTAAAGCATATAACAAAGAGCAATCTCACCAACTTATCACCAAACTATCCGTCAAGAGCCGGTTACCTACCTATACTCATTCAAATTCCAAGTCGAGTACTTGATAATTCTTGGTTTATTATTCTTTATCAGCAACTTATCTATTTTCATTTTTATATACTAATCCATTAGTTTCATTCCTATAAGTGCACCCTGCTACTTCCAATGTTATTCCTTTTATGTAAACTTTTTAGATTAAGGTTGTCTGGAAAGAGTCGCTCTAGCGATAAGAGCGCCTTTCGTATGACTTGTCAAACAAAATGTCCAATATTGTATTTACATATCTTGCTGGTGTACAATAAATAGTACCATTATTATCTTTTATATCGTGATGCTAAACGTTGATCTTGAGCATCCTTCTTTTATACAATCTGAACTTACCTCTTCACATTTTTAAAACTATTCAGCGAAATGTAGGGCACATATAATTTTTGAACAGCAAAGTTTCATTTAGTAATAATAGAACACGAAGTAAAGTAGAAAGAGAAGTGAAGTGAAATATCTGTAATCGAAACTGAAATTAGTGAAGCGGAAATACAGAAGAATGTTGAAGTTATCAGTGATTTCGTAAAAAACGTATCGTACTTAAACTACAAGCTTACAATATTAATGTCAAACTAGCGGCCCAGACCGACCTCGTTAAAGTACGATTATTAATTATAAATACATAACTATTAAAAATTTCATACTTTGGCTTTGATTCGACATCATTTGCTTTACTGATATTTTATATAGCCTACCAACTGCATAATCACGTGTTCTCTTTTTTTTTACATATAATAAGTTAATGCTTAACGTTCTCGCTATATATCAATTTTCATTAAGATCGGTCAAGCCATTCTTGAGTTATCTCCATATATACAGAGATGCTCAACAGATTTATACTTCCGTTTCTGCTCCCGTAGCAGACGGACACCTCCGACATACTTTCGAGTAAGTCATCTCATTTTTCGACTGCATTTCTGTGTCGTCGATACCGCATCGACCGCGACTTATTTGTTGCCTTTTAGTGTTATTTTGTGTTGGCATCAACTAAGTATCCGTTTCGCGTTTGAGTTGGTGGATACCTAACGGTGACAACGAAACCAGCTAGCGTTGACCCGGTGCGCTTCTCAGTCCTCTCGGACTGAGAGAAACCGGAGACCCGATCCCACTGCACTGGGCCTTCCCAGGGTGACGGTTAGTGGCTATTTCCGCTAGGGATAGTCACTGTTTTCGTAGTCTCGCTCATTCCATCTTTGTTTTTAGATTTGGTCGTTTCGTTCTCAAGTCTCTCCCTGCCGCGGCAGGGAGGATCGCTAGGAAGGATGAATCCAGCCGAGTTAGGGCTAGTTCGTCGCATTCTCGGAGCCCTGTCTCCATTCCTCAAGGCGCCCATCGATGAGGCCGCACTAGTCAAAGCTATACAGACCGACTCTCCCGCGTCCCCTGACGCCCCTCTGGCCCAAGACGTCGACTTTTCCGACGCTCAGTCAATCTCGTCGCGTAAGCGACCAATAGAGTCCGACGGATCACTAGGACTTTCCGACGACGGCACCGTCACGCCGTCACAATCGGATGATCAATCTTTTCTACCGGTCGTATCCAAGCGCACGAAGCGCCTAACAAAACGCGCCGCGAAGGCGTCCGCAGAGGGGAAACCTTTCCTTCCCTCCCAACCAGTCCCGCTCATGTCCATCGACACCAGCGCCCCGTCCTCATCCAAACAATGCCCTCCTCTCAAACCAGCATCCCGTTGCTCACCCGTTCCACCCAAAGTCAAGGCCCCGCCACCGGTATTTGTCCGGGACAAGTCTATGTGGCTCAAAGTCACCCAGCTGTGCGCCGACAGCAAAGTTTACTACACTCACGCCCAAGTAGTTGGCGAAACAGTCAAAGTGACTTCCCCAAGCACTGAGGTTTTCCGTGCCCTTACGAGGCTTCTCACTTTAAATAAAATCCCATACCACACCTACGCTCTTCCGGAAGAGCGCAAGGTGCGAGCCGTTCTACGCGGAGTCCCATTCGAGCTTCCTAATGAAGCTATCCTTGCCGATTTAGTCGCCCAAGGTCATCCCGTGGAAGCTGTGCACAAAATGTACAGCAACACGGGTAGACAGTATCCTCTGGCTCTTGCCATTTTGTCAAACACGCCCGAGTCCCGGAACATCTTCCGGGCCGACTTGACCATCTGTGGTCTCTCATTCATTAAAGTTGAGCCCCCGCATAGACGCGGCTTCCCCGGTCAATTCCATCGCTGCCAGCTGTACGGCCACGCAGCGGCGAACTGCTCCGCCAATCCCACGTGCGTTAAGTGCCTGGAGCCCCACAGCACCAAAGAGTGCTCGCGCACACGCGACTCAGTGTCGCCTATGGCCTGCGTTCTCTGCGGCCAAGCCGGCCACCCGGCCAACTACCGCGGCTGCCCTAGAGCTCCCCGACCTATCCCATCCAGGACTGCCGCACCGCCTAGACCCGAGCATTTTAACTCATGGAGACGTACAGACAAGACCACGACAACTGTAGCTGCTTCCCGACCCGCCCCGGCCGCCCCGCGCGACCCGAAACAGGCCGAACCACGCGTTAGCAATACCGCGCAAACAGAGGGCAAGTCGTCCCTAGCCGACGACATGAAGCTCGTCTATGACGTCATCCGTAACGTCGACATCACGGAGATCTCCGTTCTGGCTCGCAAGATACGGGCGGCCACCACCAACCACTTCTTCTAAAACCTTCACCAATTGGGAAGGATATAAAAAATCACTAGTATCAGGTCTCGATGCCGGCGGCTCACCACTGGCTACCATCAACTCAGAGTACTTCGTCAATACGGAAAAGATTGACTCAGCGGTCAACTCCCTAACAAACTTAGTTCAAACATCTCTCCGAAACAACGAGCGCGTAGTCGAGGTTACACTCGATGTTAGGAATCTTATTCAGGCCAACAATGCGGCCCTTAGAAGGGCCGCACTCTACCCCACTCCAACGCACAGGAGGCGTGCAAACGCTCTCCAGCGACGTGTTCGCTCTCGACTTGCCGAAATGAGGAACTCCAATTGGGACTCCCTCATGGAGGGAATCAAACCCTCCCATCAGGCGTTCTACAAGGTGGCGAAAGCCCTCCGCGTAGGCGCCCAACCTCTCACCCCGCCTTTATCACGCCCCGATGGCAGTATCGCCTTCGAAGACGTCGATAAAGCCGAATGTTTCGCTGACAGCGTTGCTTCTCAACCATGCGCTCCTTCACATATAGATTCAGTAGAGGATGAGGTCCGTAAAAAGAACTCACTCCCAGTCACAGCTGAGCCCATCGTCGTTTCCGTTGACGAAGTCCAAGACATCATCCGGGGTCTTAAACTCCGCAAAGCACCAGGAGCCGACGGCATCTCTAACGTCGCGCTTAAACACTTCCCCGAGCAGGTTCTCTCTCTTTTAGTTCTCATTTTCAATGCCTGCTTGCATCACTGCTTCTTTCCAACCGCTTGGAAGGAAGCAATAGTTATAGGTATTCCTAAACCCGGGAAACCGTTAAACTTACCGTCCAACCACCGCCCCATCAGTCTCCTCAAGGCTATGGGGAAAGTATTCGAACGCGTCATACAGACTAGACTAAAGAATCTTCTTTTTCCAGTAGGCGGTCAACCCTTAATAATCCCTCATCAGTTCGGTTTCCGTGCCAAACACTCGTGCCCTCAGCAAATCCACCGTATAGTGGAATATATTCTAAGCGGTTTTTATCCCAAACGGAAACGTACAGTCGCGGTTTTCTTCGACGTTGCCAAAGCTATCGACAAAGTTTGGCACGAAGGACTCCTTCTCAAACTTCATTACCTAGGTCTGCCTGATCGCGTTGTTCGATTGGTCGCTTCCTACCTTCAAAACCGTTCCTTTCGCTTTTGACACGAAGGTGTACTCTCTTCCCCACGCCCGCTAGCGGCTGGGGTACCACAGTGCTCGGTATTAGCTCCATTACTATTCTTAACGTACGTCAACGACATTCCCATTCCGAAAAACGGCGTACAACTATCGTTATTCGCAGACGACACCGCCCTATATTATCAATCACGGCGAATAAATCAGGTCCTCTCCAAACTCCAACACTCAGTAGACGAGTTAGGGAAATGGTCCACCAAATGGCGAATCGAAGTCAACGCAGACAAAAGCACCGCGGTATACTTTCATTTCAAACCTAGACGCAGACATGACGAACCTAACATCCGGCTGCTAGGCGCCCCTGTCCCGTGGAAAACCACAACCAAATACTTAGGAGTAACACTCGACTCCGGACTAACATTCAGACCGCACATACGCAAAGTCACCAACTCCGCCAGATATTATATGGGCCGACTCAACAATCTGTTGGGAAGGCATAGTAAGATGTCCCTCAGAAACAAGCGAACGCTCTATAAGGTTTGCATACGGCCGGTGATGTCATACGCCGCCCCTGTTTTCGCACACGCCGATCCCAAAATCCTTCATCAAATCCAAGTTGTCCAAAACATTTTTTGCAGGAGAGCAACCAACGCCCACTGGTGCGTGAGGAACGCCGACCTGCACTTCGATCTCCAGCTTCCGACAATTCAAAAATCCTTTAAAGATTATTGCACAACATTTTTTAAATCCTCAGAGGAACATACTAATCCACTCATCAGACAGGCAGCGGACTACACCGCCCCTAGTCTTACAGGCCGCCAAATCCGGCGGCCAAGAAACGCTCTCACCAATCCCCCCGACAAGATATCTTCTGACTTGGACCGCTGTCTGGCGGCCATAGTCAAGAATTCCAACAATATCAGTAAGTAGCGTCCTTAAGATGCCACATAGTCTCACCATTCGACAACACCTTCAGTGTTAACAACAAGCGTATGCTCCCTCGGGAGTGCCGTTAGCACCCTATCCTTCTCTAAGGATGGGTCGCATCAGATGAAGGCTTAGAGGCCACAAGGCCAAAGCCAACTCGGGTGGTGTTTAGTGGGTAGGCCTTCGGGAGTCCCACATAACCAGCGCAGCCGGCTGCGTTGGTATGCTAGGAGCATTCACCACCCCCCTCCCGCGCTTTTCCGGAGGGTAGCCCATTTTCCATCTTCTGGGCGCAAAAAAAAAAAAAACAGATTTATATACTAGTATAGATAATGAGAAATAAAAAAGTATGATTGGCTACAATTGTCCAAGGCAGGCAAGATACAGAAAAATAGATGAGTCGCAGTCGCAAAAGAACATCGTGGCTAAAAAATACACAAAGTTCAAATCGTTTTAATAATCATCAACCTTACTTAGAACATGGTATGCTGAGAAAAAACCAAACAAAGATCTGACTGGAAGGAAGGTTCTAGATGTCAAATCATACGAAATTTGTAATGGCATGTGACAGTTTACTTCACAAGAGTAACAACTTTACCCCATCATAAAATTAACCTTGTATTCGGATATACCTCGTTAAACAATTATGTTTATATAATGTTATTATTAACACGATAATAAAGAAGTGGTTGACCTAGTTAACAAAAAGATTAACATATTTTTTTTATAAGTTGTTTTAATATTAACATTGAGAAGCATAAAGTCACGTAATTCGAGTTGCTCATGAATGTTACTCAGCGTTTGGATCTAGAATTGATCTGGAAGAAGCTGCGGACATTACATTGTTTAAAACAAAATAAAACTACTTATTAGGTGCGTGACTGTTAAACAGAGCAACATTGGCACAACCAACAGACAATATGTAGCTGGTGCCTCGAATATTCGAAACAAATTAATGTGTCCATATGTGTTTGTCATAGATCACTGAATTCAAATAGTGAACAATTTGACACCATTATCGGTAACATTGCGAAGTGTACATACACACTGCACAGATCTTAGTTGGGCCGAAAAATGTGTCAAGATCGAAACTTGAGCACCGTAGTGTTGAGCCTCTCTGATAGATATACGCCATTTTAGTTATGCTTTATGTATAACTTGTACATTGAACTTTGGTTGCGGTTGTTTGAATAAATTATGATAATAATGCTCCGCATATTGTAAATTAATTAAATTGATAAATGATTATCGTTATTATGCTGGTCGCTTGACTAGCTTTATTCTCTTTCGATACGTAAAATGCGGCTGTAGAATATTTGTAATATTGATATCTAAATGATCAACTTGGTACTTGGTCGGTGCGTTTAGCTAAAAATTTAAGATTAAACTTACAATTGTGTTATTTAGAAAAGAAAAGTAAAATAGAAAGTTGAATTTCAATATCGAAGCATTATCTAAATAAACTTCATCACAGAACAACATTCATAACCTGACACTTTTATTTTTGTGAATGAATGAATGAAATTATATTCTAACTAAATATTATTAAAGAATAAAATACACTACACTACAGTACAAATTAATAAATTTAATGCAATTTATTTACTATAGAACAGCGATCCATTTGTTAGTAGGCTATAATACATTTAACTTATAATTATAGCAAACACTAATTTATTCAACAGTAATTAAAGACATATTAGAATAAAGTAACAAACGTGGCAATAGGTAATAATAGATCGAAGAGTAAACGAAAGACAAAGGAATCGCAGGTCTAATTCATAAACGCTACGAGCACACAAGGCAGTCTTGAGTTAAATACATCTGAATAAAAAAAAACGCAAGACTACACGAAAATATTTAATTACCGTCAACGATTGTTGACGATGTCGCCACTGGAGGCCGACCCAGTTTTAAATGAGAATTTGTAGGTCGTTTATCGTATTCATTTCCCTAGTATCACTGAATCACGCACTTCAGTACATTGTACTGCCACATTGCGACCAAACGTGCGCTAGCAGTATGCAGCGTTCAATTCTCGCCTGCATACAACAATGCAACGTTTTTGTCTTTTGAAACAGCAATGAACAACAGTTCTTTATATCTTAAATGTTTTTCAATATCCGTAGTTAGGTAAACGGTTTTCGTGTGCCCCGTTACCGGCGTCAACCAAGGCCGAGACGTTGAGCAATATCCCTAAAGTACAGACGGTTAATTGCATTGAAATAGTGTCAATGTTAATGGTTAACAGGATGTTTAAGAGATGTTCTAGAGTCTAGACATTAGATAATGTAAACTAGGGCGATGGACTCTCCGGGCAACGGTGCGGAAGCCGTTTACAGTAATGGTTGTGGCGGAGTGACATGAATTTTAATTTTGTTTTATGGTAACCGGCAGCCGAACGGACGAGCAGCGCGATGGGAGGTGGTCGATGCTACATCACGGGCGTTGTCTAGAGGGCAAGTAGGAAATGGGGAACCGGCTTTGTAATTGCTTTTTTGTATGTTAATACTCGACAAACGAGTAGACCGGCTGGCTGATGGTAAGTGGTCACCGTCGCCCATGGACGTTAGTAAGACAAAGGTATTAGAGATGCGTTGTCTCAAGCCCTCAGCCGGAACACGAAGAGTCGTTTGACGGCTAACTCAATAAGAATAATACCAGTAATAATATTAATGACTTAATAATTATACTCTTAATACAATCCTTACGAGAAGCC